>JACEVL010000340.1:0-245000 GCA_020284085.1 Aporrectodea caliginosa | reverse complement strand
CAATGTCTTCCTCCCTCTCTCCATGTCTCCCTCCCTGCCTTTCTGCGTATACCTCATTACCTCCCTGCCTTCCTCCCTGCTTCCAGTAATCAGAAACCGAGCAACTGTTTAGCGCCTTTCGAGGTGCCATGTAAATAGCAAAATAAATACTTTCAATTTTTCTTTCTTTCTTCTTTCTTTAGTCGTCATCGGAACTGTAATCGTCTGCCTATTCCACCTCTTCGTTTTCTCCTTCATCTTCTGGTTCCTCGTCTCCTTTTATCTCTTTCTCCTTCCTCTTCCTCTTTCACTTCCTCCTCCTCCTCTTCTTCGTCTTTTCTTTTCTTCTTCCTGCTCTTCTCCTTCTTATTCGTCTTCCTTTCCTCCTGTTGTATCTGTCTGCCTGCCTCCCTCTCTGCCTCCCTGCTTGCCCCTATGCCTCTCTCTGCCTCCTGCCTCCCACTCAGCGCGGTCATCCATTTGATGTCGTAAAATCCGGTGAGCTCTTCTGTGTCGTTCTGCGATTATGTATATGTTAGTTTGCCACGTAGACTGTCTGCTGTTAGACGTGTGCGATTCTTATTGTGCAAGTAGGCGTGTGAGTGGGTTACTGTGATGCTAGAGACGGATGCGAATAACGTGTGTGTGATCGTGTGATTTTTTATGTGTAAGAATTGATGGTGTGAGTGTGAGTACTGTCTCGATTACAGCCCATAGAAACCAACTACGCCTGTTTGCACTCATCCATAAACGTCGGACATTAATTTCGTTATTTAAGGACAGACGCAGATCGGATCATCATATAACTATAGAGTTAGCAAGATCGATGTCAGTCATTGGAGCCGGAACTGAGCAAGGCAAGGAAGGAAGGAATGAAGGAGGAGGTAGGAATACAGGGAGGAAAAGAAGGAGCTGCGGTAAAATAGAGTGAGGGATGAAGGGATAGAAAACGGTGAGAAGGAAGCAGGTAGTCAGAGAGCCAGACAGGATGGCAGAAACAGTGGGAGAGAAAAGGAGATGGAAAGAGACCAGATGGAAAAAGAAGGATAAAAACGAATGAAAGACAAGAGGAAGGAAGAGAAAGGGATGAGAAACAACAGAACAGAAGACTGGAACAGACTATAGAAACCTACAACGCCTCCGCTCATAAATTTAAGTAACCAATTTGCCCGAACATGGACATACATGTATGTATGCCTCCCTGTATCAGAACAGAAGACTGGAACAGCAAAGCCGATGAGATCTGCTCATAATTTAGAGTAAACAATTTGTCCCGAACATGGACATATGCCTCCATCAATTTTATCACGCTGGTCCTTGTCGTGAAAAGGAATAGCAAAACTGGATTTAAATTAATCCATTCACAGTCCACATATGAGAAACTATCAAAATATATACAATGTTATACATATACAGGTCAACATAAATACATATCTTCTATAATCCAGAATTGTCCTGGTCAATACCCCTGCAAAAACTAATGTACAGCGAATAACTTCCAGGAAATAATCCATAGTTTGAAACTCCCCGGCCAATAATCTCATGAGAATAAAGCAAAGAAACTCACCCCCAAATTAAAACCTTCTGGCCAACAACCGGAACAATTTGCAACTAGGCATATGAAGAAAATATTTTATACTTTTCTTGCAATCAACTTTCTAATGTCGTATTGAAATAGATAACAATTTAGATGAGTGATTTAATCAAAAATATTGTACGCAATCTCGCGCAATGAACGGCGAATATCCAAAGACTGCTGTAGTTGCAAACTTGCAATTTGTTGCTCCAAGAAAATGCTAGCGGTTTGGGGTCATATTGAAGTTCAATAATATTATTTAAATATTGAATGATCATCATAGCAATTTACTGTTTTTTAACACTAAACTGGCTTTCGCTGTACTCTTCTTAACTTACTTCTTTTATCAGTGCTTCCTTTGATCTATAATTATCATAATTACTCATTCATTTATTCATTCATTCTGAAGATTTATATAGCGCCCGTTCAAGAAATCGACTCAGGAGCGCTCCCAACCCAGCCACGGCAAAACAGGACTTAAATGATTTATTAAACCCAGTTTGATTGGTCAAAGGTAGTACACGCAGCTCCGATGGTAGGTCATTCCAGATGGAGGGGCTTGCAACCGAGAAAGCTCGACGCTGCCTAGCAGTCAAGAGAGCCCTTGGAAATAAGAGTTACCCCGCCGTCGCGGAGCGAAGCGCCCGATGTGCTACAACGTCGGACACTGGGCGGCAGAGGTCGCGCAGATAAGATGGAGCACAGCCAGGGATGCGGCGTGGAACCAAAGCAACAATCCGGTATGAGATCGTTTGGGTCACAGGCAGCCAGTGCAACACATTGCGCACGTAGGCAGAGACAGAGGCGAATTTTTGTGAATTCGCCCAATGAGACGAGTAGCCGAGTGCAGAACTCGATCTAGTCGCCCCAGAACCCCAAGGGGGAGGCCAACTAGAATCGAGCATTTCATAATGGCCTATATATACATAAATGAATTCTGGGTTTATTGACCAGTGGGCTCTATAATGGAAGTTATTTTTCTAGAGTTTTGCTGTGGTTATAATATGGAGTATAGGCCTATAGCCGGGGACTTAATCCCAGGGGTCATTGGATTGGAATCGGGATTTTGGCCGGGATTATTGAAGGGGTTGTTTAATCCGATAGCACTAAGCCCATATATATATATATATATATATATATATATATATATATATATATATACAGTGTGATTGGAAATACAGCGACTCTATACATCTGCTATTTATATAACAAAATTAATATTCATAACTGTAAGGAAATTCAAAATGATTATTATCTTGATTGTAACGGTTTCCTGTTAAAATGACGTCATTGTGAATAAACTCTCGTGAAACGGTCGAAGTGCTGACGAACGAAACTCCTGATGTTATACTTTCTGCACATTGACCTCCAAAAAATCCAGAGCTATATCCTGTGGACTATTAATCTGGAAAATAATGCAAGACAAAGTCTATAGAACACAAATTTGGAATGCTTATGAGCTACCAACTTCTCCATTACTGGTTCAGACCTGCACCCTGCTCAGCCCCTTAATCTTATGTTCAAATTTGCAGATGACACTTACCTCATTACTGGATCCTCTCAAGCTCATACTATTCCATCCGAACTGCATCTAATCTCTACCTGGGCTTCTGCTAATAACCTTACCTTAAATAGCTCTAAATCTAAAGAAATGATCATTTTCCGCCCTCGACACCAATTTGAACCTCCTCCTCCATTGCCTGGTATTACCCGAGTTAAAACTTTGAAGATACTGGGTGTCATCCTTCAAGATAATCTAAAACTCACAGCCCATATAGACCACCTCACAGCAACTTGCTCCTCCTCTTTTTATGCTATCAGAAAACTAAAAACCCATGGCCTTTTCTTCCTCATCCATCCATAATGTAACCAAAGCCACTACTGTTGCTAAACTGCTATATGCCTCCCCATCCTCGTGGGGGTCTTACCCTGGCTTCCGATAAAGAACGTCTGGAAAAACTCCTAAAAAGAGCCAAACGCCTAGGCTACCTAGAGCAATCCTTTCCAACAGTCTCTGAACTTGCCAATATAGCCGATGCGAAACTCCTTTTCTCCATATTACACAACCCCAAGCATGTACTTCACCAACTCCTACCTCCACTCCGACCCCTCTCATCTCACCAATTAAGACCTAGAGCACACAACCATACTCTCCCACCCAAGGACAACTCTCAATTTATTCCCAGATCATTATATAAAAATATTTACTAGTTTATTCTAAAATATTCTAATGAACTTTAATTATTCTTTATCACTCATGTTAGCATTTCTGCGTTTTTGTCAGATTGTTTTCTCAATTAAACGAATATATATATATACGTCAACTAGGCCTATGATTCGGGCGTATACGATGAACAGGATTAAAGCATAAGTGACGCTACAAATAATATATAAGTGGTTGGTGGTCGCGCCTTAACTGCCTTGCGACGGAGCGAAAGAAGGATTTAATTGTTGAAGTCGCTCATAATACATAGCTTATAGCTACATAGGGGAGACCGGGGTTGGTTGCAACAATTTTCATATTTTCATGTGCCATCTTTTTAGTTCTGGAACAACCTGAAAATTGTTTAGCCCATATATATCCTTTATATCTCAGCACCAAAACAAGCTATAGTGACGATCTCAGTGATCAAGGATGTAACCACAATAGCTAACTGAACAGAGGGCTTCAAAGTGTTGCAACCAACCCCGGGCCGGGGTTGGTTGCAACGACCCTGGGGGAAGGTTGCAACAGTATTGAAAGTAGTATAATTATTCAACGTAGGTTGCACTGCCTATAGGGCAAACCGAGACCTGCCTACATATAAAATTGTAATAGATTGAAGAACTTCAAACTTAAATCTGATCAAAAGCATCAGTCAAGATATTAAATTATTTTGCTGCAATAATCGTCATGTAAAATGTCCGATATATAAATACTCGATAGGCGTATAGCCTCCATAGCAGGTTAGTCTACTTGAACTACTTCTACCTATTTAGGCTGCATTGCCTAATGTTCAAGATTTAATTAAAATTGTAGAGCTTTTTCAAGCCTTCAAATTGTAACCAAAAAAGGAAAACGGGAGTGTTATTTGCCTACTGACTCGCTTATTGCCACCCATTATTAACGGACTAAAGTCCAGGGGTGTCAAACCTTTGTTAATGGTGGGCCAGTGGCAAAATTTTCCAGCAAGTGGTGGGCCAGGATGTCGAAGATGCTTGAGAAAAACGGGGCTAAAGGTGTGGGAGGGGCTTGGTGAACCCTTTCCCAAGAAAACATTTGCCAAACCAAATCTTAAATGGTGCATTTTAAACCATACAAACATTCAATTCAGCTAATAAAACATGTTGCAACCAACCCCGATTAAAATGTTGCAACCAAACCCGAAGCAATGCATAGACATTGTTATAGAAAATTTTTATTGACAGCGTTGCTTTTAAATAAAATGACTAAATGCATTTCCAAGCCCAATTCCTTGTTCAACTTATGGTACCAAACAACACTAAATTGCTTCAACACATTAAGCTACATTACGAAAAAACACAAAACCGAAAAATTTACTTTTGATGTCTGAAAATAAATTTTAACTTTTTTCGGTAGTTCAAAACAACTGCCTGCCAAGAAATTAAGTCACGTTGACCTAAAATATATTCCTTACAAGGTAGGTGATTTGATTTTACGCTGCTGTTATTTAGCGCTTAACTAGCGATAGTGTTGCAACCAACACCTGTTGCATCCAACCCCGGTCTCCCCCTACATTAAACATGATAGTTAAAAATTGATTGTTTTTTAATTTGATGAGAATTATAAGTCTTTTTTTATTTTGATTGCAGGTTATTAACTTTTTCCATTCACCGTGTGCGTATTGCTCACTATGACGATCAACACGGTATATGCACCATGCTGCTCCTATAAATATACACTGCAGTTGCTCCTCCTGCTTTATTAGGCCTACTGCTATTACCGGGGTACTGCTGCTAAGTTATACATACATTTTATACATATGGGGCGCGGTGGTGTAGGGGTATGTTCGGTGCCTTGCAGCCGGAGGGTTGCAGGTTCGAATCCACCTCAAGCCGCCACGTAGGGACCCTGGGCAAGTCCTTCACTCGCAATTGCTCATGCGCTTCGGCGTGAAACTCCGATTCAGTGTCCGCGCTGTAGTCGGGAGCGCCTCTGAGTAGAAATCTTGAAGGGGCGCTATAACAAGTGCTCGAAATGAATGAATGAATGAATATGAGCATATACATACACAATACACATATACATGAATAATTATAATACACACGAGTATGCATCAAAAGCGTATAAGTATACAATTGCACATACACGCATTTAGATATACATAATCAATATATATATATATGTATGTATATATAATTATATATGTTCATGTGTTTGCCTTCGTTAGGTGTAGACGGTGCGTGGGATTGCGGGATTACGGAGTGTTAGTGTTTTATGAGAGGGCGATTGACTGATTTCATTATGATTGCGGGATGAAAGCGTTCACGTTCGTTTCGACGTCCGTGTGAGCTCAGTCGTACTAATCGCTATCAACGATATCCAAGGACGTCTGAATAATAGCACTGCAGACTATGCAGCGCTTTCTATAGAAACTGCCCAGCATTATATTTATATAGTCATCCGATGAGTTTATAGAAATGCTGCACGGTATTGCGCCATATTGATCGCCACAATCAAGGACTAGAGTTTCTTCTCCTGTTTTATGACTGCTATTAACATTTCTAACACATTTGGTATTAGGTTATGTTTGGTTAGCGTCAATACGACTGAAGTGCTCTGTAGAAATTCGAGTTGTTAATGGCTAAAGGGAAACACGTCATATGAGACGAAAGTCCTTATGTTCTAGATTCGAATCCATTCACAACATGATAGGCCTATATGCCCTGGCAGTAATAGACACGAAAATGGCGAGAGAGCTCATTTAGGTGAGTATTGGTAAAACAATGATGCGTGGAGTAGAGCAAGACATTGTTGAGATGCTATACAAGATCACACTGATGCTTGCTCTTGGACGAGACAGCAGTGTCTGGTGGTATAATCGCTTTAACAGAATACTGCTATCTACTATAGGAAACTTGTGACCGTGGCTGACCACACTCCTCTTTTCTAGTTCCTTGAGTTCCTTATATGAAGTGCTACCGTTTATGAGTCAAGTGGTAATTGGAATTAAAATAGCTGAAGTAACCTGTGACACTGGGAATCATCTTTTGGCGTTTGGGGAAGACACACGTCTGTTATGGCTGTTCTTCAAGGGGCGACAGAGCGAAAGAAAGAAATCTCCCGATGCATCTTGAGGCATCTGCTCAGGTGTGTTCAAATGCATTGGACTGCGAAGGTTAATGACCCAGGTAATAGCGTCAATCAGAGACGACAGCGGAAAGCGACAGGCGACGAGACGACGGATAACAATGAAGAGGAACCATCGAACGAAACAGAAGAGAGGACAAAGAAGAACACTGGATTAAAATATATAAGAAACAAAGAGAGAGAGAGAAAGAGAGAGAAAGAGAGAGAGAGAGAGAGAGAGAGAGAGAGAGAGAGAGAGAGAGAGAGAGAGAGAGAGAGAGAGAGAGAGAGAGAGAGTGAAGAAGAAGAAAAAGACGAAGAAGAAGAAGAAGAAGAGCATTAAACGAACGAGACTGAAAGGCTCCGAATGAGAAAAAGGAGAAACGAAGAGAACGGAAATAAACGGTATAGAAGAGAATCGAAGAACAAAAAAAGAAAAAGAAGAGAAGATGGATTGAAAAGGAAGGAATTATAGAACAGAACAGAGGAGGGAAAGAAAAGATGAGGAGCGGAGACGACGAGAGAAGAGAAACGAAAACGATGGATGCGGTAAAAACGTTGTTGGCGAATTAAATAGACAAACAATGACAAATTGACACAATAGATGTCAAATTGGGGAAACGTGAAAATGTGATGCAAAAGGTTGAGGTCTGGAGGAGGAAAACAGCGACGAAAGAAGACAAAGGAGAGCCGGAGACAAAAATCAAGCCTAGACAGAAGGTCAGAAAAGGTATATATACACGGTAGCTGAAGAAAAGACAGACAAAGGTAAAGGTAGAGCCCGAACCAAAACCGGAAAGATAGATGAAAGCAGTGACATTGATTTGAGTTAACATCAATGTTGATTGGCTTAATTTACATCCGTGTCTGGATGTTCACTTGACAGCAGCATTGTATATATATATATATATATATATATATATATATATATATATTAGGGTGGTCCTTAGCAACATAGGAACAGATTTTTTAAATATTTTACTGGCTCCCACCCTCTCATCTGATACTCCTCCAGTAGAAACTTATTGCTGCCAAAAATGGTTGTGATTGGTGCACATTTAGGGTATGCTCAATCAACTTCTTTGTAATGCTATACGAAAGTATAACTATGCGAAATTCCCAATGGTTAAAAAAGTTTCTATCCCAATAAGTACATGGGGCTCAAGGCTAAAGAATATACTATATACTCAGATGTAAAGTGCATTCTATTCAATTGTTCATGTCTTTGTCTTTTCGTTGCTGAAATAGCTTAATAATACCAAATGTAAGACGATCAAAAGTTATTTTAAGGACAAAAGGTTAATTTCAGATCATGATTTTTCTATAAAATGGACTTTTTTGTCCTTAAAATAACTTTTGATCGTCTTACATTTGGTCTCCTTGTTTCTTATCACAGGTAGCCCTTATCAAGACGAGAAATACAAGAAAGAAATAACCAATTTCAACAATTATTGCCTGAGATCTGATCATTTTTCTTCGATTTTTTATAGATTTAGTTTCTTATGACCTTGAAATGACCTTGAATGACCTTGAACTTAGTATTTACATTTTATCAGAATATAGCTCTCATTGAGACAAACAAACAGTAAAAAGTTCATCCAAGTTGGACTCCTCGTTAATTTGTTTATATAAAAAGAGTAAATCGACAATGGACAAGACAAAAGCATGGGCGCCTTAAGTTCTGGTAGTTTAAGTAGGGTATGTTCGGGGGCTTTGAGGGACCTCAGGATAACATTTTTAAATTCTGTAAAAATATTTCTAGACAATATATGAATAAAATAAAAAATAGGGAACGGTTGGAATCTTCAATGTATCATTTTTCTGGACACCCCTACTGCACTCGAATGATTGAACATATCATATCGGAAGCCTTTTGTTTGTGCGATTGCAAAAAATAAGCAAAAATTTCAAGTGGATTGAGCATACCCTAAACATTGACCAACATTAAAGAAATTTTATACCAATTAGTTTCTACCAAGGGAGAACCTATTTGGAGGGTGGGACGGTGGAATTTTGAAAGTTTAAAAATAAGGACCACCCTAATATATATATATATATATACTTGGCTGAACAGGTGTTGAGCATAGATGCCCTAGCATAATTTATTTAATGAGATGGACGTACAGGTGTCTGTAGTCGCAAGTGAGGAGCGCGAGAGAATTTGCTGATATGAGCGGTTTTGAATTTTAGTTACATAAAGATGACAGAGTTGATTTGTGTTGAGCTAGCGCAGAGGGACAGTTGATTTGTGTGAGTGGTTTTCTTGTATGCTGAATTGAAAGAAGAAATATTTACAAAGTTTACGGAACGTGTTAATGTGAATTTACAGCCACGCACGAGCATAGTTAGGGTACCTATAGGTAGAGATAGAATAGAGAATGTCAAAGTAGGTGGTTACGAAGGGAAGATCACTAAAGCAAAGATAATAGATGGAGGGAGATAGAATAATAGAGACAGACAGAAGTAGCGCCAGAGACAAATGCGTGGACAGAGGCAGAGACGGATACAAATACACAGACATGCACAGATAGAAATTTCATATCAGACTCATCCCGAGGGAAAGACGAAGGAAAGAAGAAGCACGAAATACAAGATAAATGATTACTTGCGAGCTGGGAATTGAGAAATCGTTTTCAATTTTTCAAATGCAATTGTGCCATTAATCCAATATATACATGTACAATTGTACATATCTAAGGCAGGTACATGTTCGTATAACATATTAGTAATACGTGTAATACCTATATAAAACGTTGTCTGTCAGATAGTCTTGTCCCTTGAGCTGTCGGATCGGTTAATACTTTTGCTTTTTTATCATTCTGAATACGGATGTATCTCGAATATGTGTGACCATCCTATCATGAGGTAAGAGAGGACGATTGCGACAACTTCAATAAATACGACAGTTACGACTGAATAATGATCTTGAGGTATAATACCTATGCGGATGGCATTGTTGTCTGCTAGATACTAGTCATAATCCAACATCATCTTAGTCTAATTAGCTCTCGATGTATTTGACGATAGGCCGAACTCTTCCTGTCTAATTGACTGTAGACCTGTCTGACTGACAATTGCTCTCTGTTCCCCGCTGATGAAGAATAGGGAAGATCTTTAGGACTATTATGCTGGATTCCAATTAGTTCAGACCCGTTCCCATTGAAAATGATTCCCTACAGGCAGAAATGTCAAGCTAATTGGTTTGCATGACGCTCATGCAAAACTCTGTTTGACAACTTCCGCGAATCAGATGAAATTCAGCCTTGATGGAAAATTTTCCCGGATAATTGGGAGAAGAAGAGTTCGTGTCTTCTTTCAATCAACAATTTATCTTTTGTGCTTATCTCCTCTGGGTCTATCTATCTTACGTTTTTATCTATCTTTTGAAGTTTTACCAATCCCACCTCTTGTCAGCAATTAATCATCTATCTCTTCAGACTCCTTCCTATTCAACCTCCAACAACTTCTTAATGCGGCTCGATGTCTTGTATCACGCAATATATTTAAACTGCTTAGTTGCGTCTATAATAATTGCTTACTTAGTACTTACGTACATCAACAGTGTGATACCTGTGCATAGAAAATACGTAAATAATCTATAGGACATGTAACCGCTTACTTTTCTCATTAAATGACGATACGTAAATGCTGAATTACAATTGCAATTAGAATCTGAGTTTGGAGGAAGCCTCCCAATAGACAGACCTTGCTGAGAATGGCATGATGACAATGTGGCAGATGATGCCAACAGTCAGACTGGCAAACAACTACAATAACAACCCTACGGACTATCTCAACTTAATACGACTGTGTTTCACGTAACTTACCTTACCTTACCCTATATTACATTTGTTTACATCAGGTTCAGATAATTAATTATTATTGATATTATTATTATTATTATGATTATTTTTTTTGCCCTGAGGTACTTCATTCCCCAGGGACTTAGAAATTATAAAAGTAATGTGTTTCTGGAACGGCTTATTATTATTATAATTATTATAATTATTATTATTATTATTATTATTATTATTATTATTATTATTATTATTATTATTATTATTATTATTATTATTATTATTATTAACCAAAGAGTAACTTCTATCGCTCCGGAGTCTGATGCACATGCAGGTATCAGTTGATGGCGCTCCAAAAACCAAGCCACAGATTACCCAGGAGGTAGATCCATGCTCAGAAGATCATGCCATGGATTACTCAATACGCAACATAGGCAACTGTCTATGGGTCTCACCTTTTGCATATAATGGACCTTAACCTGGATTTGGATTAAATAAAATTGATTTATTGTTACTCTACCTTAGCCTATATTACATCACCTTATCTAACCTTACGTTTACCTTGCACTACATTGCTTAACCTCCTGACTTGAGCTGACCAAAGGTAACTTGACCTGACCTGCCTGACCTTACCTGACCTCGTCTTACCATGCACCATCTAACACTGTGGCTAAGTATCGGACAGATATCCAAGAGCAAACGAATTCACGAAGCGCCCAATCGCCTCATCGATCGAATGAATTCGGCCACAGTAGAATTTGTTCCGAGGAAACTGAAAACCTCCTGGGAACCGAATTGATCATCACTACAAGCAGATGACGATAACGGCGATGACTAAATGCGACGACGATGATATCAAGTACCATGACACTACAGAACTGCTGAGCATGTACTCGACCGAAATGACGGACGGAAGGACGGAGGGACGGACGGAAGCTGCAGGGGATGGGAACAAACATACGCTGAGATGGGAGTAGACATATAAGCTGAGAAGAAAGCATAAGTTAAGAATGGGAACATGCGTAAGCTGAGAAAGGGGACATACATGTACAATGTACATAAGCTGAAAAAGGAGAAAAACCACATTAATACATGTCTCGCGGCTGTATAAGCAGATAAATGGACTTCAGTCAAGCTAATAAAATTAATGTACCATATCATCGCATATATATATAATATATATACACCGTGTCTCAATAAAAACTGTGCTAAATTGTTTCTGTCAGAACTTCGTCAAATTTCCACCAATTTTAATAAGTTTTGGTAGGTAGATGGCAAAATGGCTGAAATTTTATGCTATGCATAAATTTTCCACCTCACCTGACTCATATCACCGCACTACCTTGTTAAACACAGATGTACCAATTTTCATATAACGCTTACATTTTAACAATTAGAGTGGTCAGATTTTGTTCATCAGTTCGTTAGAGGGCGTCAAAGTGAATGGGGCATACTATCGCGACAACCTTCTTGCCCAGAAGCTACTGCCAGACATACGCCGGATATCCCAGGGCGACTTCTTTGGCTTTCAACAAAATAGCGCCCCGGCGCATCGAGCACGCGACACTGTCTTTTCCTGGAGCGAGAAACGCCCGACTTCATACCTCCAACACTGTTGCCGCCAAATTCACCGGATCTTAACCCAGTCGACTATAGCATATGGAGTGTGCTGCAGGAGAAGGTTTACCGCTCCAGAATAGCCAACGTCGACGAACTCAAAACGCGTCTGATCGACGAGTGGGCGCTCTTTGACCAGTCGATCGTTGATGCTGCTATCGGCCAGTGGCGTCGCCGTCTAAGCGCTTGTGTCCGTGTAAGCGGGGCACATTTAATTGTTATGACAGATCTGCTTAAAAGTGTTAAAATTGGTGCTCGAAATGTGCCCCGCTTACACGGACACAAGCGCTTAGACGGCGACAAAATCTGAGCACTCTAATTGTTAAAATTTAAGCGTTACATGAAAATTGGTACATCTGTGTTTAACAAGGTAGTGCGGTGATATGAGTCAGGTGAGGTGGAAAATTTATGCATAGCATAAAATTTCAGCCATTTTGCCATCTACCTACCAAAACTTATTAAAATTGGTGGAAATTTGACGAAGTTCTGACAGAAACAATTTAGCACAGTTTTTATTGAGACACGGTGTATATATATATTATATGTTATATGATGCGATGTGGAGTATAGAACTCGGCATAGATATTAGATAGGCGGCGAGGAGCCGGTCATTCTGGCTGTCTTGGGGTTGATTTATCTTCATGGATTGAAATTGAAGAGTAGACGATGAACCTCAGGGAATGCACATCCATGGTGCACGCAGACGATAACGACAGAAGGAGACAGAGAACCCGACGACGGGGAAGCTGCAGGGAACGTGAGCAGACGAACGCTGAGAAGGGAGGTAGATATAAGCTGGGAAGAAGGCATCAGTTAAGAATGGGAACATGCTGAGAAAGGGAACATAATTACATAAGCTGAAAAAAGGGAGAAAACGAGCAGAATCTCTAGAAGACACAGGCGAATCGACAGAGGTCATGCCCGACATTGTTCCTTTATTCGAGTTTAGGTGCGAGATGAAGAGAAAACATTGGAGAGACAGAGAAAATAGATGGATAGCAAAAGATGGAGAGCAAACGACAACCAGATGTGTCGACTAGAAAGCTGAGATCATTGCTAGATTACACAAGCGAATAATCGACACAACACAAACACACATTTACAGGACATAATATTAGAGCATAAAGAGCGGTGCATTTATTATCCGCACTTTTTACGACAGGCATCCGTCCATCTGTCGGTAGTTGGAACTTTAGTGCCTGGCAAACATGAAGTGCTCGTTAGCGCTGTTTGCCAGTAGTCTACCATTCTTTGCATCCTGGCGACCAAGGCATACAACTCCTCCAGCGTTAATTTCATCCAATCTTTCTGCATCTGAGGGTGGGTTGTGAAATCTATCCTTAGTCCATTCAGAGTACAGTGTCTCTAAGAAGGAGCGATTTTAGTCGGATTTGTTTGAGTGGTTTCAATTACAACTTTCAAGTAATAGTATGCGATCTATTTAAAATCGTGTAGATCTAGGCCTAAATCTGCGAAACGTTTTTAAATCTACGCAACCACAATTTAATAATTAATACTAATTACTTACTAATCCTATTGTTGGTGCGTGTTAACATAAACTCATGAGTATGCGAGATATTTTTTAAAACCACGGAGCCACAATTGCTAATTAGCATTGATCAATTAGCCTACTAACCCCTTTGTTTGCGCGCTGTTGACATAAGCTCATGTGAATCTGCGAGACGTTGTTACAGCTACGCATCCACAATTTATTATTACGTTTTAACGGTGCCACACAGAAGATGCATAAACACAGGCTAGCGTTTAAGCCTCGACATTATTGCAAGTGACGCCACTAAACATAGTCCTATATATTATGTGTATTTTTACGTTCGTGTTTTTCATGTTTTCTGTCGAGACGACAAATCCGGACTGGCCATTACTGAAATTATTATAGTACAGGTGCCAAACAAATGTTTTATGAGACAGCAGTATTAAGTGCATACTGTTATAATTATTTGGATATCACATTCGTGTTGTTGTAGGCCTATGTATGAGCTTTAGCTGCACATATAACTCCCTGAACATTTTAGTATGATACCAAGTGATTATATAGTATGTGTACGATACCCGCCAAATACCGATTTTGGAGATATGTGCGATAAATAATAGGTCTATAATTATGGTTTTAAGTAGGACCAGCATGGACAGTAACTGCCCGGTAGAGTTCATGCGTGGTGGAGGGCAGTGGGATAGCATGGAAAGACTCACGGACAGCCGTCCAAAGGCCCTGCATAGATGCATTCAGTAAATATACACAATACAACTGTGGATAAGACTGCCCTCCTTCAACTTCAGAATTACACACACGACCATCCATCGGAATGGAGCTGATCAATATGCTCAAGGTCCCTACACAAGAATCGCCTCAGTGGAGGCTCGAACCTGTACTCTCAGCGTTTCGGGTTAAGCGGTCTAACCAGTCGGCCATTGTGCTACAATCACCCTTTACTAATTCTTAGCATCGCTGTCTCCTGGACGCTTCATCGCTCACCTGCACACCTCCATGAGACAGCCACTCTTCAGGAAGTGTCATGCTTGGTTGAACCTTTTTTGTCTCTTGCGATCCGATCAATCAGTCGATCGATCGATCGATCGATCAATCAAAGTCAACGATGAATTGAAAAGAGCAGAAAGGGTCACCAGAAGACCCAGAGCCCTTATCAAAAAGTTGGGGTATGCCAGAGAGGTCAAGGTTGGCAGAATACTGCACAAACTGCTGAACCCTAGAACCTCAATATTCAGGAGAAAAATAATCGCAGACGACCCAACAATACCTCTAGAGCGCTTCCGATTATATTATATTATTACAATACTGAAGTTCAGTAGATCGTAGAGTCTTGAGTTCAGACTAAGAATCACCTAAATTATTCCACAGAAATAGATAGTACGCTGACCTTCCTAATCAATTGCCTGACATACTTTATACCTTATTAATCTGTTGATGTATGTTTCTTCCTCTGGCTGGATTGTTTCTTATCAGCTTAAATCTGGACTTAAATGGCGGTGGCGCCTATTCAAATGGGCAGTGATGGTAAAGGATCTCACCCGATCAATTCGCTGAAAAATGAACAGGGAGAGTGGGTTGCTTCGCCAATAGCGTGCACATTTACATTTGTAGCGATAGTCCAGTTTTAAGAAGTGGCATTCTGCGGAGATGGTTTTGCTTAGACTCATCTCGGACTTCTGTGACGCCACTGATCAAAGCTGTGTGTCGCACTCAGGTCTCTCTTTTAGATGTAAATGCAACGTTTGAAACAATTGATCATGATATCTTGATGGCGCGTCTCAGAACCTCTTACGGAATCGCTGGAGACCTCTGGACTGCTCTAGTCCTTCCTGGACGAACGGAAATGATGGCAACCATTAGCTCGGACCTTCCGGTTTGGACACCCGTTCCATTCGGTTTTCCACAGGGTTCGCTTTGTACGGCCTCTACACGGCCGACCTAATTCGACTCATCACTGCTCTGGAAGCGCACGTCAAGCAATATTCTGAAGACATACAACACTGTACACTGTACATGCTGGGTCAATGTGGTAGAGGTGCAGAAATGGATGTCGTCAAATCGACTACGACTGAATCCGACAAAGAATCAGTAAGTTTGACTCGACACCAGACAGGAGCGGAAGGAAAGAAGGGAGGAAGGACAAAAGGAAGGAAGGAAGGAAGGAAGGAAGAAAGAAAGAATGGAAGAAAGGACGAAGCACAAAGGGCGTCAGCAGGGATGCTATAGTATAGAGCAAAATCCCGAAACTTCAAGATTCGACGCAAAAATAAATATAAATTGCTCTTAGACTAGTAACCTCCGTCTGTGTCAAATTAAACGTTATTTTCTGAGAAAAGGTCGTCTTAGACGTAGTTCTAGAAGTGAAAAATGAAACTAGGCATTGGATGACTTCTACTAAAAACTATTCGGATGTCGGGGACAATAATTGTGAAAGGTTTGATTTAGCATCCGTCCGTCCATAAAATAATTACGGATGTCGAGGACTCGCATCAGTCGTCGCCAAAAGAATGCATCAGTTTCATTTGAGCCTCGACGAAAGATAGACAGAGACAGAGACAGAGACAGAGACAGAGACAGAGACAGAGACAGAGATAAAAGAAATATAAAGAGACACGCGCATGTTTGTACGTGTGACTTGACATTGGTTATCATATATCATATATAACAAATCATTCCCTCGTGCATTCATCGAAATGGCTGCCAGTTGAGTAACAAATCTAGAATAAAAGCTATCTTATTGTCCACAGAACATTTAATTTAAATCCACCGAATTCTCTACTCCTCGCTCGCCCATTGTGCAAGTAAATATTGCACTCGATAAGTTACTGATACTTGGTCCTTCTGCTGTACATCGCACCAAAACTGCATTGGGCTCCCGGGTGCTATTGGTATCTGATGCGAAGCAGTAAAATTCGCTATCCCACTCTGTGGATACTGTCAGTCCTCTTCATTGTCTTTCTGGTCTAAACTTAAGGCTTTCTGGTCTAAACTTAAGGCTTTCTGGTCTAACCTTAAGGCTCCCTTCTCTAAGCTTGCTTAACTACCGTACCAGATTCCCTGGTTTCATGAACAAAATATGGTCTTCAACCGTTGATTCTCCAACGGGTTACGATTCTCGATTACGATTTCATTTGAAGAGGACATCGATTGATGCCCATTGTATTATGACAACGTCGCTATACTGTGTATTATGTTCTGTCTATGATGTATCATCTGAGGATGGATTGAAGATATGAGATGGGCTTGAAGGTAGTGATAATGTAAATTATGGCCGATGAGTCAGCGGTGTTTGGAGACTGACACTCTCAGAGCGGAAAGCTTGGAATACCCGAGCTAGTTCAGTAGCAGAATGTTTTATAATTATCCACTATTGCGTAAAACCGGGTTTACCTACAGGTGCCGACGTTGTATTGTATCTGTATTGTATCGATTGACTGTCATGGTGCGAGTCACAGCAATTGACACTTAAGAAGTCGTCGACAACGACACAGACAAATAGACGAATAGATACAAAGACACAAAGGCAGGCACACAGATACATAGACACACATGCACATTATGCATATAGGCAAAGAAACACACAGGCACGCAAACGCACAAACAGATACAGCAGACATACAGAGACACTCACAAAGATATAAAAAAACACGCAGACAGACACAGACAGACACACAGACGGACGCAAAGACAGACACCTGCAGGAACAAAAACAACTCAACGAGACATACAGGTCGTTATGAATTCTCGAAACGTCTTGGATTTAATACCCGCGAAGAATTGAACCGGTCGAGGGCTTATTTGTAGACAGCCTCCTTATTTGAGTCCATAGAAAACGTGAGAGAAAAACTGCAAGAAGTCAGCTGCAGCTCAGAGCGTTGGAAGATTTACAGAATTACAGGGTATAGACAGAGTTCCGCGAATTCCCTCGACATCTGCATCGGTTGTGGACATTCCACCATTGACAATTGACCATGGATATATCTCGCAATATTGGACAAACGCAGCTATCCATGACGGTAAGCTGGAGGCGTGAAATGGGAGGGAGTGATATGACTTCTCCCGTCATCGTGGAAGGGCACAAAACCATTAAGCCACCAACAAATATATATTTTGCGAGTAAATTGTTGGGAAGGAATTCCTGTCGATGTTTTTAAACGGATTAAATATATATTTCTAGATTTTTGGTATTAGTATTTGAAAGTTATCTTGCCTATTATAAGGGCAGCTATCCGACCACCTCTCTCTCTCTCTCTCTCTCTCTCTCTCTCTCTCTCTCTCTCTCTCTCTCTCTCTCTCTCTCTCTCTCTCTTCAACCGTCCTCGATACGAGGGTTGGTCGCATTGTAGACGATTCTTCTCCATCCTCTCCTGTCCTCGGTTTCTCGCAGCAACCTTTCCGTTGATAATTCCAACCATTCGCCCACATTGTCCATCCATCTCTTCCTTGGTTTCCCTCTTGCTCTTGCTCCCGGTACCTTTCCTTGCATAATTTCTTTCTCTAGGCATTCACCTTGTTTCCTCATTATATGCCCAAAGTATACGACATCTTTCTTCTTTTTATTGATTCCAGTAAATTCCTTTCCACTCCCGCCGTCTCTAACACCCATTCATTTGTTTTTTTCTCTATCCATGATATACCCAGTATTTTTCGTATGCATTTCATTTCAAATGCTTTTATTCTCTCCTCATCCCTCTTTTTGATTGTCCAGCTCTCGCAGCCATACATCATCACTGGCCATATAAGTGTCCTCATTAATTTAATCTTTGTGTTAATTTTGATTGCGATTATGATTGCGATTGCGATTAAGGTTGTTCATGTTCAAGGTGATAATAATGTATTTTTTATGCTGCTGTAGCTATTCTTTCTCTTCTGATTTCATCACACGATATAATATGCAGCGTGTGACTTTTTGCCACACGCTGCATGTTTGCTGTGGTGAAGTGTTTCGTCTGAAGAGGAAAAAGTAAAAGCCTCGTCTGAATATTATTTGATTACTTTATCCAATAAGGTTGGCAGTCACATTTGAAGAGCAAGAGTTTCATAAGGGATTTTCATTTCAGTGCAGTCTAGTCTAATCTATTTTAATCTAATCTAATCTGATCTGATCTCATATGATCTAATCCAATCAAATATGATTTGACTTTGATCTTATCTGACTGAACAATTATTTATGTCATATATTCTACATATGTGTCCTACATTTAAAGCATTTTTAGCCTGCAGGTAGATGTGTTTATGGCCAGTAGGGCTAAGAACGGATCTAGGGCCAAACACAGGGCAGATCGCAGTTGGTGTCATAGCTCGATGGCCTACAAGCCAGGATCCTTCAATTAAAGTTCAAAGGCACTATAAGACACCATGAACTGGTCAACTCTGGACTGCGAAGGGGTCGTAGCAATGGTAACTGCCAATCCATATAGCGTCACTTCACGAACACAACTCATAAGAGAGATGCAATGCCACAGACTTTTGGAATAATAAGGTCATACAGTGCAAAGCAATGCTTGTGTGGTTCTAATCGAAATCATGTGGGTAAAGAAATGCTTCCTAAAGGCAAGACGGCAACTGCCATTCATCAATTTGTACCTTTAACTGTCGGCAATCCTCAGACGACAAAGTGTTCGGTCAGTCTTCAACTTCGTCCAACAACGAGCATTTCACCGCGTCGTAGAATTTCTCTAAAACTGACTCTTCACAAATAGATCAATGTTTCCGCGAATCGTGAAATTGAACAGCTGTTGTCTTTGTACAAACATCGACCGATACAGAAGTTCAGAAATTAGGATATTTTCAACGAAATCTTACCAGAAAAACACGAAAACGCAGAGTCTTGAGCAAAGAAACTTTGTGCCGACTCTCCGCGAATTGTTCGAACGAGACTCCGGCGATGTGCGCTCACTCTGTCCGTGCATCAACCAAGAAGCTCCCTCTATTTGTCTGCGTCGGAAGCAGAGTCCGCAGCGCGTTGAAGGCCGAGATGTTGAGCTCAGCTACGATGCAGAAATGCAATCAGCCATGGACGCCCGTAGAAAAAGCAATGGAAGCGAAACTCAACGCCTCAACACGTGATGATCATCACATATTCATATTTTCAAGCATTAAGTAGTAATTGGCGGCTATAATAGAGTTTAGAAGAAAATGTAGAAACTACTGTAGTAGCGTTACATAAGACTTATACTTACGACTTCTTTTAATAAGTGTCATAATTAATACCATTAATTAGATTAATTAATCAATCGTACCTAAATGATACGAAATTGTCGTCACTAAATAGAACAATATTTGCAAATGAATGCAAGTCTAATCAAATGATGCAATTTACCTGAGGTGTAGTAGTTGGCTGTAATCATCGATTGTAGTCAGAAACTCACGGCTAATTGCAGTAGCAGAATAGTCTCGAGAGTCCCTTCTGTAAGGCGTCCATGCAGTGAGGCTGTTAATAATGGGCGCTATATTAACTGAGGTTAAGTAGGCCTAGACGCATGTGACTGTTGTTAAACGGTATTACCTTTAAGCCTTGACTGTATTCAGTTTATTATCATCTCTTTTACTGATCCCAAGTCAAGAACGATACACATAATTGCTGCACAGTTAAATAGGCTGGACAAGCGAATATAGGGACACACTCTGCTTAATTAGGAACGCCAATTCATTCAGAGGACTTTGCCTATTGTATTGTATTGTATCTAAAGATTTATATAGCGCCCCTCTCAGAATAACTATTCAGAAGCGCTCTCAGCACGAAAACCCCGGAGGAAAGAAACGTCTTTAAAGAACGAGAGACCAAAGAGGAAAAACTAGTCATTAGTTTAGCCCTTAATGAGGGGAAGGTCATTCCAAGTAGAGGGACCAACCACAGCAAATGCCCGGCGTTGAGCCAAGGCAGTCCTAGTCCTAGGAGCAAACGGTCTATGCCGGGTGCGGACTTTCCGTAGTGGTAGCATCTGGTTGAGTAGTTGAGTCATTGTAGTAGAGTAGAGGTTGAAGAGGTCATCAATAGAGAGATAATCCAGGTGTGAATGTTCTAGCGAGAGCTTTGAGTCCTGAATAGCCCTGCTGAAAGCCATGTAGTCGAGCGACCTCCAACCACGTACCATTCGGATCGTATGAAGAGGCTGTGAATGAAGAGTCGGAGGATGAAATTAATTAGCGAGTGGTCAGAAATGGTCGGAGGCTGCACACGAAGTTCATGAACAGTAGTGTCATCAGTAGTAATAATTAGGTCCAAGATACCTCCTTGACGGTGTGTTATCTCTTTTACATGTTGAACGAGTCCAAACTGTTTGAGTAACTCTAAAAATTGGCTGGTAGAAGATTCGGTGCTTTCTTCGAGATGGATGTTGAAGTCACAAAGTATAACAAGTTGACTGTTGCGAGTAACTATGCTCTCCAGAACTGATGCAAATTCTTCAAAAAATTTAGCAGTAATCGGTGCGGATCCAGGACGGTAGATGGTGTGTACAGTTGTCGGACCTTGAGCTGAGGGAAAACTGAGGCAAAGGGCCTCAAACGATGTAACTTCCATGTCTAACCGGATGATTGACGCACGTAGAGCTGAACGGTAATAGATGGCAATGCCGCCACCCTGGGCCTGTATAGCGCTCCTCCAAGATACCCAATCAGAGGCGCCCCAAACAACTCCGGCGATTTAACGCCGAGAAGGGCCGGAGTTTACACGCCCGAAGCTTAACCGTATATTCTATCAACACAAACCGAAGTCAGGCAACAAAATAATCCGAATGGGTGCAAATGATTTCCTTGAAAACGAATTATATAGCTCATAAGTTTAACTGCTAATTGCGCAAACGGTAGTAATACTAAGCCTATATAAATTATAACCGTCGCATTTACTTATAAACAGTTGTAAGTTAGGAACTTAACGAACACTCATAGGGACGAGTTCCGTAATAAAGGACCAGCGCATTAAAAATAATTGTACGGTTAGGTCCCTAACCACCGCTTCATGTTTGAACGTGAGCCATTTTAGAAACCTGCGTAAGGGTCGTGCTATAGCTCAACATTACCAACAGTTCTGTCGTCGTAGCGCGTATTCCGTTGAACGCATGTGTATCAGCTATTAGATAGAAGTCCATGACATGACCGACAACGGACGGCTGGCTCTTCCAGGCAGCGACCATCTCCCCTCGGCCGCAGATACGAGCGGATGGGCGCTGTTGTAAATTAGTTTTGCGAGTTAAGAGGAAGCCTTCGTAAGGGATCCAGTGCATGTCGTTGGGAGGGACAGTGGCCGCCAAACAATCACTTACATTCGCAAATTGCCCGCTTACAAAAGACTAATGTGACCAGAACGATCGGTGACATCGTTTATCTGGTCATCTGATCTCATCTCGGAACTTCTATAGCGCCACCAACATTATGCACAAGAGACCACATTTAATGCTCGACAGTAAACGCTGTCTTAGGATCGTGGAAGACGTTAGGACGTTAGGATTGTGCTGCGCTCTCAGTTATTTGCAGTGACTTTAAGCAGCGCAACATTGAACCACTAAAAACTCATGTCATTGTTATTTACAACGTTAGGCTATCATGTAACGTAATTTAATGCCATCGTTGCAATCATTTAATATCAGATTATGCCATGTTGTGAAAATGCTATGTTGTGCGAACATTAAATGTTAAATTTTAGGCAATCATAGAGAATTCTTTCGGCCAGTGTCTCACGAAGAGGCGTTACACCAATTGACGTTTACAATTACAGTTATATTATGTAATTATTAATAATAATAATAATAATAATAATAATAATCTTTTCTTTATTGAAGCGCCTGACAAACGCACTGCGCTGTACATTTACATGTTATGCAATTGAAACAATTCAAAAGAACACAAATGACAGAAGACATAAATCTTGACTACTAACAGAACAGACAGCCTGCAATACACGGCGCTAATAGCAGCCTACAAAGCATGTCCGCCCTACGGGACTCGAACTCGGTACCTCTCGCTCTCTATGCCAGTGTCTTATCCAATGCGCTGTCGCCCCCCCCGATGATTGTATGATTATGTTAAGTCTGAGAGCATGTGAAGAACTCGCGATTATAGCCACTTGGATGTCTCATCTAAGAAGACACTGCTTTTAAAAGTGGCTACAGTTTCTCCTTGCCGCTTCCGTGACATCGTCCGTCCATCCGGAACAAAAATGGCGGGGGATCAGATCTTGGACAGATATGAGGCCGCGCTTCGATCGAAGACGTTTTTGGATTTCGTCGGAGATCGATCGATAAGTAGCAATTGGAGTTGTTTACTCGGCTGGACTGGCATTGAAGAGGCACATGTTGACGGGTCATTGATCACAGCTGACCACTCACTGACCCCAACTGATCAAACGCGGATAACTCGATGGTCAAACAGTAATGGTTCGATGAACAATGGATCTATTATTCGATGCTCAAATATTGAACAAAGAAAGACCACTGGTGTCCGCTCACTGGCCTAGAAAAACTGCGATTCACTGGCCATTCACTGAAGAAGTAAACACTGTTCCACTGACGCATCGAGGAACAACACTGCGCCTCATGATGGACCTCATGCAGCAACTACTGTCCCCTCAATGTTCACTCATTCAGGAAGTAAATGCTGTTCACTACTCACTTGCTGCTGAACAACGTGAAAGAAACATCGCTATCTACTCACTTATCGAAAAGAAACTACCATTTTCTAGTCTTTGAAATGATAGAACACCATACACCTGCTAATCACCGATGAAGATCTTAGAGATTAGTTCAATTTCTCTCAGTGTTGTCTTTCTCTCTAAAATCTTAAATCTCAAATTTTCTCCATCAATGTGAAGTTCAAGACGATTAAAAGTAGGCGGACGCTCTTGTAGTTATGGAATTCGACGAAACCATCTTGACCACTTAGCGAACGTGACCGTCTCCAAAGTACGTATAATTCGTGAAACTAATGCTTAGTTAATGCACAATACAGAAGTTCGCTTTCAAATCATTTGCTACCGTTGTTAGTCTTGCTCGTTCAGATTACGAACATCCGCAAATCATCTCTTTAACTTGATGACCAGGTTAAATTATGTTATATCTGACGCATTAATCAAAGGATTATACAGAACAAATGTAAATGCGTGTTTTCTGTGTCCTGAATGTCATACATGTAAACGACGGATATTTCGTTACCAACTTTTAACTCTCTGATTTCAAATCGTGTTCCCAACAATTTAATTGGCTGGCATCGCCGATCACTATGGTAACCAGATCATGTATTTCCAATTAGGCCTATGTAGTTATCCAGTTACTCGCCTGTAGAGAAAGAACAATCAATATTAGTTTAAATATATATGTTAGTTTACATTTTATTATACGATTGCATTGTATTAGTACGAGAAATGATTGACAGCAGACAGACCCAAGGGAGAGGAAGCATAGGCCACGCCTGTCAAAGGGTGAAGGTGAGAGAAGGCAGAAAGGGGAGCAAGGAAAGAGGGAACGAACGGCAGAGCGCGGTTGGGGGGCGAAAGAGTTGATTGACAGGCGGGGGCGATAGGGAAGAGAGGGAAAAGCGGAAGAGGAGAATTCGCAGCAGGGGAGCCGAAGAGAGAGAGACGGGCTCGGCGGATCGGAAAGAGAGAGTAACGGACGATGCCGCTTTCTTATAAGTTGTCTAAAAACAAGCAGTTTTATATATAACGGACGATGCCGCTCTTTTTTATAAGTTGTTTCAAGTATGCAGTTTTTGATATACGAGGTGATGAATAATAACCAGAAAACGAAACCCATCGTGCTCTTATTCTGTTAATCAGTCTCATCGAATTAGTTAAAGACCGACGCGCTCTCGAAGAGATATAGCCTGCGCTCAGCCACATAGTACATAGTACCGCTACCACCATAACTGAAACGATAGTAGAAGAAACATCTTTTTCAGTACATTGTGACAGCAGGGATTTGTTCAGAGATCGGGCAGAAGTACGACGCTGCCTGTCTCTACGAACAATAAACAATATCGAACAGAGACTTTGACGGCGATTCTGAGGAGAAGACGAAACAATTCACCGAGGAGGAAGGGACTGGATTTTAGTTTGAGACGAGACAGAAGTACGACGCTGTTTCTCTCTACTAAACAAAAGAACAGAGACTTTCTCCTACACACGCATCTCAACAGAAACGACGCAACCTGTTGGGCGACACGTATCTAAAAAAATATCGAGGAGGAACGGAAAGACGGGAAGCGAGAGGAGGAGAACAGCTACAGCGGCGAAACTCGGGATCCACGCGGAACTTGGACGTGACGACGTCAGCAGGACCACGTTGGCGACTATCCCTGGAGAAGAAGGACGACGAACGACGAAGGATCAGCGAATACGGCGCCGAGCTTCCGGAATTCTCAGAGGACGCGAGCAACCTTCGGGGCCACACGTCCAGAGAAAGCTGAAGAATAAACCGGGTGAGCCTTATAACACCAGTTGTGTGAATGAAGCCATGTAATGCTGTGTTAGGTTGGCTGAGACTGTTATCGTGAGCGTTTTTAATTGTGTTTGACGAACGTAGAGTGGGAAGCTGTTTAAAACGTGTAAACTGTGCGGATGCAAATGAAGTAGAGTTAAAGGAAAGTTGTTGTTTAAAGATAAAGTGAAAGTAGTTTATAACTACAGTTTGCCCTGTTGGCAGAGTGATCGTTTCATTGTAAGCCCTGTTGGCTGCTTATAAGTGCAGGTGATTTCAGTGCACACAGCGTACACTTCATAATGTTTGGAAAGATGAAGAAAGGACGGTTGGAGGAAGAATGCGAGAAAGAAATATAAATCACCATGGGCTAACTCGGAAGGCGATGATTGCCACGTTAGAAGAATACGAAAAAAATGGACCCGAAGAAGAAGAGGAGGAAGCTGAGACAGAGGAGGAAGTAGGGGGAGACCAGATGAAGCTCGAACTGATCAGAGCAGAAAAGGAAAAGACCCAAGCAGAAAAGGAACGGATGCAGGTAGAGATGGAGTTGCTACAGACAAAAGCACAATTAGGCCTGTTACAGTCTAGTGCTTCTGTTGCTGCGACTGAACTATCTACCCCTTCTACTTACACTAAACTGCCTAACATGACCGAGGGAGAGGATCCAGCAGCATTCTTTCTTTCTTTCGAAAAGGTTGCTTGCCTTCAAGGCATTGACGAAAGCAAATGGGCCAGAATTCTGCCATCTCTACTAAACTCACAAATGCGTTTGCATTTTAACAGGTTGCCAATGGAAACCTGTACAGATTACAGACAGACAAAAACAGCCCTGATGCATGCTTGTCGTATGAATGCGAAACATTATTTAGAACGGTTTAAAACGATGCATAGATCTGGAAGGCAGACATATGCACAGTTACTAGAGAACTTGAAGGACACTTTTGATTACTACTTGGAATGCAAGGGAGTGAATGATTTCATAAGCCTAAAGGACGATATTATTCTCGAGAGATTACGTGAGTCTTTAGCACCTGAAACAAGGTATTTCGTTGAGGCACGTAAACCCAAGACCTCAGTGGAGCTGGCTAACTACGCAGACTTGCAGTTTGAATGTGCTATAGAAGGGAGAATGCAAGCCCAACGAGACCACAGGCCTGCGCAAAAATTTAAGTCGCAGGGTGCTGAAACGAGAGACAGCCAGTGGGGGGGTAGGGCGCCCTTCACCAGAGAACCCGCATGGAATAACACTAATGATGGTGCCAGCACAAGGCACATGCAAACAAGGTATGGGCAACCAGATCAAGTTGCTAGGACGGAGTATGGGGCCCAGTCTTACAATCCAAACAATGGCAGATTCCACGCACAGGTGAATTTTGTACGGCCAAAGGCAATTTGTGGCAAAGTTTTCGAGTATCAGAAACGTTTTTTGGTCCCAGTCACTGTTAACGGAGTTCTTGTAGAATCTTTAAGAGATTCAGGGGCACAAGTGACCCTTATTAATTCTGACATTTTACCGAGCAAGCCATCTGCCATGGAAAATCCAATAAGAATTCAATGTGCTTTTGGGTTAATCAAGTGTTTTTCCACATGCGAAATTGAAATCTCTTCGCCGAAATTCGGGACAGATCGCAAGGTTAGAGTACAAGCAGCAGTTGTAAAAGGGCTGGGGGTGGGGATGATTTTGGGAAGCGAAATTTTTGCAAACAACCCTGGTCTGAAAGATCCGGTAGGGACACGACAAGACATCAATGACCAGGCACGGCAGACTTCCGAAGACGCACGGAGGCAGGGAAGTCATAAACAAGACCACAGACGCACAGAGGTACAGAGAGCAGCCGCGGATGCCACATCTGTTAATAATGAAACCCAACACGTTTCAGCGGAAGAGGCTGATAGCGAAGAAAATCAAATGATTGATGGTGTCTGCAGGAGAGATCAGGAGGGCGATCATACACCGGTAGACCGAGGGACATCAGAAGGGCAGAGTACCGACGTGGAACAGAGAGCAGTATATGACCAAAGTCACTCGACACCACAGATCGAGGGTGATGATGCGCCGGTCACATCTGGAACTAATGGAATCCAACCCGATTCTGTTGAACAAGCCGATAACGTCGGAAACGAAATAATTAATGAAGTGTCTGGAGCTTTGAAGAAGGCACAGCGGAACTTGTCTATGCTGTCCGACCTAGGAACACGTGGGGCGAAACTGAAAGGAGTTGACAAGCATATAGCAGACAGCGGTCGCTTTTGTAGGCTAGATAAGTTGCCTACAACCAAAGACGGAGCAAATGTGCAGAATCAATTACCGTTAAACGTAGCACCTACATGTAGGAAGAGGGCTTTTGAATTGGCGCACGACTATACTTGGAAGAGTCACAGAGGTGCTAAAGGAAACAAGAAGAATTGGTTCTATTCCAACAGGAATACAAATGAGTCCAGAAGAAGAAGAAGCAGATGGCATGAAGTAGGAAATCGGATGGATCAGAGATTTAAGAGACAAGATGAGGGCAGATCTTGTGCGACTGATTGGAGAAGTGATAGCATGAGGCATAGAGCAGATGCTTTAGACTGGCGGAGGCCCGCCAAAGGAGCCTATTGGAGAATGAACATGGCAAGAGATAGTGATATGGTTTGGAACGAGAATAGGAAAGAAGAGGAGTCGTGGAGGAAGAGAAGATGGGCTTCGGCAACCCAGCAGAACGATTTTAAATCGAAATTGGGAATTAATTCTATACTGGGAGGCACACAAGCCATGGCAGAAGGTTTGTCCCGAGCTTTTTGATGTTTATTGATGGATTATCTCGAGCCTATATGACCAATTAGGATTAAGGTGGTCATTATGGATGGTCTAAATAGTGTTTTCTTTACTTAGCATATATTTTCACATTGTTCACGAGTGTTTAAATAGATTCGAGTTACTTGGTTTGTCGTCGGGTTCACCGATGAAAGAGTAGACGCTGATCATACAGCTTTTCACGATCTTTAACCTAAGGAGTGCACTATTACAGGAATGTACTCAAAGAGGACCTTTGAAGATCAGAACATAACTACATAAAAATTACTAAATATTATTAAGAAATATTCATTTGCATTGAAAAATAGTATTAAGGCACAATTAAATTATGATTGAAAGAACATGGCAAAGTCATTAAGAGAGGGTGCATAAAATTTCAAGTTACACCATGAAATAAAGGAATAAGTGTAAAAATCACATGTAACCACGACCATTATTATTCATTAAATCACTTATTCACAAGAGTCTTAATTAACAAGACCTTCCATCACTTCAATATTGCTGTGTTATACCATCAAATTAAACTTCTCTGAAATTACAGGACCCTTATCATAATGGGAGTCAACGCAGTATGAAAGTTCTGTACCCAAGATCAAAGTTCTAACACTGAAACAACAACAAACTTAACCCAGTTAAAAACTACGTGTGATTGCTTATTACACACACATTTAGATCAAAATCGGTTTGTCTGAGGGTTTCATTGTTTCAGTTTAGATGAACTGTTTCAGTTTAGTCAGCAGTTTTATCATGACAGCCAAGAAAAACAACAAAACAAAAGACTGGCGCAGTTACTGTGTACGTCATTGTTTAGACCAACAACCCACCCACCCAGAAACTTTACAACAGAAAATAATTCTTAATTAAACCAGGCTACATCGGTCAGAACGACTTTGGAAACAGCCTGTAGTATTTTAAAGACGAATCAAGCTGTACTAACGATCCAAATGAAGGCTGAACGAACCTTTGTAGAGAACTCTGAGGTTATTTGAGGCGAGTCCGAGATAGCTGAACCTATCCTTGGGATTCCAGTGTCTCGGCAGAGGGGTGTCGTCCTCGTTGACCATCGGGTAGAGGGACTTGATCGGATCTCCGCCGCCGGGACACGTCTTGTTAATGAAGTTCTTCGCCATTAACTCGAATGAACTCGCATTATTCGACGACACCGTGGCCATCTTAGTGTGTGCTAAAACCCCGGATGTATGTTTACGGATCGCCCTCTGTCCGTCTCTGTCTGCCTCTCTCCCTCTCTCTCCGTCTCCGTCTCTCTCCCTCTCTCGCCAGCAGCTGATCGCCTTCAGCTCAACAAAAGAACCGACGCTAAAATTCGACGAAAACCCAACGAAGTATCAGTGGAACGGAGAAATACATGAACGACACACTGGTCCTCTCCTTATAAAGCCAGTCTTTGGACTAGGCCAACGAAATTCTGCCACTGTGGTCGGTCTACTGTGTTGTTGGCTCTGCTTCTCAGAGTCGCAAATCGAATCCAGTAAACGGATGGCAGGTGGCGCCACGAAAACATAGAAATAAACATTTATTCACTAGTGCTAAGTGCATGATCCCTTGGCGCCTAAACCGCATCGAGTGAGGTCAGAAGAGGGCTAAAGTGTTTCAGCAAAGATTTTGGTCCATTTAATAAAAGCATAGCGTTAAAAGATGGCATTTTCGAGGTAGGCTATTGGATCGATCGTCTTTCTCTTAATTAAGGCTTAGCGCTGAAACCGTCGACCAAACAAGTCGGCTTTCTCAAATTGCATCTAATTAAGTTAAAAATCTGGTTTATTAATACCATTTCGTTAATCTTAATATTGTAATCACGAGATGTAGGCCTATAGGCCTATAAAACGGCCAGATATGCAGTCGCGCCCATTGCAGAGGTGTTTTGACTTGAATGCATTGCAGTTGGAGGCTCAATATTAGGCCTATACGCTCTATATAGGCCTAGGCCTAGACAGACAGCGATGGAGAAATCATTTCGTAAAATAGCAATGGTCAAAACATGAAGTTAAAATGCTCGTACAACTAAGCTTAGGATATACATAATAGCCTACAGGCCTATAAATAATCGTTGTTAATTTATAAACTCTTATAACAAAGCTTATATAATCACTGTTAATTAATAAATTCACCATGATTTTGAACTATGACATATGCACTTGTTTATTCGTTTGATCTGAAACATTTGTTTAAGGGACTGCTATCCTCATGCATCTTATTCTAACTATAGGTAGAGCCTCTACCTATAGTTAGAATAAGATGCATGAGGATAGCAGTCCCTTAAACAATACCGTAGAGCGTAGTGGCAGTCGAAAGCTGTCGTTGAACTATGGCAACTTAGGCCTAATCTCTCAGTGTTGACCTCTGGCGAATCAAAAACTAACTACGACACTAGTCTTGTCTGTTTAGACAACGAATTCGACAAAACACAGAAATATGGTTATACCATGAGATTAAAATGTTAAAAATGTAATTTTTCTAAAAGCCTTGTTATTTGTGAGCAATAGTGTTTTTAGGAATTGAATTCTTGTAGATATCGTGATGGTCATTTTAAGATACCTTTTTCTCGAAAGGAACAAAACCATAGAAACGTTTACCGGGTTAAATTTACGTGAATATAACATTTCATCTCTAAATTTTTTGCAGCCTTAAATGGGCTTATTTGCAGCCATGTATTGTATTAAGGTTTTGGATAGCCACTTTTTGGTCTGTTTGTTTTATAATATAGAATAACAGAAAAATTATTTGCAGAGTTTTACAAGAAGTTATGACGTTATAATACAGTTATGTGAAATTTTATGTTCTCATGTTGAGGTAGCCTACAAGTAACTGCAATAGTTAAGCGTTGATAGATTATTGACAAGGACAAATTAAGACTGGAGTTTTGTGAAGAAAACGGGTATTTGTCTTTGCCCTTGTCGTCTGAATTGACCCCACTGATGGGACCACTGTAAAGAAAACGGGGTTCTACGGCGTCTTCCGCTTCTCTCAGGATGGCGAGGGAAGGCGCGTGTCGCTCTAGAGGCGAGCGTTAGTAAGACCTCCGTCGTCTTTCGAAGGGTTTCGCGTCTGCCAGCCGACTACCTAGTCAATGTCACCCTTCAGGGAAGTAATGCCAGACAGTTTCAAATAGCAATCTTTATTCGTCACACACAGCGAAAACATTAGTAACCAACGCCTCAACAATCACCAACGCCTCGCAAACTTTACACAAGAGCGGTATATATACCCTCCCCGAGGCAGGGAAGAGGCTGAGCCTAGAGAGGCTGAGGCTCGGCCTAGAGAGGCTCGGCCTAGAGAGGCTGGGGCTACGAGGCTCGGCCTAGAGAGGCTCGGCCTAGAGAGGCTGGGGCTAGAGAGGCTGAGGCTACGAGGCTCGGCCTAGAGAGGCTGAGCCTAGAGAGGCTCGGCCTAGAGAGGCTCGGGCTAGAGAGGCTGAGCCTACGAGGCTGAGGCTAGGGAGGCTGGGGCTACGAGGCTCGGGCTAGAGAGGCTCGGCCTAGAGAGGCTGAGGCTAGAGAGGCTCGGCCTACAGAGGCTGGGGCTACGAGGCTGAGGCTACGAGGCTCGGCCTAGAGAGGCTGAGGCCTACGAAGCTCCCCCCGGCGGCGACATGCCAAGACCAAGTGCAGGAAAATGGCGGCCACCCCAAAATTTGCCACATCCTCCCTCCGCCACGAATGGATATGCCCCCATATCCTGGCGACCCCCAGCAAGTCCCCAAACACTTATCTAAAAGGAGCCAACGGGCCCTCGCAAAGTCCAAAATGTCCGTAGCACACGCGGGCAACGGCCCGTAACAAAAACATCGCAAAGCCTCCTCAAGTCCTCGGCAACTTACAGCCAGAGTCCACAATTACAATTAAAATGCCCAAAACCGTCGGGCGCCTCGCAACCCAACACCTGAAAATCAAACGTCCCCTCAGCGTCCTAAAGAGTCAGTGTTCTCTACGGGACTAACACAGTCAAAAAGAAGGCAAAATATCTTAACTAGTCGCGGCCAACGGCCCACAAAATTTCTACAATAATTCGCACAACAGCGGCCAACGGGCCAACAATCAAATTAAAATACAAATATAAAGCGACCGATTTACGGTAACAAGACAATATGCGAGCTCAAAAAGCAAGAAAGCCAGGGTCTCTCGACGTTCAAAAGAACGGAGGGCTATCGCATCAGAGTCCGGACCGACGGGGCGAACATAACTCAGCCGATTCACGGCAATAAACGAACAAAAACCGCAGGCGTAGCCAGTGTGATTTTCGTTAACGATAACGATAACGAAAATGTTCGTTAACGAAAATAAAATGATTTCGTTAACGATAACTATAACTATAACTAAAAAATATCATTAACTATAACTATAACTATAACGAAAATAACACTAACGAAAATTCATCTTTATTTTCGTTAATACAAAAAATAAAAATAGGAAGTGCAATATGGACGATACGACATAAATGAGAACGAAAAATGCGAAATTTTTATTGTGAAATTTGTCAGTTACTTTGGAAACTCGTGTATTGATGAAGCTGAATGTACCCATGCTTCAAAGGTTTTCATAGCTCTGAGTAAATTGTGAAACAGCGTATTAATACGCACAATTTTGCTTATAGACTTAATTATTGTAACTAAGTAGTAACTAAAATTAACTAAAATAAAAATCCATTAACTATAACTATAACTATAACTAAAAAATAATACTAACTATAACTATAACTATAACTAAAATAAAAAATCATTAACTATAACTATAACTATAACTAAAATAAAACCTGTAAGGAAAATCACACTGGGCGTAGCCAAGGTCTCTCGACGTTCAAAAGAACGGAGGGCTCAACGCATTCCCCAGACAAAAGGCGTCTGGGGGAAGGAAGGGGACCGAGTCAGAGTCCGGGCCGACGAGGGGTGCCAGACAGCAGCACGCGACGAAGGCGCACACATCGGTCATCGTCCGTCGCTCGTAGACTCACAGACATCGGAAGCCTCTAGCGGTAGCGGGCCGGTAGGCGTACCGTCCGCTTCGGTCGTCGTTCCGTATCGTCGACTTCAGAGACTGAAGGCATCGCGGCGCTCGGGCCGAGTGCGTCAAAGATCGGAGCGGCGGCTCCGCCCGTCTCTTCGGAACTGTCGTCGTAGCTTGGCCGCAGCTTATCAATGTGTGCGATGAAAGGCTTCGAGTTCCGGGTCCTTCGGAGTCGATAGTTCACTGGCCCGGTCTGTTCCATCACGTAGAAAGGTCCGGTATACATTCGAGCCCATTTCGGACTCCGGCCCTGGTATCGTCGCGGCGTATAATACCAGACGCGGTCGCCCGGGGCGAACGCGGCTGGTCGCACCTTGAGGTCGTATTTCTTCTTGCGCCGTTCCGCGGAGACTCGCAAGTGTTCTCTCACCAAGCGGTAGGCACTCTCCACGCGCTCGGCGAAGTCCTGGGTGTAGGTGGAGTAGGTTCCACCTCGGCGGTCGTCATCCGGTGGCCTCCCATAGACCAGATCGATGGGAGCCCTGGTCTCCCGACCGAACATCAGGTAATTCGGCGTAAAGCCCGTAGCCTCATGCAGAGAAGCCCGGTAGGCGGCGAGGACATGGGGTAAAACCTCGTCCCAATCGCGCTGATGGCTGCTAATTACCTTCCCCAGCATGGCATTCATGGTCCGGTGAAATCTCTCTATTAAACCGTTACAACTCGGGTGATAGCTGGACGTCCTTACTTTATCAATTCCCAGCAAACGGCAAAGTTCCCGAAATAAGTTTCCCTCAAAGTTGGCTCCCTGATCCGTTAAAATCTGAAGGGGCGCCCCATACCGAACAATTACAGTCTCTACCAGGGCCCGTGCTACTGAGGTAGCCTCTTGGTTTGCCATCGGGATAGCCTCTACATACTTCGTAAAGCCGTCCATGACGGTCAGGATATAAATGTGACCACGTTTACTCCTAGGATGGGGACCAGTTATGTCTATACTAAGCCGCTCCCACGGCTCCCCACAAGGCAATGGTTGGAGGGCACCCTGTCTAGGAGGAAGACCCCGGCGGTACTGGTTACAGGGAGAACATCGCTGACAAAAGCGCTTCACGTCCCCGGACCATCCCACCCAGTAGGCCCGGCGTCTTACCTGCCAACGCGTTCGGCGAACGCCCAAATGGCCGCCCGTCAATCCAGTATGAGCCAACCCCATAAACTCTTCTCTCTTACTCCTAGGCACTACGACTTGGTCTACCCCTTCGGGCGTCCGTCGGTAGATCACCTCTTCCCGTAGGCACAATCGGTCCTTCTGGAACCAGCAAACCTTTACGGTCTCACTCTCCGATAAGATCTCCACGAGGTCGGGCGCCTCGGCTCCTTCTCCCAACCAACTTCGGACTATGATCAAATCCGGGTCGTTGCGCTGTGCGTCCTCCATCGATTCCAACGGTTCAGCATTAGCGCCCGCTAAGGGCGGATCAGGCACTTCAATCACCGCGGCCACTATCTCCCTTTCTTCCCAGCCACATTGGCGGCACGGGCGACGCGAGAGCGCGTCCGCATTCCCGTGTTTCCGGCCCGGACGGTGCTGTATCTCAAACTCAAATTCAGCGAGGCGTTCGAGCCATCGCCCCTGCTGGCCAATCGGTTCTGGCGTGCGTTGCAGCCATTGCAAAGCAGCGTGGTCAGTCCGCAGAACAAACGGACGCCCTAGCAAATATTGCCTGTATTGCTTCGTAAAATAGACGATAGCTAGCAGTTCCTTGCGGGTCACACAGTAATTTCCCTCGGCTGCCGACAAGAGGCGGCTCCCGTACGCAATTACGCGTTCCTCTCCGTCTATCCTCTGCGAGAGCACCGCTCCTATTCCTACATCGCAAGCGTCGCAGTCAAGCACATACATTTCATCATCCTTCGGCAGCGCAAGAATCGGGGCAGATGTTAAAGCAGCCTTCAAACAATCGAACGTCTCCTGGCAAGCTTCGTCCCAGGTGAACGCTCTCCCCTTCTTAGTAAGGGCAAACAGCGGAGCGGCTACCGTAGAAAAGTCCTTCACGAATCGTCGGTAGTAAGAGCAGAGCCCTAGGAACGCCCTTACGTCTCGCAGTCTCTGTGGGACCGGCCACTCTACTACATCTGTAACCTTGGAGGGATCCATCGCCACTCCGTCCGGCGTCACGATGTGACCCAGAAAGCATACGTTCCGGCGCAGCAACTGACACTTGCTCGGCTTCAACTTCAGATTAGCGCCCCTCAACCTCTGGAATACTTGCTCTAACCGGTCTAAATGCTCTTCCGGCGTCTTCCCGAAAATAATAACGTCATCCAAGTAGACCAGGCAAATCTCGAAGTTTAAACCTGATAAAACTATATCCATCAGGCGCTGAAAAGTGGCGGGCGCATTGCAAAGCCCGAACGGCATCACCTTCCATCTGAATATTCCCCTGCGCGTAACAAACGCGGTCTTATCTGCGTCTTTCGGTTCCATCGCGACTTGATGATATCCGCTCCTTAGGTCTAGCGTACTAAACCAGCTACCTCCTGCAAGCGCGTCCAAACATTCATCAATCCTGGGCAGCGGGTAGGAGTCCTTCTTGGTCCGATCGTTCAGTTGCCGATAGTCGATACAAAACCTTAGCGAGCCGTCCTTCTTACGGGCCAACACCACATTCGCAGCCCACTCACTCACGGCAGGTTCGATGATCCCGTCAGCTAACATACTGTCTAGCTGCGCATCGACCGTGGCCCTATGCGGCAGCGGCTGTCGTCTTAACGGCTGTCTCACTGGGCGCGCATCTCCCGTCTCAATCCTATGCGTGCTTACCGACGTTCTGCCTATGTCCCTATCACTCGCGGAAAATACATCATTATATTTTACAAGCAAAGCGCCTAGTCGTTCCCGTATCTCCGCAGGCACTTCTACGGGCAAATCCGCTAACAATTTATCAGTTGGCGAAGCTTGGCCGACCGCGTCCCCGTTCGCGCGGTTGGTCTCACACAATTCCACTTCTACTGGGTGCAACTCTCCTAAGGGGCGATCCTTGGATAACCGGACTGGGTCTTCGCTCAAATTCACCACCCTTACCCGAGCATCTGCGTAGTCACCGACAACTACGCGGGCGAGATGGACCCCGGGTTGGATTTCCTTAGCCTCCGTCATCCAGGCTGGCGCTACGGTCGTTAAATCACCGTACATGGTCTTAACCGGTATATCCCTCTGGGACTTAGGGGACACCAACACCTCCTCGGCGACGATCACGCGCCGGCACCAAATAGATCCATTACCCCTAACCAGGGAAATACGCCTGCGTCTTACAAATAAAGATCCCATACCAAACCCTAAGCGGCAGCGATGTTCTCTCAGCCAGTCCATCCCTAACATGGGCTCAGAAATTTGATCAGAAACCAGAAAGGAAGTATGAATATAAAACCCGTTCGTAATCTTAATGGGCACCCGCACCTCACCAAGGACATTTATATCGGACCCATTAGCAGCCATCAAGAAGCGATTGCAAGAGCGAAGTTCTAACCCGTCGACAGTAGATGAAGGCACCAGGCTGACTTCCGATCCAGTGTCGATCAGGCATAGCTGCGATCGTCCGTTGATCTCACCGCGGATGTAGACTGCGTTGTTCGTAGCACGGTCCGGCATTCTTGGGCGCGTCGTATGGTTCATGACCACCTGGTCCGGTGGCGTCGAAGCATCGGGCTCGGTCGTCGCGGTCTGGCGATTCTGGCGATTCTGGTATCGGCGATCTCGCCGGCAGTTACGGGCAATGTGACCGGCTCGTCCGCAGTTGAAGCAGGTCATTTCGCGTCGCTGATTCTCCGGAGGGCCCGGGCGGTCTCGCTCAGGTCGGATTTCATGACTCGGTTCGTCGGTCGTCGGAGGGCTTCGGCGAAGCACGCGGAATTGTTCGTCCATTCTTTTCTCCATTTCTTGCTGCCATTTCCGCTGCTCATCTCGCTGAGTATTCAAGAAGCGGTCCATCTGAGCCTGAAGCTGGGCGCTCAGATCGGTTTCTTGCGTCCCTCGCACTCGGTTTGGCTGTCTGCGGCGATCATCGGCATCGTTCGTCCGTTGATAGGCCTCCAGACGCAGTGCGGTCCGGTATGCCTCGTCCAGGTTCTTCGGTTCTCGCTCGCGTACTTTGAGCGAGAGCTCCCGGTCTCTCATCGCTTCCAGGAAGGCATCCTTCGCGATGATCTGCGTCGTCTCGTTGGAAGGCACCGGGTAGGCCAAGACAACCAGTCGTCGGATTTCATGCAGCAGGTCACTCAGGTTTTCTTCCGGGCGTTGACGGCGGTAGTACAGCTGGGCACGGAAGGTTTCTGCCTGGCCTTCCGTCCCGTATCTCTGCCGAAGGCGTTCGACCAATTCTTCGTAACTTACGCTCGGTTGAGCGCCGAAGTCCCAGAGAAGTTGCGTAGCGGCCTTCTCCAGCGAACATCGCAAGTAGTCGACCCGGTCCGCGGCCGTCCACTTGTTGTGCCTTGCGCAGACCTCGAACTGCACCAGGAATGACTCCAACGAGCCCGTCCCATCGAACTTTCCTGGTTTCATCGGCGTCGGGCGGCTTCGCAGCATGTCGCTGACATTTTCTAGCAGATTCGGCGTCGAAGTCCCGGGAGCGTTCGGTCTTTCAGTCTCTTCGCGGAAACTCGGTTTCAATTTCATCTTTTCCGTCGTCGATTCGCCCGTCTTTCCTCGGAAGCTCGTTCTCTCCGGTTTCACGGTCATCTCTTCTTCCCTGTCTTCGCGGAAGCTCGATCTCACCTGCCCTGGGTCATCGAAGCCGATACTTTCCAGCAAACGGCTCCCGTCCGGCGGCCCGTCCATCATCGCTCTCCTCGCGGCTGGCGTCGACGTCTCGGCAGGCGTGCGGATCAGACTTGGCATCGGGTAGGCTATCGTATCGTCGTCGTCGTCCCCTGGAACATCTTCGGTTGATTCTAGCGTCGTCGGCGGCAGGAACTCTCCGACAAAACCCCACGGCTCTGGTACCACTGTAAAGAAAACGGGTATTTGTCTTTGCCCTTGTCGTCTGAATTGACCCCACTGATGGGACCACTGTAAAGAAAACGGGGTTCTACGGCGTCTTCCGCTTCTCTCAGGATGGCGAGGGAAGGCGCGTGTCGCTCAGGATGGGAGCGTAAGTAAGACCTCCGTCGTCTTTCGAAGGGTTTCGCGTCTGCCAGCCGACTACCTAGTCAATGTCACCCTTCAGGGAAGTAATGCCAGACAGTTTCAAATAGCAATCTTTATTCAGTCACACACACCGAAAACATTAGTAACCAACGCCTCAACAATCACCAACTTCGCAAACTTTACACAAGAGCGGTCCTCTATATATACCCTCCCCGAGGCAGGGAAGAGGCTGAGCCTAGAGAGGCTGAGGCTACGAGGCTCGGCCTAGAGAGGCTCGGCCTAGAGAGGCTGGGGCTACGAGGCTCGGCCTAGAGAGGCTCGGCCTAGAGAGGCTGGGGCTACGAGGCTCGGCCTAGAGAGGCTCGGCCTAGAGAGGCTGGGGCTAGAGAGGCTGAGGCTACGAGGCTCGGCCTAGAGAGGCTGAGGCTACGAGGCTCGGCCTAGAGAGGCTCGGGCTAGAGAGGCTGAGCCTACGAGGCTGAGGCTAGAGAGGCTGGGGCTACGAGGCTCGGGCTAGAGAGGCTCGGCCTAGAGAGGCTGAGGCTAGAGGCTCGGCCTAGAGAGGCTGGGGCTACGAGGCTGAGGCTACGAGGCTCGGCCTAGAGAGGCTGAGGCTAGAGGGGTTTCCCCGGCGGCGACATGCCAAGACCAAGTGCAGGAAAATGGCGGCCACCCCAAAATTTGCCACAGTTTTAAGACGTGTTCATAATAATAATAATAATAATAATAATAATAATAATAATAATAATAATAATAATAATAATAATAATAAGGACATGGTTATACCATGAGATTAAAATGTTAAAAATTTAATTTTTATTATAATAATAATAATAATAATATTAATAATAATAACATAAAATTTCACATAACTGTATTATAATGTCAACAAGGATAAAATAATAATAAATACATAATAGTAATAAAAAGTAATAATAATAATAATAACTATTATAATTAGTACTTCTACAGGACCAATTATGTGAACTAATGTTTTGCATATATAATGAGCACAGGTGTTCCTTAGGTTGATATATATATATATATATATATATGTGTATCGATTGTTAAGCGTTTTAGTCTTAGGCCTTAGTTGCGCTGTCGGCTCGTGGGCGCTTGGCCTAAAGTAGCCTAAACTTTGGCTGACGATAGATTCTCTACACGTGCAGTTAGCGCGCCAAACTTAGAAACTGCTGATGACAGTAAATTTGAACAATACAGTGTAGTACAGTTGTTTTAAGGCAAGAGTTGAGTTTGTTGTTATTAAACTGTGTTTGAAGAAAGAAAGAAACATTCAAAGAACTGTGTCAATTTAATTCTTAAACAGTTAGAAGACGTTGAGCAATTTATATGTAGAGATAAGGAAAGTTCTTGAGGTAGGTCACAACTAAGAAAGAAAAGAGTTGGTGACATATTTGGTGGCAGCGGTGGGATTCGAAACAACGTCTGGGATTCGAAACAACGTCTGGGATTCGAAACAACGTCTGGGATTCGAAACAACGTCTGGGATTCGAAACAACGTCTGGGATTCGAAACAACGTCTGGGATTCGAAACAACGTCTGGGATTCGAAACAACGTCGACTGGTGAATACGCATTCAAATCATTGGTAAATTGACGACAACGAAAGCCTCAACGACAAAGGTATAAAAGTTGGTTGTTATCAAACAAAGAACAATCCCCAATACTTCAAACACAAAAGAAAACTCGTGTTTTCCAGAAAGGACAGCACTGAAGTAAAGAAGTAAGATGGAGAAATTAAGTGTCAAGAAACAAGCAGAACTGAAGAAGATGTCTTCTGAAAGATTAAAGCAGCGCTTGTTAAAGGCTGGTTTTGAAGAAGAGAAACTGAAAGATATGTCACGTGAAGACATGCTAGAAGCGTTAGCTGAAGTCTGGCTTAAAGAAGAAGCAGAGGAAGAAGAAGGTGCTGTCGGCGGTGCTGTGGAAAAGGTTACTGAGAAACCGCCTGGGACTATGTCTATGGAGACGATGATGCAATGGATGATGATGACAAGACAAGAAGAGAAAGAAAGAGAGGAGAAACGAAGACAAGAAGATAAAGAAAGAGAGGAGATACGAAGACAAGAAGAGAAAGAGAAAGAGGAGAAACGGAGACAAGAAGAGAAAGAAATGCGACAGGAAGAATTACGTCTTCAGAGAGAAAAGGAAGAGAAGGCAGAACGTCTTCAGAGAGAAAAGGAAGAAGGCAGAGAGGAAGAGAAGGCAGAACGTCTTCAGAGAGAAAAAGAAGAGAAAGCAGAAAATGTACGACAGGAAGAATTACGTCTTCAAAGAGAGAAAGAAGAATTGCAAAGGCAGCAATTTGAAATTCAATTAGAGCAATTGAGAAAAGATAGAGAAGATGCTGAAAGGAGAAGATTAGAGCAGATGATTGAATTTGAAAAGGCGCGGAAAAGTGACGAAGAGATACGTCAGCAACAGATTGAAGAGAAGAGACTACGTGAAGAAGAAAAGGAAAAAGTGCGAATTTCAGAGTTGGAGCGAGCAGAACAGGTTAGACAAGAAGAACTGAAATTACAGAAAGAAAGCATGGAGAAGGCGGAAGAGGAAAGACAAGAACGTTTAAAGTTGGAACAACAAAAAATAGCATTAAAAGAAGCACAACTCAAAGAGGAGAAGCGAAATAGAGAAGCTCAAGAGCAAAGAAGAGAAGAAGAACGAGAAGAACAGAAAAGGAAACAGGAAGAAAGTGAAACGATGGTTTCGAAAATAAAGAAAATTGGTGATGCCATGAAACACGTGTTACCTAAAATGCCAAACGATATGATGGAGGTGCCATTATATTTCGAAACGGTTGAGAATGCGTTTCGTAGTTTCAACGTGCAAGAACAATTCTGGGTGAAGTTACTATTGCCATTGATGACTCCGAAAGCTAGAACTGTTCTAAACAGATTGTCATTCGATGATTTAGACGATTATGAGATCGTGAAACAGCACTTGTTAAAAGAATTCAAGTTGACACCGAGAGAGTACAGATCGAAGTTTATTGATGCGAAGAAGACAGCTGAAGAAACGTATACAATGTTTACAGCTAGGCTGAAGAACTTGCTGAACTATTATGTGAAAAGTCGCAAAGTGGAAAAGAATTTTGAGAAGCTGTTTGATTTATTAGTGGCGGATAAGTTGAAAGAATCACTACCACCAGGTCCACTACAGTTTGTATTGTCGAAGGAAGGAACTGATTGTTACGAAGCTAGTGTTGTGGCAGACCTAGCGGACATTCATGTTAATAATCGAATTGGTTTGGCAATTCCGAATAAGACAAGTTTTGGTTTTGTTCCTAATGGCAAAAGAAATCAACAGTTCACTCCAAATTTTGGTTTTCATTGGAAGAGCAATCAAGAAACAGGAAATCAGTTCAGAGGTGCAGAAGTGAAACCAAATTCTCCGGTTGTTCACGAGAATAGAGAGTCGATGATGACCAGACAACGTCCGGTATATAACAAGTCACCACCAAGGTTTGTCGCAAGAGAAGGCAATGCATCGTTTACTCCATATAAGAGAAAAGAAAGCATTGAACAACGAGGTGCAGTGGTGAAACGTTGTCACAACTGCGGATCAGACAGGCATTTAATGAAATTCTGTCCAGTTCCTGTTACAACCTCAAATTATGGAAAACAAGAAAATTCGAGGGTGAATCGAATTCAAGTGGTTGATAATTCTGAAAGTCAAGCCACAGAACATCAGAAAAATGAAACTGAAGTAAAGTCAGTGATGAAATGTCACCTTTCACCTGATATTCAGAAAGAAATTCTATTGCACAATGGAATGCAGAAAGAAATGGCTGGAAGAGATGAAAGTACAACATTGAAGAAAGTGGTATTGCAGTACGTCGAGGTAGAAATTCGTGGAACAGCAGGAAAAGAACCAATAAAAGTAAAAGCACTGATTGATTCTGGAGCAGAGGTTCCGGTGATTAGTGAAGAATTACTGGAAGGCATGAAGGTGGAGCAGATTGGAAAAGTGAACTTACAATGCGTGGCAGGAGATGCCATTCCTGCAAAGTTGGTGAAAGTTGATGTAAGGCTGTGTTGTAACGATGTGGAAGAAGAGGTAATTCCGCATAAAGTCAAATGTTCACTTACACCTTATGTGACATTGATGTGTGCTAGTATTGCAAAAATGGGAAGCACAGAAAGATTCTTGTTGCATCCAGAAATCATTGCAGAACTTAAAGCCGTGCCACAAGTGAAAATGATACAAGGAGATGTGCAAGCGAATGTAACGACGAGATTGCAGAGTCAGCGAAAGAAAGTGGTAGATGTCGAAGAGGAAAGTGAAACTGAAAGTTCAAGTGAAGAGGAAAACGAAAGTGATGATCAACAAAGTTTAATACAAGACGGTATAACAGCAGAAATGAGTGAACAAGAGATGGCTGCATGCAAGAATGGTAATCTAAATGAAACGAAAGAGGATAATGAATGTGATGTGGAGATAGCAGATTTGTTTCAAGAAAATGAGAAAGATGAAGAACAACAGATGCAGATTGCAGACGCAAAGAAATTCGAAGAACAGCAGAGACAAGATGAATCATTGAAAGCATGGTGGAATTTAGCGCCAGATAAAGAATCTGAATTCTGCGTGGTAAATGGCTTACTGTACAAGAGATATCGAATATTAGAGCAAACGATATATCAATTGGTGTTACCAAAAGAGCGACGAATGAAAGTGATGGAGTTGGCTCACGAATCAGTATTTGGAGGACATCTTGGAGAAGAGAAAACTAGAGAACGAATAAAGTTGTCTTTTACGTGGCCAAAGATGAGAAGAGATATAGTGAAATTTTGCAAATCATGTGAGAAATGTCAGTTAAAGGCAAGAAGTTTGGTGATGGACAGGGTTCCTATCACTCCAATTCCAAGAGAAGATGTGGCGTTTAGAAGAATTACGGTGGATTGTGTAGGACCAATCGAGCCAGCATCTGCTGCAGGTCACAAGTACTGTTTATGTATTGTCGATTCTTGCACAAGATGGCCTACAGTGTTTCTGTTGAAATCATTAACTGCGAAGGCTGTATGTGATGCTTTGATGGAGTTGTTCATGAACGTTGGTGTACCTTCTGTGATCACAAGTGACCAAGGAACAAATTTTACTGCGAGTCTGACAAGAGAATTTCTGAATTTAATGGGGTGTAGTCCAAGATTTGATACGCCAGGTCATCCAGAGGCAGCTGGATTAGTAGAAAGATGGAATCAAACATTCAAGAAAATGATCCATCATGTAATTGTTGACAATCCAAGGCAATGGCATAAAGTAATTCCGTTTACAGTGTGGGCATTACGAGAAGTACCGAATGCAACTACTGGAATTGCTCCTTATATGTTGGTGTATGGAAAGATTCCGCGTGGACCATTGGCAATTTTAAAAGAAAGTTGGACAAGAGAAATTAATTTACCACCTCATATTGGAATCCAACCAGAAAAGTATTTGAAAGACATGAAAGCAAATATGGAAAAAGCATTACTGTTTGCAGAATCATATTCACGAGAGAAGCAATTACAGTATACGAATCAATACAACAAAAGAGCGAAACATAAAGAATTTGAACCGGGTGAAAAAGTTATTGTGTTGTATCCGACGTCAACAAATAAACTGATTTCACGATGGCATGGTCCATGTACTGTCATACAACGAAGGTCAAAGTACTCTTATTTGATTGACATGGGTGACGATTGTCGAAAGATAATTCACGCAAATAAAATCAGAAAGTACATTACAAGAGCAATGAGTTGTGGACTAATCGTTGAAGAAGATGAAGACTTTGGTTCAGTGGTTGAATTGCTGATGAAGAATGACTGGCAAAATGAAAAGAATTCACTGAATCTTGATCCTGAACAGATTAGCCATTTGACATTGACTCAACAAAAACAATTGCTGGAAATACTGAACAAATATTCCGATCGATTTTCTGAAAAGCCTGGATTATGTACATTGGTTGAACATGAAATTGAACTGAAACCGGAATTTCGTGAAAAAGAATTTATGGCTTACCGAATTCCACTCATCTATCGAGCAGAAGTTGAACGACAAATTAAAGAAATGCTTCAAGCCAACATTATAAAACCATCTTCGAGCAGAATGGCAAGTCCGTTGGTAATTGTTAAAAAGAAAGACGGTTCTCTGAGACTTGCCTGCGACTACAGATACATTAACTCGTTCACTGTGGATTGTAAATATCCGATGCCGATTGTGAAAGATGTTTTGCACAAAGTTGGAAAATCAAATGTGATCTCGATTTTTGATTGTCGAAGTGCTTACTGGACTTGTCCTGTTAAGCAAACTGATCAATGGAAAACTGCTTTTGTTACTCACAATGGACTGTACGAGTTTACTCGTGTTCCTTTCGGAATGATCAACTCAGGAAGAACATTTGTTAAAGCAATTAACATGGTTTTACAGCCTATAAATGAATTTGCTGAGCCCTATGTAGATGACATTGCTGTGCATTCAGATGACTGGAAGATTCATTTACAGCATTTAGATGCATATTTAATGCAAATGAGACTGCATAACATTACTCTGAACTTAAAGAAATGTATCTTTGGTAAGAGTGAGGTAAAGTTCATCGGTCATGTGGTTGGTTCTGGAACGATTCAAATGAATCCAGATAGAATTGAAAGTTTAATTAATTTGAAAACCCCAGAAACGAAGAAACAAGTTAAGCAATTGCTGGGATTTTTTGGTTACTATAGACAGTTTATCAAAGATTTTGCACAGATTGCGAAGCCTCTATCTGATTTGACAAGCAAACATGTTCCAGATAAGATTGATTGGACTGATAGACATCAACAGGCATTTAATTTACTTAAAGATGCTGTACGCTCTAAAGTTGTTTTATATGTTTTTGATGTTGGAAAACCTTTTAATTTGTACTGTGATAGCAGTGATTTTGCAGTAGGAGCTGTTTTAACACAGATGGATGATAAGGGAATAGAACGCCCTGTATCATTTATAAGTCAGAAATTGACTGACACTCAGAAGAGATGGGCAACTGTAGAGAAAGAAGCCTATGCTATTGTTTGGGCTCTAAATAAGTTGAAAGAGATAATCATTGGATCTAAAGTTCACATCTTTACCGATCACAATCCTTTAACTTATCTGACTGAATCTATGTCTAAGTCTGCTAAACTGGTGCGTTGGGCTTTAGCACTGCAAACTTTTGATGTAGAAGTTAATTATAAGAAAGGACGATTAAATGTTGTAGCAGATTGTTTATCTAGATTATAAGATTGTTTATTTTACTGTATTATATAGTATTAAGTTTATTGCATAATTTAGTACCTGATGATTTCGCAAATTTTTAAGTTTAATTTGCTCAATCCAAAGAAAGGGAAGGAGGTAATGTGAACTAATGTTTTGCATATATAATGAGCACAGGTGTTCCTTAGGTTGATATATATATATATATATATATGTGTATCGATTGTTAAGCGTTTTAGTCTTAGGCCTTAGTTGCGCTGTCGGCTCGTGGGCGCTTGGCCTAAAGTAGCCTAAACTTTGGCTGACGATAGATTCTCTACACGTGCAGTTAGCGCGCCAAACTTAGAAACTGCTGATGACAGTAAATTTGAACTATACAGTGTAGTACAGTTGTTTTAAGGCAAGAGTTGAGTTTGTTGTTATTAAACTGTGTTTGGAGAAAGAAAGAAACATTCAAAGAACTGTGTCAATTTAATTCTTAAACAGTTAGAAGTCGTTGAGCAATTTATATGTAGAGATAAGGAAAGTTCTTGAGGTAGGTCACAACTAAGAAAGAAAAGAGTTGGTGACAAAGGAAAACTATGTGTGCCACAGGATTGCAAAGCCTACTGAGAATATCTGCTAACAAGGTAGCGGCATCGATCGGCTATACAACTGGACAAAATGCATAGCCAATTTACAAAAACAGAAAAAAATTATTTTTGAAATGGATTTTGACTGCAAAAATTAACTAGACACTTCTGAAAGAGCCGAAGGCGAAAGGTAAAGACGAAACCTGTTTCTTTTAAAATAAAACTTTGAAATTGTTGTGGTGTTAGTCTGGGAATCTGGATAAACCATGAAGTTTTCATAACTTTATCGTTCAGAAACTGCTGGAAAACAAGAGCCTAGCACGTCTTCCATTTGATAACAATTGCTACAAAATGCGTTGGCTTCTGGGGCTCCGCCCCAGACCCCGCGGAGGGAGCTCACGACGCTCCCTCAGACACCCTAGTCGTTAGGCCTATACGCATGGGAACTCAGCACTCACGGCTTCGTGCCTTCGGCGCTTGCAATATGAGCACCTCAGGAAACATTTTATAGTTGCACTCTGATTGGAGGGAAAGGGGTTGAGGAGAGGGATGGGGGTAGGGGATGGGAGTAAGGAGGGAAGTTGGGGAGAGGGGTTGGGAAAAGGGTATTGGTGGGAGGAGGGGAGGAAAGGTAAGGGGCGTCCAGGCACTTCTTTTTTACACTTTAAGCACTGTTATATAAAGGGCTTAAACCGATGGTGTAAACCCTAGGCCATAAATGAGAGGTCCTTAAAACCGATCGCCTATTTTGCTATGAGAAGTCTTATCGCTCTAATTTCTAGTTGGCCGACTCTGCCGCGGTCTTTGAACTCGTGCAGCAGGGCCCACTTTTAATATCCTAAATCCTAATTAGGCTAATTATTATTCATTGCCTTATTTTGGCTTACCTAATACCTTACCTTTTTCCGTTGCCGAGTCTGAATTCCACTCGGTATCTTTTACAGCATTGAAATCTATCATTGTTTCTGCACCTGTTTCCGTCTCTATATTAATTTGTCCTTGACTGGATTTCATTTACTGGAGAAGTTATTATTTGGAGAGTAATCGTGTAATGTATTATAAATGCCATTAGTTACTGAGTCATTATTAATTGCCAAATCGATGTCTGCCTCGTGAGACCACTAGTGATGGAAAGTTGCAGTTATTGACGGCGAATTGAAGGCGAGACCTGCTCGGCCTCGGTCCTTGAGTCATTGATCGCAAGAATAGGTTGCAGTATTTTAAAGTTCCATCATGAACCCAGTGCGTGTAGTAGCTGCATCAGAGATATTGAGTCAGCCGTAAACGTCACGAATAATAACCAAAGTTTTTTCCGTAGAAGGTTGTTTCCTAAGATTGTGGCCGCCAATTGGCTGGGACGTCTATAAGGAGGAAAGCTTCCGTCAACCTGGACTCTCTTCTTGCCGTGTTCCCGTCCGAGAGTCATGCACTTAGGAATTTTCCCTAAAAGAGTTGAGTTGAATACGTGACATGTGGATGATTAGCTAGATTTAGACTTTTTACAGCCTTTGACAATCAGTAGCATAAAATTGTACTTTCGCTATATTCCAACCCAAATAGTTAAAATGGTACACAATGGTAGACCTATTGCAGATTAGGTATTGCAGATAGACATAAGGAGCAATATAAAGTTTTCAAACGATGCTTTGGAAGGATCCACTTTATTTCGGAATTTAATCACATCAATTTCGGAGTCGGGAGACAACGCATAGGCTACAGCAGGTCCTAATATCTGTCAGTTTGCTACACACTGCAGTTCCTCAAAGTCGACACGATTTGCGAGATATAGGCCTATACGGTACTTGAAAGTCAACATTCTCGTCAATAATAGTCATTTCCCCACCCCTCTTGACCTACCTCTCGCGAAGTGTCTCATAGCCGTGTATCCTGGAGACTCGATTAGCAATTCAATATCCAGAGCAGACCAGGTTTCAGTTAAGTCATCACACCAAATTTCGATTTAGGCGACAATAAAATAAGTCTGTTTGGAAGCAGCTTTTGATATTTTAAAGCATGATTTTAACATTTGTAATTATGGACTTAATTTCAATCATTTTGTCTAGCAGTGGAACCAAAGACATTTCTACTAGGACTGCCGGTCAATGATGCTCATATATATATATATTAATTACACATAGGCGTAGACTATGGGTGGGCAGCCGGGGCACGTGCCCCCCAAATAATTGAGATGGGGGCATTGCCCCACCAAAAATCCAAAGAAGAATTTCTTGAAAAATTGAAATGTTAAAACTTTCTTCAGAAACAGAGACAAAGAACTGAAATACTATACGAAATTCCATAATGATAACAAAGATTTATTTATATCTTCAATGTCTTCAAGACTTCAAATTTACATGTAAACGAAATGAAACCATTTCAAACTGAAGCTGCTCTCGTACTCGTCTCTACGCTGTCTCTTCTTGTCTACTGACAATGGAAATGCCTGCCTCTCACTATGCCTTGACCTCCGTGCAGCCTTCGACATCATAGACCACCAGCTACTCCTTTCAAGACTCACCAAAACCTTCGGTGTCTCTGGGACTGCCTTAAACTGGTTAGCTTCTTATACATTCCATTCATTCAAAAGATTTATATAGCGCCCCTTCAAGGTTACTACTCAGGAGCGCTCCCGACCCAACCACGGCTGGAAAGGATGGTTTATACATCGACCGTAATCAGCAGGTGGGCATCGGAACCTCCCGATATCAGCCCGCTGTTTACACTGCTGGAAGGCCACATTGATCTGTCCTCGGTCCTTTATAATTATTTAGATGCTTTACTTCCCAACCAGTCGTATAGCTAATCACTTGGCAGTCCCATTAAAACAGTACGAAGATGATATTCAGCTCCGTATTGCTGTCACATACCGATCAGTCTGGTAAACTAAAACGTGAGCAGTGCCTATCATCCATGTATGCATGGCTCCGTTTCATGGTTTGACCATAAACCAAAAGCCTGAGGCAATTATTGTGTTCGGTTCATCCCAACGCCTGCGTTCTCTTCTGTCGCTTACTAGCATGGACCTCTCACTAAACAGATACTTAACATGTCAAAACAATTGGGGTAACACATTCCGACTGCACATTTACAAACCTTTGTAAATTTTGTTTCTATCATATCAGGACAATACGTCACATGAGGTCGGCACTGACTAATGTTGCAAACCATAGCCTACTCCAGTGTTGTGCACGAGACCAAAAATTCCAAGACCAAGACCGAGACCGCGGGGTTCAAGACCAAGACCGAGACCAAGACCGCGTGGTTCAAGACCAAGACCGAGACCAAGACCGCGTGGTCCAAGATCAAGACCGAGACCAAGACCAAGACCGAGACCAAGACCGCATCATCCAGGACCAAGATCTAAGCCTCAAGACCATAAACGTAATTCTCAGTTGTAGTGTTACATATTCCTATAATTCAGATCAGATGCTTATTATATTTATAGCCTAGTTATAGTTTTTGTCCCCAAGTCTGCGAGGTCTCATGAAGAGCACACTAGGCCTATGGCTAAACACACTATCAGTAGGTGCAGGTGTTGCGGAATACAAAAACTTTGCCAGTAGAGAAAAATTCCCCACCAAATACCTGATCTGCATCGTTTACCCGGCTACTGATTTTGCCTCGAGAAACTGCATCGATGTAAGCCTAACTAGTCACTAAAGCACCAGAGGTCATGGTTAACTGTGCCTCATCGTTTTCTTGTCGCTTCTGATAAGAAGCCAACAACGCGGTCCTCTCTCGCTTTATCCTTGGCGGATCGTCGCATGAATTCAAAGCTATCTCAGAAGTCCCTGAATAACAGAAAATATCGACAACTTTTAGCAAATAATCCACTCTAGTTCCCGCCAAAGGCCAAACCAAAGGCGCAAGGCCAAGACCAAAGGTGAATGACCGAGACCAGACGTCCAAGACCAAGACCACACCTTTAAGACCAAGACCAAGACCAAGACCAAGACCAAGACCGCACCTTTAAAGACCAAGACCGAGACCGGTACATTCGAGACCGAGATCAAGACCAAGACCAAGACCGCATTTGTTCGGTCTCGAGACGATCTCGAGACCAAGACCGCGGTCACTGGCCTACTCCCTTGTCTCCTGTCGCCTTGATTGTGCTAATTCGGTTTTGTGGGTCTCTCAGATCTTGAACTCAACAGGCAACAACGCATCCAAGACTCCTTGGCTCGCGTTGTGCTGCGTGTTCCATAAAGTATTCTAGTACATTTGAAATAGACCCAGCTGCAAAGCAACCAGAATACTAGACTACCGAGCTGCGTCTATCACCTATCTCGACTGCATGTACCAGGTCGCAAGTCTCGTTTCCCTCCTCTACTTTGCGACTCGAGAAATCAGGCGAAGGACTGTCCAGCGAGAAAGATTTATTGTGTTACACATTCTTACACGTCCTGCACAATGACCTTCCGTGGACTTAATTACCTCGATGAGGCGATGCGATCATGCGACAATGTGGTAGCAATCTCAATACTACTTAGTGTACACGATAGTCTAGTGGTTAACGTGCTGGAAGGTTAACCGAGAGGTCGAGGATTCACTTATATCAGGACCGATGTTTTAGATTTCTGCTCCACCTGTGTCTCCTAGCCAACTCATCTGTAATGGACATACGCTGTCGGAGGGAAGATCAGACGGCGAGGAAGAGAACTGTCCACCCGCTCCTATTCGCCGAGACAAAGAAAAATGAAGTCGCTCACACTACGTACTCTTGGATGCGTCTCAGGCTAGCTTAAGTAACAGTTCTGCCTCTTAGCATGCACCACTACCTATCGAATATTGCTTGCATGCAATACGAGCCTCCTAGCGAATGATCAACGAGTGCAAAATCAAACACGGAGAATGACTATAACGGGTTTCCTCTCTTTCTCGATGGCACAACAACTTAGCCTAGTGGTCAGTCGTCTTTGGTTGAAATCCCCGCAGTGAAAAGTATTTCAAAATTTCGATTCCACTGTCACCATCTAATGAGAGGGTTTTCAGTTGTTATTTCATCAGCATAGGCTATCGATGAGGATAAGAAATTAATTGGACCGGACTTGCCACATCATACGGATAAGCTAAAAACTGAAGTAAGCAACATTCTCTTATGAACATATTTGTGGGATGGAATTCCTCTTGTTCTTTATAGCATGAGTATGGCTTGGACACTTTCGATCGCAGCATATAGGCCTACGTTCAAAGGCCCTTGAAAGGTCGTTTGGTGTCGTAGGTCGCCCTCTACGTTTCACCCCCTCTAGAAAAACTCCAGTCAGTGATATTTTGTTCCTCACGGCCCATGGTTTCACTTGGTCTTACTCATGGTTCAATCATGGGACCCCTATTCTATATGAACTAGTTCTTTCTTCTGAGGGTTTCCGATCATCACTATGTTGATGATACTGATCCATGGTCCAGTCGCTGCGACCCTGTCCTATAGATGAATTGACTGTGCCAGACATCCTGGGAAACCCAATTTATCTGGCTGTGTAGCCGTGAGCAGATTTCCAGCAATGCTTACTTGATGTCTACCGCAAGTTACATGCAAGCAAATACAATACGTGATTCCATTTAGAACTTTAAGTTGCAACGGCTTCAATCTTGTTCATTAATTCAATCGCCTGGAAATATTAATTAACGTATGACTGTTCTTGGCTACAGCCTCACTGGAACCAGGCATCGACTGTTGCCTTGTGCCTTTTTGAAACGGCGCTATAGAAGTCATTAGATTTGATCAGCCAATATCTGCCTGAACGAATACATGTATTGTCAATAGGACAGCTAATTTGAATATGATGACCCGGTGCTGTTCCAACCATTAAAAACTCAATAAAAAAAATCGACTAAAAGCAAAGCTTGCCAAAAATCGTCGCCCTAAAAGCTGTGTGGGTGTGCGCAGTATCTGTTTTGCCTAATGCAACTCATTACCCGGAACGGACAGATATCCTGTGCTTACTAAAGCTCTCATTATTGACAGGTAGATGTGTTTACTATTCAGCCTTTGTTGCCGACATGTACTAAAAATCGAAATAAAGTCAATCACCCGCAACAATTGCAGACGCAACTTGCATAATTTGCATTGATCACCTACTACTGACTTGCGTACATGATATCGTCGTCCGAGGTCACACCAGCAACAGTAGATTTATTGCATGCAGGTGAACTTCCCGTAATTATATCGATCCGCAATAAAAAAAAGCCCTATCATAATTTTTCGATCGGTCTGCAACAGCGGTATCACAGAAGGGCTTATCGTCCGCATTAACGCAAAGAATTTGGTAGCGACATGGGCGGAAATTTGCTCTCAGATGGAATTGATCATCGTCAATGGTTAGAAGCGATTAGGACCGATGATCACGAACACGTTTCGAAAATACTCGACGCGTCCACGAGGTTTGATAGGGAAAAACTCCTACATGGGAAATTAGACATTTCTTCCACCAGCCGCTCAGCTGAATCCTTAGAGTTTGAAACCAGATACACGCGCCCATTCATTCTGGCCGTAGTCTCTGGCTCTCTCAAAGTGTTTCAGGTCATGCTCCACTATGACGTCGACGTTTGTCTTGTGGAGGCGCAATCGTACAACGTCATCCACTGTTTGGTCTACGTTGCCTTCAACCAACCACACAACGAAGAAGCCGTTGTCAAAACCTATCGCAGTCTGTGTCGAATGCTTTCAACAGACGTCATAGGAAAACTGTTGCACATGGAGGAATCCCACGGACTTCGTCCACTCGAGTTTGCCGCACAACAAGGAACCCTTCAACTGATGTCGGCCATCTTCGAAACGCCAGAAGTCTATGTCGTCAGAGAAGAAATTGTGGGAATTTCAATCTATCAATGGTATGACGTCACAGAGTACGTAGTCATCGGCGAAGAGGACAGTCGACATTCTCTGTCACCGTTGAATTTCTTATCGATGCTCGACCAGAAGGTATTAGATCGTTCATCTACAAGACATATACTCCTCGAGGGTGTTCTTTTTGATTGGGTGAAACAAGAGTTTTATTGCAAGCATTCTTTACTTGTTGCATATTACTTTTATCGTCTGCTGTATTTTGCCGCCTTCGTCGTCTATGAAATGGATACCTTTTGTCTCGAAGGGTTTGGAAGAATTTTACACGATAAGGCAGAAAACGAAACAGTTTTGTCTCAAGTATACTGCAGTTCAGGTCATGTAATTACGATGCCGGTTTATTTGCGATATTGTGTCGAAGCATTTTTAATTGTGGCTGTTATAGTTGAAGTAACTTTAGAGACGAGTATCATAATTCGCGAACTGCGCAAGCTGATTCCAGGGACAGATCTACATTACCTATGCTCAGATATCGGAGGCAAGAAGTCATTTGTGAGTTCTTCGGATCTCTTAGGTAGAGGCTTGAGTAACATTTTCATAGGAATCATTACTGCATCAGAGATAACTCTTTTATACACTAGACCCAACCGAGTTATGGCAAGAGTAATAGTATACGTCATACTTACTGTTTCACCTCATCTATTAATGAAGTCGCTCTTCTTTTACCTTCAGATCTTGCCAGGCTTAGGACACCTTCTGATTTGCATGCGAAAGATTCACTGGACCTTTTTTCTGTGCGACTGTCTTATGATAATTTTTATTGGAGTATTTACACGTTTAGAGTTTATGTTTTTTGATAGCAACAGCAACGTAGGCTGTGTTGAACAATTTTCCGACTTCTTAAGTTCTCTATTACGCATGTATATGACTTTTGTAAATATGCAAGATTACACAGAGTTCGATGTTAAATACCCAGCTATTTTATACTTGACACACGTTTGCTATGTTTTTCTTGTGGCAATTCTTCTGCTCAACTTGATGATAGCGCTGTTCACAGACATAATCAGCAAGGTTCATGAAAACAAAACGATAGAAGTTATGGTTTGCAAGCTATCTGCGCATCTGGAATTGGAAGAAGTGATGCTTCATTTACCGATTCTCCGAAAGATCTATATCAGATTTACACGGTCAATGTTGATGCATACTTTTCTTAACGAAAAGAACAGATTTTTCATTGTAGACAAAAAATGTGTAACAAAATTCATTCACGCTAGGAAGTAGACTGTATAATTTCTTCAGTCCTTTTGCTTTTATAGGCTATCTTTCGGTGAAACACGAAGCCATTACGGAAACCGCACTATTTGGATATGTTGCAAAACTATCCTATTCAAATGTTTGTCTTTACATGAATTATCAGTTAAAATGCACACAAGGCCGTCTTGAAGTAGGCCTAGTAGGCAACAACTACTTTCGTTCTTGTGAAACTTTCAGAATTGGTATCTAATAGAGAAATATATCTAATAGAGCCATACATCTTACCGGCTTAAGAGATTAGGGCCCTAATTGTACGGTACTTCAGAAGCGGGCTCGACGCATCATTGCAGGTATACCTCCTTTAATTCTCATACTAATCCAATTTTCATGACTTCGGTATTTGCCTGTTGAACAGATTAATAAATTACAGATTAGTGAATTTACATGTATGTTTCGCTTCTCACATAATTTACTCCCCTCTGCCTTTACTGGCTATTTTTCTAGTAGGCCTACCTCTGACCTCTACAATCACAATACTAGATCTCGGGGTGAATACAGAGGAAATTTTGCTCGCACTAACTCTCGACTGTTTTCAATTAAATGTGTCGAACCTTCTGTTTGCAACAGCCTATCCCACGTTATACGTAGCTTGTCTAATCTGTCATCATTTAAAGAATCAGTACGTGCACACCTAATTGATCAGAATAAATAAATAGTATGCTATATGATATTCTGCTTTAATAGTTACGGTTTTTGTCTTTATAAACATTACGGTTCTGCTTTACTAGTTAAGGTTTTTTCTTTATTTTACATTACGGTTCTGTTTATGCTTCATTGTCCAGTTGGACTTATAAAGGACAATCATTTGTCATTCTACATTTGTATCATGATACAAAGGTGACCAAAAAAGCGTGACCCAGAGGCGAAAATCTATACATAACTTTGGGGGGACTGAGTACCTACGAGGGCCGGATTTTGGGGGACAGCAGGGCTTAAGTCAAAACTTTGGGGGGACTGTCCCCCTCTGTCCCCCCCATGATTTACGCCACTGACCTTGGTCCCTTCTGGGTCTTCCTGTTGTAACCCAACGTTACCGGTACTGTTTAGTGTTTACTGTGCTAATTGTCATCTGTTGGTTGTACTGGGAACAGTAAACGAATGATTGATTGACATATTATTGTGTTAAATTAACTGTTCTTGAAAATGAGAACCTTTTGAAAATTGTTGTAGTGGTCTGTTGTTTACAGTAGCGATGTTCGGATAGAATATGGCAATTTGAAATGAATTTTATAGTCAAAATTAGCACATGCATTTTTCTATTAGATAAATAGGGGACTACATGTGCTATATTGTACTATAAAAACTCAACTATTCTTCACACAGATTTATCAAACCCACTTTCCCGCCATTGCATTGACGGCAGTACGTGCGTAGGTACCTTGATAGCACTGCTTTCACAGCGCCCTTAAGGTACCATTTGAAGGCGTGAAACGTGAAAGTATGTCTAGAAGACAGGTTCAGGTGTAATCAATCAATGTTCAAGTAATTGGAACGGTCACCACTGGTGCTTTAGTAGGCCTAATGCTTATCTGTTATTGCGGGCTGTGCTCCATCTTATCCTAGGGAGCTGTGTCTCGATCTCATCCATTCCTGGCCGTAGATTTCTTGGCTCTGCTGCACAAAGTAACCTGGTTTCGCTGTGGTCGGTCCAACTTTCTGGAATAGGTTACCTAGTTATGTTACGACTGAATCAGGATAGACAATTCAGCCTCGAGAAAAAACAGTCCAATAGGATAGCCCAAGAGACAAGCTATGCGTAAGAAGTGTTAGCGACTTCATTTTCTCAGCCTCAGCATATAATGGCAAATGGCCAACTCTCTTCGTCGCCGTCTGATCCTTCCACTGACCATGTATAATATATATATATATATATATATATGGTCATTGTATTCCTGCCAAATATGTGGTCGCTTGGGGATGTAGGAACGAAGTTCCTGCTCGTGCAGGATTTGAATCTGGTACCTTATGATTTACAGTACAGAACGCTACCCAAGAGACATTCACCTTTTGCTGTCAGTAGAGGTCGCCACAGTAGAATAATTCAATAGAAGTCGCCATAATAATTTCTATAGAGGTCGCCGTAGAAGAAAAGATCCAACGTGCAAACGGTAGAGTCCTCTGCTGTAGCTAGCCTAATGAAGAACAGCAGTACCCGAAGCCGGTAAAGTCGTAGTTTACGTTGCTAAATTATTCTAATGTCTTCAGTGCCGTACTTGACGTTGGTAAGTAAGCAGTCTACCTATGTGCATGTTAACTATCATCAATCCAGCTTCCATTTCATCGATAAATATTTTCATCAATCCAACTTCCATTTAATTCGAAAAAATTACTTTTATCAATCCAACATCTATTTGACGACAGAAATATTTTTCATCAATGGAACTTTTATTTAAGCAAAGATATATTCTCATGGATCCACCTTCTAATTACGGAAACAATTATTTTCAGCAATCCAGCTTCTACTGAATAGAAAACTTAATTTCATCCATCCAGCTTCTATTTACGGAAAAAATTATTTCAATCACTCCAACTTCAATTTTGAACACAGAAATGTTTTCATCAATCCCACTTCCATTTAGGGAAAAATGTCTTTCATCAATCCAGCTTCCATGTTAAAGTGACAATATCAAATAATTGAGCAACATAAACTACGACTTTACCTCCGAAGCCTAGCTCTGGGTATAAAGGATTTATAGATATCATTTTTATAGCCTCGGTATATGAAGGCACGTGGCCTTTCCCTCCTGTCTGATCTTCCTACCTGCAGTGTACGGTAAATGTACTCATTAAAGCTGTTGATTTGAGGGAGCAGAAACCAACCTCGAAACACCTGCCCTTGTGAGTATATGGGCCCCCACCGCTTGGCTAACAGTCCAGCACACTAACCACAAGACTTATAGTATTGCACATTCCACTTAACCCAATGAACCGTCAACCTAAGTGCAAAACTGGGTCATCTCAGCGAATTATGCAGAATTGTAAAAGATTTAATCTAATAACTTCTATAGCGCTCAAGCGCTGTAATAATTATTTCCAATACAACGACATCAGCCGAGTAAAATCACATTGAAATCTCACAATCGACTGGAGACACCCCATCGAAATCCGATAGATCAGGGAAACAGATGCATAAACGGTAAACCAGCAACACTTGTCTAACCATGGGAACACAAAACATCTAAATCAATGAACGTCAGCCACGACTGAGGAAAATTAGACGACTTACAAATGACATTTAGGCCTACAATGTCATCGAAACTCAAATGTTACATTCACATTGTGGTCATATTCTGTGTGCTCAGTTATTCTACCACCAAGATTATAGGCTTAAGCACTTTAACGTTTCCTACTGCTTAAGCCGTTGAAGTGTACCAATGAACAGTAAGCAACTTGTCTTGGACGGATTTATTAACAGTTGCATGTATGTAATGTACATGCACACTTGAAGACGCATTATAGCACCTTTTACATACCTTTCATAATACTTCACATATGACTAGCTGCCCTAATAAACGTGTGTTTTCAAGGAGAACTGCCAACACATTATCGATTAAACTGATTTATCTATTTCCTCGATAAAAACATTTATATAAGGATTCTTCCACAGAGTTTGATGTTAAACTTCTAAGCATAGCTGCCAACTTCCTTGGCTCTAACCACAAGAATTCTAATCTAACAGAAAAGTTGCAACTGTACAATATCAGGAACAACCATGCAACATCAGTTGTCCAGTTCATGCTTTAACTCATCGACAATACAAACACTTGTATGAAGTGCATCAGGCACTTTGACTTTACAATCGATATCAATGTTCACCAATGGCGACTTCGATGTGACATCAATCTTGTGAAAGCGCATTAAGTGATAACGTAGGTCGATCTTCTGCTTGTAGCTCTTGCTACAGATTTCGCACAAGAACGGTTTTTCTCCTGTGTGCGTTCGCATGTGGCGGCTCAGATGCGGCGACTGCGCGAATGACATTTCGCACACAGTGCAGCTAAATGGCTTATCGCCGGTGTGGGAACGAATATGAATCGTGAGGGTACTTTTGTTCATGAACTGCTTGCTGCAGATAATGCAATTGTACGGCCTCTCACCCGTGTGGATTCTATGGTGAGCAATGAGGCTAGTTTTGCAGGTGAACTGGTTGTTGCAGATGGCGCACTTGAACCGTTTTTTGTCGCTGTCTGTCATCGTGTGTTTGTTCATGTGATGTTTCAGTTGGCCTTTGCTTGCATACGAATTTGAGCAGATGACACAGGCAAACGGTTTGATTCCCGAATGTATTGTGAGGTGCATCATGAGCGTCGACTTTCGAGTGAAGCCTTTCTGGCAGATATCACAAACGAATGGCTTTTCGCCAGTGTGGCGCCTCATGTGAAACTGAAGCCCATAGTTATTTGAGAACGTCTTCCCACATGTTTCACAGTGGACCGGTTTCCTCCTGTGTCCTTGCATGTGATTTCGGAGTGTGCGTGCCGATATACAGTTCTTTCCACACAGGTCGCAAAGGTAACTCCTCGGGTTCTTAATAATGACGTTGAAGTCGGCGAGCTGACTTATTTGGTGCACTTCATGAGCATGTTTCTCCATGTCAGCCTTGTTAGTCTGCTTGCAGCTGCAAAGTGCACACTCGAATTCATGGTGTATAGTCACATGATTCGCCAGCCCGTTCTTCTGGGTGAATCCCTTGCCACAGAAATCACAGAGAAATGGATGACTTCCAGTGTGAAGTAATTGGTGTCGCTCCATATTTTTCTGCCACATGAAACGCTTCCTGCAGTCTGGGCACTCGTGCGGCTTTTCACCTGTGTGTCGCAGCCTGTGGTCTTTCAGGCTGCCAGGCGAGATGAAGTGCAAGCCACAATCATTGCATTTGTGTTTCTTTTGTGGGTAGCCTCCAAGGTGACGCTTTAAGTGTTTCTTCAGGCTCACTCTTGTACTCAATTTGAGGCCGCAGTAGTTACACACAGTGCACTGATTCCAGTGATGATTTACCTTGTGCAACAACAGTTCAATTTCATTTGTGAATATCTCTGCATTTGGCCCCTTGCAGTGTTCACATGTGTGTATATGGCTGCTGCCGCTGATACCGGCTTTATCCACTAGCTTTTCCACAGCATTGGGTCGAAATGCTAGATTCAAAATATCTCTCTGAGTTTTGGGATTTGGCTCTCCACTGTCATTCACAATCGTCTCATGTATACCATAACTGTCTGAGTCTAAAGTATTAATCTTCCCCGTGTTTTGGTCAAGCATCAGACTTACCGGCAAGTTGTTCAGCTCCTGTGAACCAGTGCCAGTAGAATGGTGAGATGCGGCAGGTATGTTCAGATCCACGAGGAGTGACTTTATAATCGAGCAAGCTGGTCTCATAACTGGCTTTGTCGCAACGGTGCCTGTAGGAACTAGGGCACTGTTTGGCAATCTTTCCCTTTTACTTTTCTTGTTCCCGGTGTTCTTGTGCTTTCTTTTTTGCCATTCTTGTTCCCAGTTTTCCTGTTCTGTCTGTTCTGCCAAAGAGCTCTGACTGCTTTCCTCTGAATCTCCCCTCATCTGTAATGTCGTAGCATCAGTTGCAGAGACGTCAATGATCATCTCTTCGTTAAATGCTTCTTTAGATGAAGGCTTTTTGTCCACAGGCCATTTGAAAGATGCTTGTAGCTCCTGCACTGAATCTTTCAGACTGGTCTCACTGTCTGTGTCCTTTGTTTTGACAAAGTTTGACGAATTTGGTGTCTGCTTGGCACTCCTGTAATCACAAACCCAAATTTACCACATGGCAATGTCATATTGTTTCACTTTCACACAACTTGCCTATCACTCAACTGCTGATTGACTTAGGAAAATAAAGAATAGAACACAAAAGGGTAAAAAGAAAGAAAGAAGAAACCTTGAACCAATAAGTAAAGAAATGAAGTAAAAGACAGAAAAAGAAAGAAGAAACCTTAAACCAATAAGTAAAGAAATGAAGTAAAAGAAAGAAAAAATCTTGAAGTGCATAAACATGACATCAAGAAACATAAAATAACTCAAATCCTAATTCTTCCAACGTAAACACTTAGCTGAAATATTTATTGAGTACTTCAGCAGCTTCCACTTCATTCACAATAACTTCTCCATTCCCTCTTTCTTTTACAATGGCTCTACCCTTTCTTTCCTTTTGCGCTTGCTTCTAACGTAGTTGAAGAAACTCTTGTGGTCCTGTTTACATTTCTTGAATAACCTATGCTCAAAGCTTTTGATTGCTCTCCTATTTGCATTATTGCAGATATTTCTTTTATTCGCATAGTTTATTTTCAAAGCCTCTCACAATCCAGTCCAATCTTTGTTTCCTTCGTCAACTTCTGAAAATCCTTCCAAGCTTTGTTCTTTGGCCTTCTCTTTTACGGTCACAATACTAATATATATATAATAATCAAAACAATAATAATTAAAATAGTACAATGTAATAGTAATAATGCACATGAGCTGGCCCATCTTTTCTCAACTGTCTTAGGAGATAGACACAAGGTTAAGTTTGTCTTCCAATGCCTCTCCATCTGCTTCCAATGCCTGTAGAGGCTACTTTCCAGATAACCACAAAAACAAAACAAAACAAAGATCTACTACCAACAAACTCCTAACCTAATTTTTCATTCCTGAGAACAAACTTGGGAATATTAATAGTAAAGTATTACGGACATTCCTGTAGTGTAGTATCTCTTTCAAGAGCCCTATCTGCGCTGATGAAGGCTAAGGCAGATACGTGGCAATGGATCTGCCCCGGCCCAATTCTTTATGGGATGTGGTCTAAAAAACTGCCGTTCCTAACTGTTTAAGCTTGAGGTCGGCAACAACTGCATTTTTTTGCTCGTTGGAATAATTGATTATCCAAAAAATAATCGAAGAACTTCTATTGCGCCACTGTAATAATGCTTCAGCCATCAGTCCATGGTTGCTACTTGCTACTAAGCGAAGTCGTTGTGCATACCACAACGTTTACCACATACTATGACCGGTCAAAAAATCTAGCTCTACGCAAATCTGAGAAGACACTGAAACGACCTATAGAAACACTCAGTCCAATAAGATTGGTATTAGCCAAACTCTAAAGGCCAACACATCTCTGCAGAGTAAACCTTCACCAGAAGATTTCCAGAGTCTGGGGTCAGACTTGGAGATTATGGTGGTCTTTATGTGGCATCAAAAATAAATGGGCAGCTTTTAAACTTCTTACCCCGGATATGGGGTCGTCCATTAATTATGTCAACAAAATAGGGGGGGAGGGGTTTGGAAAAGTTTGACAGTTGTTGACAAGGGGGAGAGGGGTAAAATTTGACGTCAACAAATTTTTTCCAATGAATCAACACAGACCCTTCAAAATGGTAGCGAAAACATTAAGTAATGCTAAAATGTATAAAGTGCTTAATGTTTAATACTACTAAAAGCTGATAATAAACTAAACTCATATATTTTGAAATTCGAGATTGCATTGTTTAGTGTAAAACAATTTGAAAAAATGATTCTACATGTATTGAGCCATTGTGTTTCTTTTTGTAGGGGGGGGTTCTGGGATTGTTGACATAATTTTTTAGGGGTCCGTCAATGTTTGACAGTTGTTGACAAGGGGGAGGGGGTCAAAACTGCCTAAAATTTGTTGACATAATTAATGGACGACCCCTATTGTTATAAGCTTATGTTACGAAAAAGAATTGAAGCAAAAAACGTAATGTGATTAAGAGGTGCCAAGCTACTCACAAAGTTCTCGTTTGATTCTGCAGCAAGTCGATATAGTATACACTATACAGGTAAATGATTATAGCTATGAGTTACTCTATAGGTGACTTTCAAATTATTTCTTATTCAGTAGATGGTGCCACTGTCATTTTAATGATTTTTATAATCACAATTTAGTATTTAAGAAATTAACAAAATTTTCACCATCTCATGGCTTATTCATTTGAATTGCTGTCTTTTTGCTGCATTATATCCAGAATCCAGATATTACTGTATCGTGGTGAATTGTATTTAAATCCCCTGAAATAATGGTCAGCCATTTCTAGTCTGTTTATTCTAGTCAGTCAATTAAGTATTAAATTTTGCGAAAAGGCTGCAGCACCACTGCACTTGATACAGGTATTACAGGACACAGGTACCAGGTATAATATTAGTAGATGTAATGAAATTTCTGTTTAAGCCTTGAATGAGTGGTGTATGGACTAAGGCTAAACTTCAAAAGCTGTTTATAATGAGTGGCTGGTGCAGCACAGTGTGATACATCATACAAAAACAAAACAATGTACATAGACACTTACAGACATACAGTTTAAATTTCTTTGTGGCAAATATATAATGTCATTGATTTAATAACACAGATAATAGTGATTTTACTTATATTTTAAAAATTCAGTGAAAGTGGAAATATTTTAAATTCAATAGCTACTTACAGCTGGGAGCTTGTGGCACCTTTTTAAAACAACCAGCCAGTCCCAAAAATTGCGTATAATTTTCTTAACACAAACAACATGGAGGGATAAAATTTCTAAATATTTAACTTTCATTTCTAAGGAACACCCTATTGGTGACTGGTCTATACTGTCTTTCTGAGTAAACCTGTCAAAAGACTAGAGTCTAAAGTCATGCTGCTGGCCACATCCAGTGTTCGACTTGTATGATAAGGGTGAAGCAAATGACAGCACTTAGAGTGAGCAATGGGGGATGACATGAGGTTGCGATATATGGGGGCTACACAAGCAGTAAGTCTCCTTGATACATATCCTATCACAGTACATTCACTACATTGTGAATATTACATTCTATACATATTAAACCGTGCTTGCATGCATAAACAAAAAAAACAACTTATCTCATAAAAGTCACCTCGCATTCATGCAGCTTTTGTAGACTGAGACCCAAGCTTGACAGTTTATTAAACAGCTTTGACAACTGGTCCTTTTGAGAGTAGAATTCGGGTAGTAATAGCTTGCCCGTGTAGACGAAATGCACAGCAATCTCCAACACGTCGAGTTCAACCTCTGGAAAGCAGAGATTGTAAGGTACTGATGAAGACTTTTTCTCAATGGCCACCAGAAAAACAGGGCTGACTGCAGCCAGTAAGGCACTGTGTGCCTTCAACTCCCTGCCACATTTTGCCACCAGGATAGCATCACAGAGGACGCCACGCTCACGGTATTTCACAAGTGTATCTGCAATGTTCAGGAAATGCTCATCCCTTACAGTCGTTTTTAAGGGAATATCGCATTTTGGATCTGAAATAACACAAACATCAGACTTTAGCAAAGCAACCATCAAGCATCTAAACAGGATAAAACACTAACCGAAAGGGGGTGGATGAAAACTTTTTCTCCACCAGGAAGACTGGCCATTATTCCTCTAAGGGGAGTATGTGCAACAAAGTGACCAATGATACGATTTCTGTTCTGCACTGTGGAAGAGTAAACGAAAGATTCACATGAAAATAACTACCGTACACAAACGTTTTGGTGTTCATGACTACCAATACACAAACTACTGGACCTACAATATTAAGTCCACTTTCATTCATGTACCACCAACCCAGAGCAACAATTCCCATTGCTAATACATATTTCATAGCATGAGAAGTAGACTCTTCTACAAGCATTTTTGGTGAAATGGAGAAAATCGAAAAAGAAAGCTTAGTGACTTAGAATTTAGTGCCAAAAACTCTTTGGTGGGAAAAAATAGAGAATGTTTAGAAAACATTTGTGTGGACATCTGCTGTCATCAGTAAATCCATCAAGAACGGTTTTCAAAAGATGTACTGCAATCTCAGGATAAAGTCTATGCATATTCGTACTATCAATCCATGACTTGACACGAACAACTGGATTAACTAAGATTGCCAAACATTGAACTGAACTCTTGGCCAGATCAACACACTGTGCTGATGGAACAACCTACCGGTAATTGTAGAGTAAAAGTCAACTTAACAAGTTAACAGTAATGCTACTAGTATTTAGGAACATCATCTGTTATTCCAGTAACATAAATTAGCAGCCCCTGCTCAAGCATACAAATGGGTCATTCCATGTGAAATCAACCAAAATTCAGAAACATCCCCACCACACCATCTCAGAATTTGATATTTGGCCAGTTTGTAAATTAACATATCTTAGGATGCTATGCAAAATAATATTATTAGCTCATAATGTTGCATGGAATTCAAGATATGACCAGTTTTATAGTGGGGTTTCTGGGGGTAGCGGCAGCTTGTGAACGACTTAATTCTGAGGCGTTTTTGACTGCTAATAAATAACTCAGGAAGTATGTTAGATACTTCTATGAAAATTTCACAACAGCATTAGTCCTATGAGCAGATTCTAATGATGGCAAAACTTTGCAGTTTGACCCATTACCCATGAGTCCAGCACAGCTTGAAATTGGCATTTTGTTAATTCCGACAGTCCAAATCCTGATATTTGAGCAACCACTGGTTCGCTAGTATTAAATATAAAGTCCCAGAAATTTGTGGGTTTGTTATAGGCCTTATGATGAATGATATGACAAATTCTGAGATATTTTAACCAGTAACTGAATGTGTTAGATCATCCTGAAAACTGCACAAAGTAAAAAGTAGGTCATCTTCCGATTGAAAAATGGTCATGTGGGATAGGTAGCACAGTTATGTGTTGCACACCATTAGAAAGGGCTTGAAAAGTACTTTCATAAAATATCATTCTGCTTCGTTGATGCCTTCTATCACAAAAATCCAGTTGAAAACGAGTTTTTTTACATTCAGGAACATTTTTCAATAAAGAAATAATGCTAACACTACAACTTTTACAGAGTATTATTTTCAGGGTTGGCAAGTTGTTGCCACCGCCGGTTATAACCGGTTATTGCCATGGCAATAACCATCCCGGCAACAACCTCTTGGCAATAATGGCCACAACCTCTTGGCAAAAACCTTTTGATAAAAATAGAAGCTATTAATTATTGTGGTAATAAAATATGGAATCTTCACAGTTAGCTTCATTTTTTATTTCTTCTGGCTTGCTACTTTACAGAGTTGATTGATTTAAATATATCATGCTTTAAATCAATCAAGTTTTTCAAAATAAAAATCACCTTATTTAAATAACCATATAATTTCTTCCTAGTAAAAGACATTTACAAGATTTACATATTAAGTACAGTCAATATCAAATTGTGTTATTATGAATTAGAAATTTTGCCAAATCATTGACTTCTAAACACTACTAATAAATTATATACTACCAGGTAAGTATATAGAAAAGGCAACGACCCTGTTGACCTGAATATTACTACTGCAGTGCAAATGGCAGTTTATTTTGGAGTAGTTGAACTGTAGGTCAGAATTTTTTTATCTTAATCTCATATAGTTGACTTTAACTAAATTTATACTAAGGGGTAGTATAAATTTACTACAGTAGTTTTAATTTCCCACAAGAAACATTTATTATAACTATGCAGTATGCAGTCTGTGCAGTGAAATATGATTTTCATTTGCCTTTTTCTTACTTTGGAGAAAATGGTCAACAACTGGCAATAACCGGCCGGCAACAAGTGGCAATAACCGGCAATAACCGGTTATTGCCACCGTCCCGGCAACAATAGGTTGTTGCCGGCATTAACCCAACCCTGATTATTTTTACGTCTATCACTGTGGTAAGTGAATATGAGTTGTGCTGACAATGTTTCTGTGTGAAGAGTTTCCAGTTTGTCATGAATTACCTGTCATTTGTCTCATCAAGTTTATATTTACGCTCAGTAATGGTAACTTCTGAAATTCTTCATTATCAGGTGCGTTCTGTTCAGCAAACCTCTCAGCTGGCGACTTTCTCTTCTTTGGAGGCTCAGAAGACAGGTGGGACGAATTGTTCGGGAACAAACATGGGTATGCATCAGCTGCCAGCTTCGGATTCTTTCGTGGAACCGTCAGAGTAGATCCATCAGCACGAGTTGCCGTATCCACTCTTATTACGAATTCAGGTAAAAAATGTTTCTCGCACACAACAGTCTTGTCACAGACTTCCAATCCTTCTCTAGGAATCATTCTCACCCATTTTGTGTGAAGTTCTGGGTCACTAGGGAAACGAAAAACACTGACTTTCTCCTCTGCGTGTTCTTTCGTTTTGCGGTAGTTTCCACGGCAGTTTGGGACACAGCATTTCTGCGGCATTCTTCAAGTCTGTAAGGAAATCATTCAAAATTGAATAATCCAGAACAAAACACATCAGTACTTATTTATTTGCATTGTTAAAACTTAAAAGCCCGCTCATAACGTTTATAGGTAAGCTTACTGCAGTGTACATATGGTGATCTATCGTTTCTGAGTCCCTTATTATGTAGGCCTATGACATAGTTTCGTTTTACAATCCAGCTTCTATTTAAGCAAGAATTATTTTCATGAATCCAACTTCTATTTACGCAAGAATTATTTTCATTGATCCACCTTCTATTTAAGCAAGAATTAAAATGGGCGAATAATTTTGGACGGTAAAATGATCGATTACCGTACATATTGCCACACGTAACTTTGCCTGTACGAAAATAACCATCAAATGATATTGGCAAAATCTTATGATAATGAAACATAAATGTCATTATGAATTATGAACAGCAAGACTTGAGGATTCTGATTCTGTTAAATGATACCTAACGTATCTAGACGGAAATGGGGAGTTTAGTGAGTTGGAAGATAGGTGAGTTTGTATACGATTCATCACTATCTGATCAAGAATGTTAGATACAAAATTCAAAGTTGATATGGGTTTGTATTTACACAGGTTGTCAGTATCAAGAGCAGGTTCTTTAACAGAGAACACACTATGACATGTAAATGCAATGTAAATGAACATTTATATAGCACCCCTTCAAAATATCTACTCAGAGCCTCAGAGGCACTCTTTGCGCCAGCCTATATCATGTAAAATGTCATTACGAATGAATAATAGTTAGCAAAACAATGCACAACAAACTGACAGAGTCACCATTGGCGGGCCCACGCACACACGTGAAACCAAACAACGGATTCCCATCAACCTGTTGAAGACGGCATGGAAGTTAAGAGTCTCTGGGCTAAGTTGCTTTGATAGAGTAGAGAGCTGACAGGTGACATGAGCATGAGTTCTATGCAAGAGCTCTGTGGAACGCAAAAATTAATAATTGATCTAATGATTGGGCCCAGGACATCAAAACACTTTGTAAAGAGAGATGCAGGAATGTTATAAAGAAGATAGAACTCTGCTGTTTGGTGATGAAAAGATAACTTTGTGAACCTCTGCAAGAGTCATTCCTTAAAGTAGTTAATAAATTAGGACTTTAATTAATTTGTTCAGTGCAGAGGAATTGACCAATTTCACCCGTAACCCAGAAATTTCATCAGAAAAAAGGTCAAGGCTTCACTGGCAAGCTCATGGGTAGACAAGCACAGTAGCACACCTTGGCCAAATCTTCTGCCGAAGAAATAACTTATTTGAAGCCCACCACAAGGTTGTTAGAAGTTACAGTTATATAAGTAGTCAAATAAGCAGATTTGGCCATATGAATATATGTAAGTATGCAATCTAATATGGAACCCTGGCAGAGAAAATTACCCCCCGTCCCGTATATCATAATTATAATTATTAATATATAATATTATAATTAATAATTATATATTATATAATAATAATATAATTATAACAATTAATATAAATTAATATTATATATTATTTTAATAATTATATTACTATATTAATTAATAAATATTATTATAATTCATTATATTATAGTTATAATTAATAATTATAATTAACAATTATAATTATTAATTATAATATTATATATTAATAATTATAATTATGATATACGGGACGGGGGGTAATGGCGGGGGGGTAATGTCCTAACTTATTTGAAGCCCACCACAAGGTTGTTAGAAGTTACAGTTATATAAGTAGTCAAATAAGCAGATTTGGCCATATGAATATATGTAAGTATGCAATCTAATATGGAACCCTGGCAGAGAAAAGGAAACATTTGTTGGAAAGTCATTTAATTATCAATATTTCCAAAAAACTGATACCTGAAGTTAGGGTGAAAATTTCAGGACTTTAGGTTCAAAATTATTGCATTTTGCTTTCAAAAATTATATATAAAATATCAGTTGGTAGGAAATCGTGTACAGAAAATTCACCTCTTCGTGCCCCATGCATTAAGAAACTGAATCTGACCTTAATATGGTGGGGCGCGGTGGTGTAGGGGGTATGTTCAGTGCCTTGTAGCCGGAGGGTTGCGGGTTCGAATCCCCTCAAGGGGGTATGTTTGGTGCCTTGCAGTCGGAGGGTTGCGGGTTCGAATCCACCTCAAGCCATCGTAGGGACCCTGGGCAAGTCCTTCACTCGCAATTGCTCATGCGCTTCGGCGTGAAACTCCGATTCAGTGTCCGCGCTGTGGTCGGGAGCGCCTCTGAGTAGAAATCTTGAACGGGTGCTATATAAATAACTGAAATGAAATGAATATAACTTGTTGGAAACTATAGCCTACCACAGATTGTGGTAACATGCACCCAAGATGCAGGTGCTTTAATTACATGCAAAACAAATATTCGTGGTTCCTGGGAGAATGGGCAGCATGCAGCAAATGGTCCTTTTCTCCATTTAGGTCATATATATATATATAGAGAGACATTTTTTAAATCCATCTTGTATATAAGCAATTTACCTTTCAATTTGTAATCTGGAACCTTTGGGAGTTGTAGTTTCATAACTTTCATTTATGATTTCATCATGGATTTCTCACAAACTGCTGTCAGACACATCATTGTTAGCTACAGAAGAAGGTTCAAGAGTCAAAAGCTGCTTTCTTTCATCTTGTAACCTATTTTTTGAAGTTGCTCCAGTTGATGGACGTGGTTTATGAGACACATATGCAGAAGGATTTTCGAACACAGATGGAACAGCATCTTTCCTCAAGTATCTTCGACACAGTGCTTTTTCTCCGTTTCTGTTTCTTTAAAATTGTAGAATTCTTATCTTGACTGTATTCTACAAAATTATTTTCCATAAAATGTAAGGAGCAGAGACCTAAATTACTTGTCGATTTGAAGTCTTTTCTGGGATTGGTACGAAACTACAACTTACAAAGTTCTTTGTTTTTAATAAGATAACGATGTATTGTGATTAAATGGTCCATAGTTATTCATCATTCCTTCATTTAATAGATTTAGTTAGTATCACCTGGTAAAATGTTGTGACATTTGGAGCAACTCAGTAAATACCGAGACCTACCAAGTATAGGCTATAGCATCACACAAACCTCACCTCTCACTCCCGCTGGGCCTGGGCGTGAGTGTGACATCATTTATGGACGGCATCTTCCCATTTTTTCCCAAGTAAATCCAAACTTTACATACGAAATATTGATACGCCGTCCTACCACCACCTTGCCTTGGTCGTGACATATTGAATTCCACTTCGGTTTTATCACCACAACAACTTCACTGTTTTCCCATCCGCGCCCGGGTAAACCGTAGTTTAGGTTGCTAAATTATTTTATATCGTAAAATTAAAATGGAAGCTGGATTGAGGAAAAAAATAGTTTCGCTAACTGGAAGTGTGATTGATGAAACCATTTCTATCTTTAAATAGAAGTTGGATTGATGGAAATAATTTTTACCGTAAATAGAAGCTGGATTGATGAAACTAAGTTTTTGATGCAATAGAAGCTGGAATAATGAAAATAATTGTTTCCGTAAGTCGAAGCTGGACCCATGAGAAAAGTTCTTTGCTTAAATAAAAGTTCCATTGATGAAAAATTTTTTCTGGTTAAATAGAAGTTGGGTCATTTTTTTCATTAAATGGAAGCTGGATTGATTAAAAATAATTCTACATGAAATGGAAGCGGAATTGATGATAGTTATGATGGACATCGGTAGAGTGCTTACTTACCAACGTCAAGTACGCATTGAAGACATTCAAATAATTTAAACTACGGGATTACCCGCGCCCGTATCATATCCACTCAGCAAATGGTGTAACCTCTCCCTAACACATGGCATCCATGGTTATACCATGTTTTGTTACAATACTAGAGGATTCCGATCGTCCAAGCGATGGGGATTTTTTTTACCATACTTCGCACAAACCGGAAGTTTGGAAATAGTGCTTTCTCTGCCTCAGGACCCTTAGAATAGAACAGTCTTCCAACTTCAGTTCGTCAATGCACATAATATTATGTTGCTCAATTTAAAAGAAAATTAAAAACTCATAGATCTATTCACATTGCACTATGACTAGGAATGTAGCGAAACGTGCTGTCGATAACCGTGCTCTCGTGCAAGACCTGTCTTGTTAAAGCGCGGTATAAATTTCATATGTATTAAATTATTGCATTGTATTGTATTGCTACAGCTGGTCTCTTACCGCCAACCGTTTCAAACAAGGGCAGCTGATAATAATAATTCTCCGTACAATATTTAGATCTCCATGCAAAGACACACCATAGCTTAACGTCACTGTTCATCTCGTTTTAGACAGATTTAGTTGTTAACGCGTTTAAACAAAAACCAATTTGCAAAGCTATAGTTGAGTAAAGACTTATAAATCTCACGCTTCAGACGGCAGAATTTTAAATATGGCGACCACATACATGAAACCAGGTCGTTGTATAAAACCTAGCTATACACACGGCTACAGATTCAAGTTGTAGCCAGCTAGCGATTGTATTAAGCGTGAAAATGATTTAAATGTGCAAGAAATAATAGGAACTGGACAATAATCCACTAGAAACAAGCGACACGCATTAAACTGGGCAACAAAAATATTTATCGTTTGGAATTTTGGATGCTGATTCCAAAATATGAAATTTAAATTTTGCTAGCGCGTGAGGTTTTTCAGATACTCATCAGCGAGGTTCTACCGTTCTACACAACTGCGAATTCTCAACTCATACTATAAGCACAGAATACATAAAGCGTTATCTATTCTGTGCTATAAGCGAAAGAACACATTATGCAAATATCTAAGAAATTAGCCAAGAATATCAGCATACTGTCAAGGATTCGTCACTGTCTAAATAAAACTACTCTACAAAGCTTATATTATTCTTTAATTTTCCCCTATTTATCATACTGCAACATTTGTTGGGCTGCAAATTATACTTCTTATTTGAAAGACTTGGAGATTCTACAAAAGCGTGCCATTCGAATGATTTTCATGTTGCACTGGTCTGCCAGTACCAAGCCTATTTTTCAAACCTATAATATACTTCGATTAGCAGATATAAATAAGTTTCAAATTGGTTTATTCATGTTTCGCTATCATCACAGATTGTTGCCTAGTACGTTTGATGATTATTTTTATCAGGGAACTGCTGTACATGATCATTACACTAGAACCTTGTTAAATTACCGTACTGACATTGCTCATACTAGAATGAAATAATATTATTGTTTTCGATAAAATGTTCTGCATGGCCCTTCGATTTGGAACAATATTCCCAATGATGTTAAGCATCTTAATTCCCACCCTAAATCTGTTTAAGAAAAAATTTAAAGACTGCTTGATCTCTGTACGGTATGTTAAGACTTAAACTTTCAGTTATGATTTCGTTGATTTGTGATTTGTGTACCATACTCTCACACAATGCACTTTGTTTTTTGCACTGCTACTACTGCCAAATATTATCCAGAAAAAGGTCGATCCAGTCGCAGCGGGTCCATATGACCCTTTTGGATAGACCTTTTGATATGTGCTTTCATCTACTGGAATTGTTTTTTTTCTTGAATTTGTACTGTGATCTTATGGTATGATGCTCTGTCAATAAAATGGCTTACTACTTACTACTAAAGTATTAAAAATGTGTCACGCATTTGCTTTTGTGTTTATTCTTAGCTAAATTTTGAACGCCGATTTCAATTATGAAATCGAAATTTGGCTAGCACGTCAGGTTTTTCATCAAAGTGTATACACTTTGGTTTTTGATATAATAATAAATAATAATATCTTTTCTTTAATTTAGCGCCTGACAAACGCACTGCGCTGTACATTTACATGTTATGCAATTGAAACAATCTTAACTAGTTAACTACCAACAGAACAGACAGCTTGTTAATACAACGGCGCTAATAGCAGCCTACAAAGCAAATCCGCCCTAACGGGGCTCGAACTCGGTACCTCTCGCACTCTTCGCCAGATGTTATCCAACGCGCCACCGGACCCCCCATCTATAGCTACGCATAGGCCTACGTGAAGTTCTACGCAATTGCGAATTCTCAATTCATACTGTACGCGAAAGCAAAGTATTAAAAGATGTAGGCCTATCAGGCATTTGCTTTTGGGCTTGTTCTTAGCTAAATATTATTCAAGTCGAATTTCTGACTGTCTACCAACTAGGTCTATATGGGCTTCGCGTTTCATCTGCCAGTACAGGCAGGCCCGCCGAGAGGGGGGGGCAACTTTTAGGGGCCCGGGCTGGGCCCAGCAATCAACTTATGAAAAATATTATAATCAGTTATACAAAGTTTATGATTTATGCCTTTTAAAATATAATATTACGGACACTTTTCTTGGCTTTTCAATGAACGGTAATGAACCTTCAGCAACTGTACCCCATAAAATTATATTAGATTTGTCTGACTTTCTATTATGTAACTCACTGCGGTTTGTCAGTCTGTTTTATTAAACGAAGATATATATATATATATATATATATATATATATATATATATATATATATATATATACTTAACTACAATAGTTGCACATAAAAATATAATTTTGAAGGGTTGTATCCGCACTATTATTATTTCAGTTTGTTTTTTAAAAAATTTCTCATAAAGTCTAAGGATAGTTAGGGGCCCGTGACTGCTCTGCCTAAAGGCACAGAATAGATAAAGCGTGCTAAAGGCCCGGAATTTCTATCGGCAGCCCTGAGTACAGGTTTCATAGCGCATAGGCCATTGTTTCAGACAAGTGTTTGGCATCATCGTGCTTGTTCCAAAGACACAATAAGCACATATAGGGCCCTGCGTGGTATATCCCAGCTGTAGGTCAAGGAGGAGCGACACCGCTTGAGGGGTTCCAACCGTTCCACTTGTGATACTCATAACGTGTCAGTTTCAGAAGGGTTTCCATGGAGTCGTATGTTCCCTTAACCGAACTGCATGATCTACAGGGACAAAAGGCTTCTGGAGGCTATTAAGTAATAGCATTGTTTTAAGGCTTGCTTTAATTGCTAGAGTCGATGACAAGTCTCCATTCATCAGCCACATGTTCATGCACGAGACCATCAACATCAGCACAGAAACAAATGCCACCTTTCATTTGGTAAAAGGAAGCCAGATTGGTACGAGGATAACTAAAACACAAATTTTAGCGTCTCTCTGCAGCGGATTCCATTGCTTCAGTCTTGAACCGAACACTTCTTTCTCCAATGACAAGTCTGTCACGAGATAATTCATATCTTCCTAAACTAACAGATGAAGTTCTTCTTCAGCCATTTGAGGCTCAAACGACTCATTCAGATCAGCTGTAGAACCTAATTATAACTTAAAAACTGAACGTGATCTATAGACGAAAACGGTATTCGGATTTCGAGTCAGCATGCCAAATTGATTAAGATAGATCTGAAAGACATCCAGAAACTTTAGAACTTAAAAGCGGATCGTGATTTTATAACTTAAAAGCGGATCGTGACTTTATAACTTAAAAGCGGATCGTGACAGACAAAACGGTTTTCGGATTTGGAATCAGCAAGCCAAATTTAGTAAGGTACAGGTGAAAGAATCCCAGTAGGAAAATGCTTGTTGACCAATGACCAGTGTTATAGGACCTTTTCAATATCTCTCATTATCTCATAATAGGCCTACTTCACAGATGACTAGCCCGCCTAATAAACATGTGTGTTTTCAAGGACACCTGCAAAAATATGATCGATTTAACATATTTTTCGATTCCTCAACATTTAAAAACAATAAGGATTCTGCCACAGAGTTTCATGTTAAACTTCTAAGCATTGCAGCCATCTTCCTTGGCTCTAACCACAAGAATTCTAATCAAACAGAAAAGTTGCAACTGTACTATATCAGGAACAACCATGCAACATCAGTTGCCCAGTTCATGCTTTAACTCGTCCACAATACAGACACTTGTATCGGGTGCATCAGGCACTTTGACTTTTCGATCGATATCAGTGTTCACCAATGGCGACTTCGATGTGACATCAATCTTGTGAAAGCGCATGAAGTGGTATCGTAGGTCGATCTTCTGCTTGTAGCTCTTGCTACAGACTTCACAAACGAAAGGTTTTTCTCCTGTGTGCGTTCGCATGTGGCTGTTTAGATGCGCAGACTGAGCGAATGACATTTCGCACACCGTGCAGCGATATGGCTTATCGCCGGTGTGGGTACGAATATGAATCGTGAGGGTACCTCTGTCGATGAACTGCTTGCTGCAGATAATGCAATTGTACGGCCTCTCACCCGTGTGGATTTTATGGTGAACTCTGAGGTGAGCTTTGCTGGTGAACTGGTTGTTGCAGATTTCGCATTTGAACGGTTTTTTGACGCCGTCTCTCATCGAGTGTTGTTTCATGTGTTGCCTCAGATGACCTTTTGTTGGATATGAATTTGAGCAGATGACACAGGCAAACGGTTTGATTCCCGAATGTGTTGCGTGGTGCATCATTAGAGTCGGCTTTCGAGTGAAGCATTTCTGGCAGATATCACAAACGAATGGCTTTTCGCCAGTGTGGCGCCACATGTGAAACTGAAGCCCATAGTTATTTGAGAACGTCTTCCCACATGTTTCACAGTGGACCGGTTTCCTCCTGTGTCCTTGCATGTGATTTCGGAGTGTGCATGCCGATATACAGTTCTTTCCACACAGGTCGCAAAGGTAAGTCCTCGGGTTCTCAATAATGACGTTGAAGTCGGCGAGCTGACTGATTTGGTGCACTTCATGAGCATGCTTCTCCATGTCAGCCTTGCTAGTCTGCTTGCAGCTGCAAAGTGCACACTCGAATTCGTGGTGTGCAGTCACATGATTCGCCAGCCCGTTCTTCTGGGTGAATCCCTTGCCACAGAAATCACAGAGAAATGGATGACTTCCAGTGTGAAGTAATTGGTGTCGCTCCATATTTTTCTGCAGCATGAAACGTTTCCTGCAGTCTGGACACTCGTGCGGCTTTTCACCTGTGTGTCGCAGCCTGTGGTCTTTCAGGCTGCCAGGCGAGATGAAGTGCAAGCCACAATCGTTGCATTTGTGTTTCTTTTGTGGGTAGATTCCAAGGTGACGCTTTACGTGATTCTTCAGGCTCACTCTCGTACTCAATTTGAGGCCGCAATAGTTACACACGTTGCACTTGTCCCAGTGATGCCTTATCTTGTGCCCCAAAAGTTCAATTTCATTTGTGAATGTCCCTGCATTTGGCCCCTTGCAGTGTTCACATGTGTGTATATGGCTGCTGCTGCTGATACCGGCTTTATACACTAGCTTTTCCACAGCATTGGGTCCAAATGCTAGATTCAAAATATCTCCCTGAGTTTTTGGATTTGGCTCTCCCCTGTCATTCACAATCGTCTCATGTATACCATAACTGTCTGAATCTAAAGTATTAATCTTCCCCGTGTTTTGGTCAAGCAGAAGACCTACCGGCAAGTTTTTCCGCTCCCGTGAACCAGTGCCAGTAGAATGGCGAGCTGCGGCAGGTGTGTTCAAATCCACGAGGAGTGACTTTAGAATCGAGCAAGCTGGTCTCATAACTGGTTTTGTCGCAACGGTGTCTGTAGGAACCAGGGCACTGTTTGGCAATCTTTCTCTTTTACTTTTCTTGTTCCCGGTTTTCTTGTGCTTTCTTTTTTGCCATTCTTGTTCCCAGTTTTCCTGTTCTGTCTGTTCTGCCAAAGTGCTCTGATTGCTTTCCTCTGAATCTCCCCTCATCTGTGATGTCGTAGCATCAGTTGCAGAGACGTCATTGATCATCGCTTTGTTAAATGCTTCCGTAGATGAAGGCTTTTTGTCCATAGGCCATTCACAAGACGCTTGTAGCTCCTGCACTGAATCTATCAGACTGGTCTCACTGTCTGTGTCCTCTACTTTGATAGATATTGACGAATTTTGTGTCTGCTTGGCACTGCTGTAACAACAACCCAAATTTACAACATTGAACTATCATGTTGTTTCACTTTCACTGGACTTGTCTATCACCAGCTGCTGATTGATTTAGGAAAGGATAAAGATTAGAACAGAAAAGGAGTCAAAAGAAAAGAGATAAATAAAGCCTTAAACCGTCAAGTAAAGTAAAGAAGAAAAAGAACGATGAAATCTTGAAGTGCATTCACATCACTGAGCAAGCATTATGATGGTGGGCCAAGGCTCCAAAGACCATGATACTAAAATGTACTCGAGATCGATGGCAAGGAAACTGTGCAAGCAACATTATCGAAGTTCCTTGGTGTATATGTAGACCAGCATTTAACCTGGGGTGAGCATATTGCACACATATCTAGGAAAATTGTCAAAAATATCAGCATACTGTCACGTATTCGACACAGCTTACCCAAGGACACCTTAGAAGGATTGTATTTACTCCTTAATATTCTCCTACTTGTCATACTGCAGTATATCTTGGGGTTGTAATTATGCTTCTCGTCTTAAGTCTTGAAAATTCTTCAAAATCATTGTGCATTGTTTCCACTGTACACATACATGTATGCTACCATAGTTTGCCAGCTCTAAGCCTGTATTCAATGCATATAATATATTACGCCCAGAAAACATTAGGTATAAAATTGGTTTATTCATGTACTGTTACACTATAAACTGCTAGTACCATTGAATTTTGATAACGACTTCTGTCATGGTATATCGGTATACAACTACATTTCAAGGTCTTTCCAGCACTATCAAAGTTATGGAGCTCGTACCAATGTCAATAAAATGCTCCAGCCCAATACTTTGGAATACTCTTGTACAGGACCTCATTTGAGCTCCTATCCTTGTTCTCTTTAAGGTACAAATGAAACGCTACTAACTGTCATCACAGATTGTTTGTACAGTTCGTTACTGTTCACCTTGCACTGCTGTGTTTAGATTCTCTGCTTATGATTTGAAATGATTTTTGAAATGATCATGAAGTTGTATGTTATGCTGTGTTGAAATGGACTTATGTGAGAGGCAGGACTTTTGACCCTTTTGGATTTCCCTATTGATGCCATTACTTTAAATGTTATAGGCGGAATGGTCATTATTTGATTTGTATGTTGTGTGGTATTTCAATAAACAGTTTCAATCAATCAATCAAAAATCAATCCTTGATAAATAATCTATCACATTACATTGTAAACATTACGTTCTATACATAATTCTGCCTGCATGCATTAACAAAAAAGCCAACTTGCCTTACAAAAGTCATCTCGTCTTCATGCAGCTTTTGTAGACTGAGACCCAAGTCTGCCAGTTTATTGAATAGCATTGACAACTGGTCCATCTCAGAGTAGACTGTGGGTACTAACAGCTTGCCCGTGTAGACGAAATGCACAGCAATCTCCAACACGTCAAGTTCAACCTCTGGAAAGTAGAGATGGTAAGGTACTGATGAAGACTTTTCCTCAATGGCCATCAGGAAAACAGGACTGACTGCAGCCAGTAAGGCACTGTGTGCCTTCAACTCCCTGCCACATTTAGCCACCAGGATAGCATCACAGAGGAAACCATGCTCACGGTATTTCACGAGGGTATCTGCAATGTTCATGAAATGCTCATCCCTTACAGACGTTTTTAAGGGAATATCGCATTTTTGACCTGAAATAACACAAACATCGGACTTTAACAAAGCAACCTTCAAGCATCTAAACAAGATTAAACACCAACTGAAAGGGGGTCGAAGAAAACTTTTTCTCCATGGAGAAGACTGGCCATTATTCCTGTAAGTGCAGCACTGTGACCAATTATATGACTTTGTTCTGCACTGTGGAAGAGTAAAACGAAAGATTAACATGAAGAGACTGTAGACACACAATTTTCAGTGTTCATGACTATCAGTACACAAACTACTAGAACTGGAATTTTAGGTCCACTTTCAATCATGTGCCACCAATCCAAAGCAACATTCCACATTGGCAACCATTGCTAAGCCAAATTTTTCAATTAATAGGATAGTGACATCGGCAAGATTTTAATAACTTGCAAACTGTCAATTTAAAACAATTAAATATTCATATTAAAAACACTCATTCTCATGTATTCACCCTTCCAGTTAAAAATGACACTTAAAGATTCAGCATAGGTCCTCTTCCTTCTGCAATTTTTCTCAAAACTCTGTAACCAGTTGCGGTTTCCTGACGGATACCCAGTAATTATCCACCCAGTAGTTGCATAAGGTAATATACCAAAGTGATAGTAGTACAGTAGTATCTTCTACCATCCCACTCCATCTGCTAACAAATGGCCATTTCTTCCATCATCGGTGAACATATCAATTGCTTTCCATCTCAACTTACTGATATATGCAAAGTAGAGCCACAAAGATCTCGCCAGGAAACCCAGGATTGCTGTCTATGCAGCTGCACCAAATGGCAAATGTCTTTGGACGTGGAAGACAATTTCCAAACTGGCTTTCAAAGTTGTCTGCTTAGAAGAATAAAAGTGCAGTGACAAAGCAAAGTTATGTAGCTCAAGAGGACAATAAGCTTAAATCTTCCTGGACACAGCACTTCTCCCATGCATCTGGTTATTACAGTGAAAGCAAAAGACAACATATTTAGCTCAGCATGTTCCGTAATCATCAGCTGCCTCTTTTGTATTTCTACTAAGAGATCTTTACTATCTTTTGCAAACTTCGGTTAGACTGCTATGCAAGCATAAGCCTCTTCTCAGCTGTAACTTGAGCACTTAGTGCTGTATCCATCTTACGCTTGATCTTTGTTGGTGACTGCAGAAAGTATGAAAGGGTTACCTGTTACTGCAGTTTTGCTGCTAGTTTGTTGCGATCGTTCAGCAGAACTTTTTGCTAGCAATTCAGCAGCAGCACCGTGTTCAACATCGAGTAACGGGCATTCCAGTACACGTTGGACTGCACATTTCTTCGACTGAAAATGAGTTGGAAAGTTGAAAATCGTCGGTTCAGCCCCTTAAAAGATAAATAGGAATATTGTAAAAAATAACCATATTGTACTTCAAGCACTGGTCAGTTTATTGCATATATTAAAATTAATTTAATATCTGCCTTATCTTGTGCCCCAAAAGTTCAATTTCATTTGTGAATGTCCCTGCATTTGGCCCCTTGCAGTGTTCACATGTGTGTATATGGCTGCTGCTGCTGATACCGGCTTTATACACTAGCTTTTCCACAGCATTGGGTCCAAATGCTAGATTCAAAATATCTCCCTGAGTTTTTGGATTTGGCTCTCCCCTGTCATTCACAATCGTCTCATGTATACCATAACTGTCTGAATCTAAAGTATTAATCTTCCCCGTGTTTTGGTCAAGCATTAGACCCACTGGCAAGTTGTTCCGCTCCCGTGAACCAGTGCCAGTAGAATGGCGAGCTGCGGCAGGTGTGTTCAGGTCCACGAGGAGTGACTTCAGAATCGAGCATGCTGGTCTCACAACTGGTTTTGTCGCAACGGTGTCTGTAGGAACCAGTGAATTGCTTGGCATTCTTTCATTTTTGCCACCATTGTTCCAGGTTTTCTTGCGCTTTCTTTTTTGCCATTCTTGTTCCCAGTTTTCCTGTTCTGTCTGTTCTGCCAAAGTGCTCTGATTGCTTTCCTCTGAATCTGCCCTCACCTGTGATGTCGTAGCGTCATTTGCAGCATCGTCAACGATCAGCGCTTCGTTAAATGCTTCTGTAGATGAAGGCTTTTTGTCCACAGGCCATTCACAAGATGCTTGTAGCTCCTGCTCTGAATCTATCAGACTGGTCTCACTGTCTGTGTCCTCTACTTTGATAGATTTTGACGAATTTGGTGTCTGCTTGGCACTGCTGTAACAACAACCCAAATTTACAACATGGAACTGTCACATTGTTTCACTTTCACTGGACTTGTCTATCACCAGCTGCTGATTGATTTAGGAAAGAATAAAGATTAGAACAGCAAAAGGAGTCAAAAGAAAAGAGAGAAATAAAGCCTTAAACCGTCAAGTAAAGTAAAGAAGAAAAAGAATGATGAAATCTTGAAGTGCATTCACATCACTGAGCAAGCATTATGATGGTGGGCCAAGGCTCCAAAGACCATGATACTAAAATGTACTTGAGATTAATGGCAAGGAAACTGTGCAAGCAACATTATCCAAGTTCCTTGGTTTACATGTAGACCAGCATTTAACCTGGGGTGAGCATATTGCACACATATCTAGGAAATTGTCAAAAATATCAGCATACTGTCACGAATTCGTCACAGCTTACCTAAGGGCACCTTAGAAGGATTGTATTACTCCTTAATATTCTCCTATTTGTCATACTGCAGTATATCTTGCAGTTGTAATTATGCTTCTCATCTAAGTCTTGAAAATTCTTCAGAATCATGCATTGTGCATTGTTTCCACTGTACACATACATGTATGCTACCATAGTTTGCCAGCTCTAAGCCTGTATTCAATCCATATAATATATTATGCCCAGAGAACATTAGGTATAAAATTGGTTTATTCATGTACTGTTACCACTATAAACTGCTAGTACCATTGAATTTTGATAACGACTTCTGTCATGGTATATCGGTATACAACTACATTTCAAGGTCTTTCCAGCACTATCAAAGTTATGGAGCTCGTACCAAATTACCAATGTCAATAAAATGCTCCAGCCCAATACTTTGGAATACTCTTGTACAGGACCTCATTTGAGCTCCTATCCTTGTTCTCTTTAAGGTACAAATGAAACGCTACTGTCATCACAGATTGTTTGTACAGTTCGTTACTGTTCACCTTGCACTGCTGTGTTTAGATTCTCTGCTTATGATTTGAAATGATTTTTGAAATGATCATGAAGTTGTATGTTATGCTGTGTTGAAATGGACTTATGTGAGAGGCAGGACTTTTGACCCTTTTGGATTTCCCTATTGATGCCATTACTTTAAATGTTATAGGCGGAATGGTCATTATTTGATTTGTATGTTGTGTGGTATTTCAATAAACAGTTTCAATCAATCAATCAAAAATCAATCCTTGATAAAAAATCTATCACAATAAGCCAGTTCATCTTTAGCAATGCGCATGCGCAACTATCTCCACTTTTACTTCCGGTGATAGGTCACCGTTCATAAACAAACTGAATGGTGCCGGTAGCGATGTTGCTATGATCTACTTTGACGCAAATATTAGAAGATATTTGATTGCCACGAGTTCATGTTTAACTCGATGAAGTTGTCTTGTGGCATCTTTCTGTTATAAATTTCTTAAAATCATCTACATTCCATCGATTAAAGTCGTCCACTTTGAACGATTCGTCTAAGCTATCCGCCATGTTTCGCTTTGTTTATGAACGGGAAACATAGACATCTTACATTTAATATATGATGTCTATGGCGGGGAACTATCACTCTTCCCGTCATGCCTTGCGGGAAAAATAAAGCTGAAATGGCTTATACATTGTAAACATTAGTTCTATACATAACCCTGCCTGCAAGCGTTAAAAAAACAACTTGCCTCACAAAAGTCACCTCACATTCATGCAGCTTTTCTAGACTGAGACCCAAGTCTGCCAGTTTATTGAATAGCATTGACAACTGGTCCATCTCAGAGTAGACTGTGGGTACTAACAGCTTGCCCGTGTAGACGAAATGCACAGCAATCTCCAACACGTCAAGTTCAACCTCTGGAAAGTAGAGATGGTAAGGTACTGATGAAGACTTTTCCTCAATGGCCATCAGGAAAACAGGACTGACTGCAGCCAGTAAGGCACTGTGTGCCTTCAACTCCCTGCCACATTTAGCCACCAGGATAGCATCACAGAGGAAACCATGCTCACGGTATTTCACGAGGGTATCTGCAATGTTCATGAAATGCTCATCCCTTACAGACGTTTTTAAGGGAATATCGCATTTTTGACCTGAAATAACACAAACATCGGACTTTAACAAAGCAACCTTCAAGCATCTAAACAAGATTAAACACCAACTGAAAGGGGGTCGAAGAAAACTTTTTCTCCATGGAGAAGACTGGCCATTATTCCTGTAAGTGCAGCACTGTGACCAATTATATGACTTTGTTCTGCACTGTGGAAGAGTAAAACGAAAGATTAACATGAAGAGACTGTAGACACACAATGTTCAGTGTTCATGACTATCAGTACACAAACTACTAGAACTGGAATTTTAGGTCCACTTTCAATCATGTGCCACCAATCCAAAGCAACATTCCACATTGGCAACCATTGCTAAGCCAAATTTTTCAATTAATAGGATAGTGACATCGGCAAGATTTTAATAACTTGCAAACTGTCAATTTTAAAACAATTAAATATTCATATTAAAAACACTCATTCTCATGTATTCACCCCTCCAGTTAAAAATGACACTTAAAGATTCAGCATAGGTCCTCTTCCTTCTGCAATTTTTCTCAAAACTCTGTAACCAGTTGCGGTTTCCTGACGGATACCCGGTAATTATCCACCCAGTAGTTGCATAAGGTAATATACCAAAGTGATAGTAGTACAGTAGTATCTTCTACCATCCCACTCCATCTGCTAACAAATGGCCATTTCTTCCATCATCGGTGAACATATCAATTGCTTTCCATCTCAACTTACTGATATATGCAAAGTAGAGCCACAAAGATCTCGCCAGGAAACCCAGGATTGCTGTCTATGCAGCTGCACCAAATGGCAAATGTCTTTGGACGTGGAAGACAATTTCCAAACTGGCTTTCAAAGTTGTCTGCTTAGAAAAATAAAAGTGCAGTGACAAAGCAAAGTTATGTAGCTCAAGAGGACAATAAGCTTAAATCTTCCTGGACACAGCACTTCTCCCATGCATCTGGTTATTACAGTGAAAGCAAAAGACAACATATTTAGCTCAGCATGTTCAGTAATCATCAGCTGCCTCTTTTGTATTTCTACTAAGAGATCTTTACTTTCTTTTGCAAACTTCGGTTAGACTGCTATGCAAGCATAAGCCTCTTCTCAGCTGTAACTTGAGCACTTAGTGCTGTATCCAGCTTACGCTTGATCTTTGTTGGTGACTGCAGAAAGTATGAAGGGTTACCTGTTACTGCAGTTTTGCTGCTAGTTTGTTGCGATCGTTCAGCAGAACTTTTTGCTAGCAATTCAGCAGCAGCACCGTGTTCAACATCGAGTAACGGGCATTCCAGTACATGTTGGACTGCACATTTCTTCGACTGAAAATGAGTTGGAAAGTTGAAAATCGTCGGTTCAGCCCCTTAAAAGATAAATAGGAATATTGTAAAAATTAACCATATTGTACTTCAAGCACTGGTCAGTTTATTGCATATATTAAAATTAATTTAATATCTCACATCAAGTGATAACGTTACAAACTTTGTCTCCTTGATTAATGGATAAAATGTATACACCACCAGAATTGTAATGCCTGACCAACAGTTCAAATTTTCATTTTGCCAGAGTGTAACCACTGGTGGGTGAGAATGTGTAGACACTACACAAACACTATTCACATTCCGGGCTGTCAGTCTTAGCGGTAAAGCATTCTGGAATTAAGTAAACAAGTCACAACTAAACACAATACAATTACATTTCGTAGATTCATATATTCCTGTATTCAAAGTCAGTTAGGCCAACCTGGTAACAGTCTCTTGCGCATGCCACTGTTGTAGAAACACCCATCTGCAAAGTGAACTGAACAGATATACGAGTGATCAGTCGGTGCCCAGTTGCTACGGCGTATATGGACTGCCCATTTCTTTCTGATTTCAGGATCCTTTGGAAACCTATAACAGAATGTGAAAACGCTATTTGCTTGCACTATTATCTATTTGTTAGTAGTAAAAAATCAGGCCTTTGAAGGTTCAAATAACGATAAACCTGCATTTTATTTTATTTTATTATTGCACTGAATGTATCCTGTATTTTAGCATATTTTATTATTTCTCTTATCTGGCTGCGTAAATGGAAGTTTGATTGATGAAAAGAATTGTAACGTTGAAATGGAAGTTGGATTGATGAAAATAGTTCTTTGCTAAAATAGAAGTTGGATTTATGATTCTTTTAGCTTAAATAGAAGTGGGATTGATGAAAAGAATGTTGCTTAAATAGAAGCTGGATTCATAACAGTAGGCCTAATCATGAGAATCATTGAAATAATAACTTACGCTAAAATACACGTCTACCTCCACTTTCAATAAAATACGCTAAAATGCACCTTTACCCATAAAAGTTCCATTGATGAAATGTTTTTAAAAATAGAAGTTGGGTCATTTTTTCATTAAATGGAAGCTGGATTGACGAAAAAATTTCTATGAAATGGAAGCGGGATCGATGATAGTTATTATGGACATAGGTAGGGCGGGGCCCTATAGCGCATTGGATATCATCTGGCGAAGAGAGCGAGAGGTACCGAGTTCGAGCCCCGTAGTAAATAAAGTAAGTAAGTGTTGCTCTTTATTAAATGCTGGCAACCGTACGGAAGCTGGATACATGAAAGAAAGTTATACAAAGTTATCAAATAGTAGCGAAAAAGTTAGTAAATAGTAAATTAAAATCGACTAAATGGCTTAGCTGTACAACATCCTAGCCAGGAAACCAAGTTTTGTGAGGGAATCAAATCTAGATTGAACACGGTTATGTGTTTACCGTAAATCATGACCAGTATATAGGACAGGGCTTAAGTAAAAGTTCCAATGAAGGATATTTCTTTCATGATTATTTAAGATATTTCTAAAAGGTCATTTTTTCAAATTAAATACAGAGTTGGAAAAGTGGGGAAAGATTTTGGTAGGAAGCCAAAGGTGGATTGCTTGCGGACCACAGCACTTAGAGAGTCACGTTCCTGTTTGCTGGCAAAGCCCCACCACACTTGGGAACAATGAAGCATTAGGTTGACAGTGGTGCACCGTACCACATCATATAACCTGACTCCCAAGAGCCCATGCGAGGCTAAAATACGATGGGCATGGAGAGATTGCTGTCTGTTCGTGTTAGTAGCGGATTTGCTTTGTAAAAGCTGCTATTAGCGCCGCGTATTAAACCCATGATGATTTCGGCCAGTATTTTAGCGTATTTTATTATTGTTTCTTATGTGTTGCGTAAATGTAAGCTGGATTGATAAAAATAATTCTTTGTCCAAATGGAAGTTGGATTGATGAAAGGAGTTATCTGCTAAAGTGGAAGCTGGATTGATGAAAAAACAATGCCGTATTTGGCGTCGTAAATGACACGCGATTTCATGGCGAATCAGCGTTGGTCGAATAGAAGTTGGACTGCAGAAAGAATTCTTGCTAAATAGAAGCTTCCATTTGATGAAAATAATGTTACCTTAAATAGAAGTTGGATTGATGTAAATAATATTGCTTAAATAGAAGCTGGATACATTTCAGTTATCATGAAAGTCATGGAAATAATTAAATACGCTAAAATACACGCCTAAATCCACTATCAATAAAATACGCTAAAATGCACATCAATCGTTAACTAGTTAAGATTGTTTCCATTGCATAACATGTAAATGTACAGCGCAGTGCGTTTCATCAGGCCCACTTGATTAAAGAAACAATTATTATTATTTTATAACAGCTTCCATTTCAATGACTATATAAAATAATTTAGCGCAGTGCGTTTGTCAGGCGCTTCAATAAAGAAAAGATATTATTATTATTAGATTGCTTACTTACCAACGTGACGTAAGGCACTGAAGACATTCAAATAATTTAGCAACGTAAACTACGGGATTACCCAACAAACACATCAAATAAAGACTTACCGATGAAATGAGATTCCATTGGCTTTCGTTTCGGGGGTTAATAAATAGTTACATCCATATGCCACACAATTTAACTTCGGTCGTTTCGACATCGTTGATGTCTAGACTAACTGCCAAGGCCGTTGCGCTCAGTGCGACCACTCTCCATTTCCTGAAATCAAAGATCTTGCCAGAAAATCCCAAGTTTGGCCAAAAGTGTACTAAAAAATCCCAAGTCGCTGAAAAGGAAAAAGTTGTGATCAAATACGAAATGCATTTTAACAATTGCAATTATTCACAAAAATGCCGAGCTAAGAACTGTCAAAGAAGAAACCGGAGCATAACATTGAATTAACAAATCACAATGTTTACAAGTTACAAACTTACAATAATAATATTAATATACGCGAGATGATTATTACCCGGAACCGTAAAGTACTGCCACCTCAAGCTTTGGAGTGACTCGAACGTGTTTCTACCATTAAGATCCTAGGTGTAACCATAACTATGACCTTCGAGCCACCAATCACGTGGAGGAAGTCCTTGTCTCCTGTAGTGGAGCTTTACACGCTCTCAGAATACTCAGGTCTAATGGTCTTCCCAGTGGTGCCCTCTGCCGGGTTGCTGAGGCAACTGTCGTCTCTCGATTGACTTATGCTGCTCCAGCCTGGTGGGGTCTTACAACGGCTGAAGACCGAAAAAGACTCGAGAGACTTCTGCAGCGTCAGCATGCTATATCTTCCTCCTAACTCACCGGATATCGATCAGCTGGTGTGTAATGCTGACGCCAGACTACTAAAGGCAGTGATAAGGAACGACAGCAGTTACGTTCACCACCAAGCAATTACTCGTCATTATAATCTGCGACTCAAATGATTTCACTCTGCCGGCGGGATGATCAGAAATTTTATACCTAGAGTACTTAATGGTGTATTGGCTAAACAATAATTTTCTTTAGCAATAGGTCTCAGTCACTTAATACATTTCTAACCCTCTTATCTATTTGACTAATATTATTTTTTGTCTAATCGATATCTAAACTGTTGATTTTGTAATCTTGTTGCGTTTGTGTCAACGAGTTTATTTTATTTTTTTGAAATAAAGGAATAGTAGTAGTAGTATACGTCTTTCAGACCAGCGAGTTTTCTAATCTGATTCGCTGCCACTGGCCGTAGACCTTAGAAATCCCAAGATTGCTATACAAAATCCCAAGATCACAAGTCGGACTCTCAAATTCCCAAGAAATTGGGAACATTTCAAGGAGTGGTCGCACTGGTTACGCTTCGGAACCCTGCCTTAAATTCAAATACAGATTGTGGCGTTCCGAAACTGTATAAGGTCATCTAGCGATTATTATTCTGCCGCATATGTCTTATAGAGAATACGACATGCACAATATAACTTGAATTTATAACGCGACTTAATAAGCAATGTCTTACTCCAGGGCTGGTGAACCTAGGCTATGGCCCGCGTGGCCAAAGTGGCAAGCGCTGAAATTTGTTGGGCACATGGAATTTGGAGCATCCACTAAAATTTTAAACTTAGAATACAAAATCACTGTAGCAATCAGAGTAACATGTAGTTACAATTCAATGCAATACAACTACAAGATACTTCTTGATATCGCCCTTCTTACTAAGGTTGCCCGAAGCTCAGAAATGCCACACGCCTCAGCGGCAGAAGCAATTATATTGCAGAGCAATTGTGCGCGAAGGACTTGCTCAAGGTCCCTACGCGAACGGCTTGAGGTGGATTCGAACCTGCAACCCTCCGACTGCAAGGCACCGAACATACCTCCTACACCACCCGCACCCCACAATAGTTATTTGGTGTTGCTTTAGCTTTTCATTAAAATTTATGGAGAAGCAAGTTTGGAAACGGAGTGGGTAGGCTACATTGCTAATTTGGGTGTGCTCAAAATACTTGTAAAAACTTATGAAACTAGAATATTAGTGTGCAACAGCACCCATATTTCTTAATTATATATATTCGTTTAATTGAGAAAACAATCTGACAAAAACGCAGAAATGCTAACATGAGTGATAAAGAATAATTAAAGTTCATTAGAATATTTTAGAATAAACTAGTAAATATTTTTATATAATGATCTGGGAATAAATTGAGAGTTGTCCTTGGGTGGGAGAGTATGGTTGTGTGCTCTAGGTCTTAATTGGTGAGATGAGAGGGGTCGGAGCTACATACATTACTGGTCAACATATTAAGATGAATAAATTATTCATTTGAAAGAAAAAATTCTTGCATCTCCAAAAGTGAAATTGATCTAATAGCAGAAAATGACGCATAGGCCTATGTGAAACCATCAGATCCCCTTAATTCTTTCACATTTAAAATGGAAGACGCAGATGAAGCAGGAATCGAGGTAATCCAAACCAGATTCACGCGCCCATTCATTCTGGCCGTAGTCTCTGGGTCACTGAAAGTGTTTCAGGTCATGCTCCACTATGACGTCGACGTTTGTCTTGTGGAGGCGCAATCGTACAACGTCATCCACTGTTTGGTCTACGTTGCCTTCAACCAACCACACAACGAAGAAGCCGTTGTCAAAACCTATCGCAGTCTGTGTCGAATGCTTTCAACAGACGTCATAGGAAAACTGTTGCACATGGAGGAATCACACGGACTTCGTCCACTCGAGTTTGCCGCACAACAAGGAACTTTTCAACTGATGTCGGCCATCTTCGAAACGCCAGAAGTCTATGTCGTCAGAGAAGAAATTGTGGGAATTTCAATCTATCAATGGTATGACGTCACAGAATACGTAGTCATCGGCGAAGAGGACAGTCGACATTCTCTGTCACCGTTGAATTTCTTATCGATGCTCGACCAGAAGATATTAGATCGTTCATCTATAAGACATATATTCCTCGAGGGTGTTCTTTTTGATTGGGTGAAACAAGAGTTTTATTGCAAGCATCCTTTACTTTTTGCATATTACTTTTATCGTCTGCTGTATTTTGCCGCCATCGTCGTCTATGAAATAGATTCGTTTTGTCTCGAAGGGTTTGGAAGAATTTTACACGAAAAGGCAGAAAACGAAACAGTTTTGTCTCAAGGATACTGCAGTTCTGATCTTGAAATAACGATGCCTGTTTATTTGCGAAATTGTGTCGAAGCATTTTTAATTATGACTGTCATAGTTGATGTAACTGTAGAGACGAGAGTCGTTATTCGCGAACTACGCAAGCTGATTCCAGGGACAGATCTACATTACCTATGCTCAGATATCGGAGGCAAGAAGTCATTTGTGAGTTCTTCGGACCTCTTAGGTAGAGGCTTGAGTAACATTTTCTTAGGAATCATTACTGCATCAGAGATAACTCTTTCATACACTAGACCCAACCGAGTTATGGCAAGAGTAATAGTATACGTCATACTTACTGTTTCACCTCATCTATTTATGAAGTCGCTCCTATTTTACCTTCAGATATTGCCAGGCGTAGGACACCTTCTAATTTGCATGCGAAAGATTCATTGGACCTATCTTCTGTTCGCCTTTCTTATGATGACTTTTATTCTAGTGTTTACACGTTTAGAGATTATGTTTTTTGATATCAACAGCAACGTAGGCTGCGTAGAACAATTTTCCGACTTCGTCAGTTCTCTAATACGCATATGTATGACCTTTGTAAATTTGCAAGATTACACAGTGTTCGATGTTAAATACCAAGCTATTTTATACTTAACACAGGTCTGCTATGTTTTTATTGTGGCAATTCTTCTGCTCAACTTGATGATAACATTGTTCACAGACATTATCAGCAAGGTTCATGAAAACAAAACGATAGAAGTTATGGTTTGCGAGTTAACTGCTCATCTAGATTTGGAAGACGTGATGCTTCATTTACCGATTCTCCGAAAGATCCATATAAGATTTACGCGGTCAATGTTGATGCGTACTTTTCTTAACGAAAATAACAGATTTTTCATTGTAGAGAAAAAATGTGCAAAAAACTTTATTCAGACTAGGAAGTAGACTAGGATCTCTTTTGCCCTTTTACTTTTATAGACTATCTTTCGATGAAGCACAAAGCCAAACTGACATGGTTGGACAAGTTGAAAACTGTCTCATTCAAACGTTGGTCTTTAGCTCAGGCCTACATGAACTGCCTGATACAAATGTTGCACACAATTCCGACTTGAAACAACTGTAGCCTACGACTAACGTTCGTCCTTATTAAACTTTCGGAATTGTATAGAATCGTATTTAATAGAGATATATGACTTACATTTTGTTTTTCTGTAACTGTTTTAAAAATGATAGCCATTTGAAAATTGTTGCAGTGGTTTCTAGTTTATAGATGCGATGTTCAGAGTAAACATTTATTAAAGTTAGAAAATAACAAATTCATATAATTATTAAATTGATGCATGTGTTATTGTTGATTATGAAATAGGCTACTCGTCAACTCTTTTTCACGCAGATTTATCTAACCCTCTTCCTTGTCTTGCATTGACGGCATTACGTAAGCAGGTGATTATTCGGCGGCCACAAAGTAACTTTTGAAGACGCTAATTGTCACCGTAAGTAGGCCTACTGTTAAAGTATACACAAACACACTGTACACTGCACAGTTTAAAAAACACTGGAAATTAAAATGTAACATTTGTGATTATAGGCCATTGTAGAATGTAAACCAGAATGCTGTTAGCAATTGGTGCAATAAAGGATTTACTTACTTATTAGAAACGACAGGTTTATGTGCAAGCAAATAATTGGAATGGTCGTTATGCTTATGCGTAATTGCCTTGCGGGCTATTCTCCATCTTATCCTATGGAGTTGTATGTCTCGATCTCATCCATTCCTGGCCGTAGGTTTCTACTCTCTGCTGCACAGGGTGACTTGGTTGTTCCCCCAGCCAGAACTTCCACAGTGCAGCACAGAAGATTTGCTGTGGTCAGTCTAACTTTTGAAATAGGTTACACAGCATCTTACGACGTGAGCTTCTTGGTCTTTGTTGTAGGCCTATATACACAATACCTCTATAATATTCCGTAACCGTTTGAAAACCATTTTGTTCAATGAAGTCCTATATAAAGTTTACAGTTGACACCATGTTCAAAGTTCTCTGTACTGTCGCACTGAAAACGATAAATGAAGAGGTATAATTATGTTACAAATACACACGGATACAATTTCAGACTGGCACCGAATGGGCAGAAGCAGACGATCCGTGTAGACAATGCATTACATAATTTACATAACAAAATCAGTGTAAAGGTTTTTGAACCGACATTCATAATTTATAATAGCCTAGATATTATTTTGTATCGACTGAACATGTATGGGCCTAGCCTATCGACTGGCTAAAAGCACCGCAAAGAAATCAATATTCTATAAACAAGTTGGGAAATAAGAGAAATTAAATGAAAATAATATCCACGGTGTAGTGAAAAATCATCTTGCCACGATGCCAACAAAGCAGAGCAACGTAGTCTCAGTTCTGCTGTAACACTCTGCACCGCATTCTCGTCTAATGAAATTGATTCCCCCCCTTTTCTTGTGGACACAGGTCGAGTTTGCTCAGTAATGATGGAAACCTATGCCATAATACATACAATGTAACATGAAATTTACATTTGTATACTTGCCAGCATACATAAATACATATTTGCACCACCCGTGCTCGTCGGGACTTCTCGGCTGAGGCGCCGCGGATCTGGAATGCTCTTCCGAGCTCTGTTCGAGCCACTAATGCTGCATGGTGACTAGGCTACATGGTTTTCTCTAGACTATTAAAGACATTCTTTTCAGCTGTTTGATGACCACTTGTTGTGCGCTTCTGTGAGACGCTTAAGTGGCGCTTAATAAATTGTATTGTATTGGTATTGTATTGTATTTGAACACTTGTTATAGCGCCCCTACCAGATTGCCCATTCAGAGGCGCTCCCGTGGTACTGCGCGGACGCTGAATCGGAGTTTCACGCCGAAGCGCATGAGCAATAATAGCGAGTGAAGGACTTGCCCTAGGGTCCCTACGCGGCAGCTTTGGGGTGGATTCGAACCCGCAACCCTCCAGCTGCAAGGCACCGTTTCATACCCCTGGATACCACCGCGCCCCAGTTGTATTGTGTTGTATTGTATTGTATTGTATTGTATTGTATTATACTCCACGTTTATATTGCGACCGAGCCACCTGCAGTAAAGATCCGATAAATTAATCTCGATAAACCGACCGACCCAGAATCGAACCTGGGCCGCCGGCGTGGAGAGCTGGCTACCAACCCACTCGGCCACTCAGGATCTCTATGTCTTATTACATTACGTTGCATTACACACAGACATAAATATATACGTATACATACATACAGACATGAGACATGCATTCATACATGCATAAATTATATTATATTCATTCAAACAGACATAGACCTACGTACAAATGGCTCCACGGATGGACAGTTTAGAGGCAACACACGATTGGTTAGTGAAGAATTCGTTGAGTTCGTGCTTGTCTTTCGTTGTTCAATGTTCAACTAAAGCATTTTTCGTGGATGGAGGCGGAGCTACCGTTCAAAGTGGGAGGTCTTAAAACTGTCGAAGGCGGAGTCATGAGAGTCATTAGGCGGAGTCAGTAGACCAGTGCCCACGAATAGTGGCGCTTTGACAGAAAAACTGTGCACATTCCTCTCTGCGCATATTGAACTTTACTGCAAGTGTTTAAACTTTTGTACTCAAATACTGATCGAGTTGCCATCAGAAGTTGAGCTGGTACTAGTAAGTCTTTGCAATCAAGAGACTTGTTTGAAACTACAGTTGATTGATGCTAAACGCTGATGGAGGCGCTACAGAAGTTATCGAAGTAAATCAAGAGCTTGCGCGTGAGAACGTACGCTCAGTGAGGTTTTCTGAGTTCAATACTGAAACCGGTTTCAAGAGAGATTGCTTCCGACTTTGTATGGATCGATATAAGTTGCGATCTTTAACGCTGCTCTTGACTTTGATGGAAGCCTTATCAACACCGTACAGAGGTTAGTAGCAGTTGCAGATGGTGGTGGTGTTGGTAGTGGTGGTGATGGTGGTTGTGATGGTGGTGGCGGCGGTGATGGTGGTAGTAGCAGCAAAAGCAGAAACCGTGGTAATAGTAGTAGTAGTAGTAGTAGTAGTAATAGTAGGCCCTAGTAGTAAAATATTTTGGATCCCATCTAACGCCTATTACCAGGATGAGAGAGAAACTACAGCCATTTATTTCAACGCCTTTCGCTAATGACTCATCGTTTTAACGCAGTTGCTTGTCGCAGTATCGTTTCATTGCCTGACCTGGTGACACGCAGAGCCGTTGCAGATGGCAATGGATGTATATCCGGAAAATGTTGCTCTCCTGATTGATTGCTCTTACCTCTTTTGGAAATAATTAAAGACAGTTAAATTGTTATTTCAATGAAAATTGAAGCAATATGAGTACTACAACTACTTACTTTCATTCAGAGTGTCTACACTGGATATAAATCTTACACAACATAAACAAGGATATAACAATAGTTTGACTAAACACGATAAAACCATTGAATATTACGAATAAATGGCTGGCGTCAGGAACTGATGATGATGATAATTATAATGATAGAAGCGAATAGAATAATAATTTGAAACATTCAGCGAAGACGAGCCATTCCATAATAATGACACCTTAATTCTTCTTATCCTGAAGGGATCATATGTATCTGGGGTTAAATATTAAAAATATTATACTAATCAGGAATAATACACAAACAAGAAACATATGAAAAAGTAGAAAACAATTAATATTAATTTTAAACATAAGAATAATAATACTATAAATCTGCAGAGTCCAAAGGTTGTAGGCTGACAAACATGTTGATTTCTTATTGTACATGTACCTGGGATTGGAATGTAGCCTAATTGTTATCGCTGTAGCTAAGAAATAAGGCGTCAACGACAACCAACCGAGCTAAACCACGATCACACTACAGAAGCGAAACGGAACATCATACACAAGATCAGACTTAAATAGAATAGATTAGAATCTACATGTAAGAGAATAGATAAGAACAGAATGTTCGTACCGATGCAGAATTTCAGTGTGGCTAATAATTCTCCCCTTGGTCTACTTCACGAAAGTATTTCGAATATGTTCTGCACACATACGCTTGTTTCGTGAATGAAAGCATCAGAGACAGAGATAGTAGCACCGAAACAGACACCTGGACATCTACAAACAGAGAAAGAGACAGACAGCCGTGTTGATGCGACACAATGGGTCCAATCGTCGACGACGTTAATGTTCGTCGATCATCGTCAATGGTTCGTCGACAGTGATAGCCCGACTCTGACAAAAGACGGACAGCGCAGTGACTGCGGGTGACAGGTCCCTCGCCGACGGGCTTTGACGCATGGCTGACGGTTAAGCTGGGGCCGTCGACGACGCGTAGACCGAAGTCAGGACCATTGTCCACCGATCGTCGACGTCGACGTCGACTGCTTCTTCTCCGTCGTTTCAGTGAAATCCGTTCGTCTGTGATGCTTTCGTCTGATAGGTGTTCCGTAACCATTGAGGGGTTTTATTGCGCGCAACGATGACCTGGCCTTTTAGACGAAAAGCCTTTGATACTGTTGACTCACTTAAACTTGTTTTGTCTTACCCTATTTATTTTGTACAATTCTTGCATTGCACTATAAACAAAATATACATGCATTCATATAAACATACATACATGTACATAGGCCAACCTACAAACAGACAGACAGACATGCATACATACATACATACATACATACATACGTGCAATAGAAACATAGGCCTAGATACAGAAATTTATGACAAACAGACAGACAGGCAGACAGGCAGACAGACAGACATGCATACATTACATACAACGACCAATAATAACACAGTGTTTTCGTTAAAGTATTCATGGATATAGACAAACATTTTTAAAGGACAAATAGACAATATGCACACAGACAGCGCAGTTTATACTGGCAGCTCGTCCACAACGACGAGCTTTCATGCATACATACATGTTACATACGAATGCTGTGTGGAGCACGATAAAACACACAGGACAGACAGATATTTAGCAGACATACACACATACGTAATATACAATGTGTTGACTTGATTTCTGAAGAAAGTTCGTTATGGACACGCATAAGGCCTTCAATTTATTATATTGAATGGTCATTCAAACCCGTTCGCCTTTTTCTTTCTTGCGATTGTTTCTACTTGTCTTTCATCTGCGTTCTCTATCGTCTTAATCGTTTGATCATTTGTCTTGTCCTACAGTATTTAAAACTAAGTGACAGGAAAAACTTAGACGTAGTCGGAGCAGGAAAAGAGAAGGATTGCGAGGGCTTAGACACCTACAGGACTGGAATAGTGTTTTATCGGTGTATAGATTGAAGGAATAAGTAGTAATGTATTCATGCATCAGTCTCTTAAGCAGGTCGAGAGCGCTGCTGATTTTGAGCGGCGCTATATAAATGTTCGATTACAATTACAATTATTACAATTAAGTAATTGTATACTACAATGCACGCATGTAAATATGTGAATTTATATGTATTTGTGCGTCAGGGGCGCGCACGTGTCCAAGTGAGTGATAGAAAGAATAAGAAGAAAATAAATATAAAGAGAGACAGACAGACAGACAGACAGAGAGACAGAGACAGAGAATGGGAGAGGGAGAGAGAGGCAGAAAGGGAGAAACAGAGGGAGAGAATGAAGAACGGTATGAAGAGGAGAAAAAGGCAGAAGTTAAGAAGATAGAGAACGAAGATGAAGGACTAGTAGAAATAATCGCAGGGAAAGAAAAGGCGAAATGGAAGCAGAAAGGAGAATCATTTACAGTTTTTGCTACTCCTCTTCCACAAAGGACGTAACTGTACGAGAACAATCAACTCTTAGGAATCTCTTTTAAGGACGGCTGTGCTAAACGGTTTGATAGGACCTCACAGGCTTTCCACTCCTAATTGAAGTTCCACCTCTTTAAGAATTGCGACCCTAATCTATCCAATTCTTCGCCTTCCAAGCTTTCTCGTCCTCAACCAGCCTTAGGAGCTCCTCCTCTCGCTGGTCTCTCTCTAGCAACTGGACTCGAACCTACCTTTGAAATCGCTGGACGCGAGGCAGCTCTCGTGAATAAGCTGGTGCCCCGCTCTTAGCTTTAGAATAGCGTTTTAGAAATTTGAAGTTTACGATTACGATTTCGACCAAGAATCGAACCACTGTTTATGTCAGCGTAGGTGGGTCATTTGTCAAAGTGTGGCTGTGTCGACGCGAGTAAGTCGTCTCTTGTCACGATGAAACTTTATTAAGCGCGTTATTGAGTTATCACTCGGACGATTCCGTCGACGACAGAGGACGTCAAAAACCTCGCACAGCCAACTCTTCACTGACATACAGCGTCGAAGGCCTTCACAGCGTCAAAGCATCTGACACACGGTGTCAAAGGCCTTCTCAACGTCCGTTAAAAGCCAAGTCCGTCTGATGTGCTATTAAACAGCAACGTCTATAGAACTACTTTCCGATGACAGATTTCGCTGATGTACGGTCGCACTATATTATAACCGGTTGAATGGAAGGACTTGACTCGACTAAACAATTTATTTGGCTACGATAGACATCCAACTCGTCAGGCTCTTTCGTGTTGCTCAAAGTAACGTTAGTGAGGTTAGGGTATCGTGTTTATAACTGTAACGACCGCAATTATGCAAGAAAGTAAGTAAGCAAATAAGGAATTTGACAAACGTGTAGGAAGGCAAGTAAGGAAGCAGTCAGACAAGTAAGAAAGCAAGTATAGCAGAAAGAAAGACGAAGAAAACGTGAAGAAGACAAAAGGCTGCTAGAAAACATATAGCAAGAAAGGAAGGAAAAGAAAAACATAGAAGAAAGAAAGGAAAGAAAGGAACAAACAAAAAAGGGACAGTACGAAATAAGTGAGTAAGGATGCAATTTTTTAAGTACACCATATTTTTTATAGTCTGCAGAGGTATCCAGTGTGGTGTGTAACGTCCATTTTCAAACCTTAAATTATACACGGCGCTCCTTGGATATGCAAACAGCTCACGGTTACAGCTGTGTTAGGTAGAGTCGTTATGCGGAGACTTCGATGGTTTTGGCGAATGGCAAAAATGCCGGCTGACCATATTCCACACAATTCGCTGCCAAATTTAACTGGGATTTTTTTTATAACACCAACTAAAGACTGGTAAAATCGTTGTTCGAACGAAACAGAAGCAAAGGAAGACTGCAACTACTTTCATTCATTCAGAGTACATGCGCTGAATATAAGCTATAGCCTTCAGCATCAAAGAGGATATAACAAGACTTTTACTAAGCACCAGAAAAACATTGAATATGACGAATGAATGGTTATCATTTTATTACCACCTATTGCCGCTAAATAGCTGGTGTCAGGAACTGATGATAATGATGATGCCGACGACGACGATTATGAACACAGAAATAGTAGTAGATTGATACTAATAAATGAGACATTTGCATCTATTAACGAATTTTATCGGGATTTATATATCGCCAATTAAAGAGGGGAAACAATCATTTATACTGTTCTGTTGTTCTGCCTTTGCGACTTGTTGCAGTCGATGGAAATCGCAATTTCGCATCGATTCAGTTGTTTCCTGCGGACTCTGAAGGACCAGAATCAGTCAACCGGGACCAACAGAGCACGATCCAACAGGTGCCTAGCTCCGATGGTCTCAGCAGTGCTTTCCTACTCAAACAAGGTAGTTTCATTGCATGACTGAAATCTGGAAATCTCCATCAACCTAACTCATTACTTTGTATGACATCCAATTTTTACAAAGCCGATCTTATGAGTTGCGTTTTATGTAAAAGGCTGCATATACAATCATAGTAGCAGCAGTAGTAGTAGTAGTGATAGTGGTAGTGATAGTTGTAGCAGTAGTAGTAGTGGTAGTGGTAGTGATAGTTGTAGCACTATTGTTCAGCAACAGCTTACACAATGTAACAATGTAATGGTGTACGGGTGAGTAGGGTGGTAGCATCAATGGCTTATTTCATTTGTATACAAGTTATTATTTCAGTGGATAGTTTATGTATTAGAGGTATACTGTTCATTTTCAGAGTATATGTATACTGTATGTATATACCCTGCAAATTCAAGGAATGTGTATATTCAGAGTATGCGCATATACCCTGAAAATTTAGGGTTAGATTATGGTTAGGTATGGGGTTAGGGCTAAGGCTTAGGGGATAGGGGTTAGGGTTAGGGTTATATATATACATATATGCTCTGAAAATATGCTCTGAAAATACACATTCCCTACGGTATACCTGAAATACACATTCCCTGTAACAGAATTTATATAATTATAATCTCATCAAATGCTATTTTAAAGTGCTATAGGACCTTTATCTATCCATTTTGTATCAGATAGTTTTGTTTGGTGCATGAACTGTAGAATGTGCTATAATTATTGTACTGTGTTATACTGTGCTATACTATGCTATGCTATACATTAACTATGCTATACAGACAATGCAAATGTATACGCAGTATATTATATTCTCGTGTATATATAAAACATTTTCGGGATTGGTAGTATTAATTACCGGTACACATATATGCATCAATGCATAACACGCTTTGCAAGGTATGACAGGAGGTCACGACCTTTTTCGTGCGGGGTCAATACGTCAAATACGAGGATTTTTCAGCAATGTATTAGTGAAACTGTTTATATTCACCTCACTCCCTGCAGACAAGTTTTACATGTATATACATGTATGTATATATGTTTCTATGCGATTATATATAGATGTTATAGATATACGTTTAGGTATCTTGAGTGATATAAATTCTCGCCTATATACATGTAGAAGTTTTTAACCTGTATGTCTCTTTCGTGTTTTTGGTTTATGGACTCATATATAATATGCAACATTCCGGCAGGCTTAATGTTTAGGGTTTATATATATATACATATACATATATATTGAAGGTATACACATACATACATTATGTATATGTGAGTCGTGAGTATATATATAATTATACATAACTATATATGTAAAAGCAATGTAAAAATATGTTTTATAGTTGTAAGGCACTTGCTGTCCAATCTCAAATATATATGTAATATAATATATGTATGTATATATATTTACGGTTTGAAGGCAACTTATATGTATGATGACTATAAGTGCCTTACAACCGTCCATGTATATATATATATACATGGTTTATACATGCATATAAAGTCAATTCATTCCGTTGCCGTATATTGATTTGTTGCTCAGCTGGGTATTGTTGTCGTCGTCGTCGTTATCGTTATCGTTAATCATGTGGCTGTCAGTGAGTGACGCTCTTGTTTGCGATGAGCTTCATTTGTCATGATAGTCACGACACATGACGACATGTCCGTATACGTCGCTGTGACACTTAGCTCATGATGCCATCGAAGCGTCGTCGTTAGGAGAAGAGATCCCTCTTCCTGGCGCTGAAGAGGGCACCAAAAGAGACAAAAACACACACCATAATTATGCTCTGTCTCTTTCAGTATCCTTCTCAGACGGTCTCCATATGCATAGCATACATACAGGCATATACGTACATGCATACATATATACATACATACATACATACATACAAACTTACATACATACATACATACATACATACATACATACATACATAGTTTTTTTACATACATACATACATACATACATACATACATACATACATACATACATACATAGGCTACATATGTACATACATACATACGTACATACATACATATTACATACATCAATCAATCAATCAGCCGTTTATTGTATCAACAACAGCACAATTATTTAACAATCAGTCATTTAAATATTTGTTAATCTGCTGATGCCGTCAACAGGACAGCCCTAAAGGATAAAATAATTCGCTATTGCAGGGCTGCCCCTTTTCCATATTACATTTACTGATGGCAAGACGATTTTTATGATCATATAGTTATAGAAAATTCAACTTAAATAACAATGTTAGGGCTAAATCATAGCCAAACAACTAAATAACAAAACATTGAAGTACAAGATTTAAAACAAACAAACAAAATCAAAACAAAACAGATTATAATGTTCACAGTAGTACATTATAAACAATCTTAACTAAGGTACAATCTATCGAGTCATTCTATTCTTTTTATAATGTTCAAGAGATAATGTTTCAATTGAGCTTTAAATTGAGCCATGTGTAATATATTTATTAAATTTGGAGGAAGAGAATCCCAAAGTGGTGGACCTGAGCATTTAATTGAGAACTGCTTAGTCCTGGTTCGTGCCCCTGGGGTTCGATATTTACAGGATGCTCTAGTATCATGTCCATGGATAGCTACACCCTTAAGGAAATATTTATCAAACAGTGATGGAAGAAGCCGATAATGATAACAGTACATGAATAGTCCAATTTGATATTTTGTAATATCATTCAATTTTAGAATATTGTGCTCTTTAAATATTAATTTTGTACTATCAGACCATCCCAGTAAGCAAGTCACACGTATGGCTCGTTTATGGAGAGTCTCAAGGCGTTTTAATCTAGAGCAGTGCTTCCCAAACTTTTCAATGTCACGGACCGGCAGGAATTTTTCCACTGCAGGAGAACCGGTGTAAAATTTATTAATTTTTTTTCTGTTTCGTTTTCGATCATTTAAATTCCTCAAAAGTTGATTTCAATGCATGTTTAGCCAATTATATGACTCCATTTATATGCTATCTTAATAAGTCTTTTTGCTATGACTTTTAAAAATATAGTAGTCATTTCCTGATTCCGTCGTTCCGAGACAATTTGACCAGTTTCTTGACTCACTTTGCGGACCAGCAACTGAGGACTCGCGGACCGGCACCGGTCCGCGGATCACCACTTTGGGAAGCACTGATCTAGAGGAGTAGTTTGAGCCCCAGCAGATATTACAGTATGATAAGTAAGGAAAAACAGCGTGTAATATAACTGTCGGAGAACAGGTTTAGTCAGATAATGCTTAATTCGTGACAGAACACTTATATTTTTTGCTAATTTCTTTGATATATGTGTGATATGCTCATTCCATTGCAGATGCCGATCTACGTAAACACCAAGAAATTTGGTGCATTCAGTTTGCACTATTTCCCTGTTATACATACATACATACATACATACATACATACATACATATATACATACATACATACATACATACATAGATATACATGCGTACATACATTTGTTAGGAGTTGCAAGTGTGCCTACGTGTGGGCGCATGTCACCTCAAGGTCATTATTGGCGAAGGTGTGTTGATTTGCAGGTGCCTCCAGGTGTATCGAGGCCAGTGCTGAATCCGTGTCTACACTTAAGACGCTGCTGCGGGATGCTGATAGCTTCACGTGGGCGATGTCTTTCCGACAGGACATTCCAAACGTTGGAACCATCTTCTCTCTGGAGATGAATGAAGTCAGGTCAGTCTCAGTCTTTGCTAAGTATTGTATTGTATTATTTGTAAGTATATATGCATGTATGCATGCACTATGTGTATGTATGTATGTATGTATGTAATTATGTATGTATGCATGTATGCATGCATTAGCATTATGTGTATGTATGTATGCATGCATGTATTTATGTATGTATGTATGTATTTATGTATGTATGTGTATGTATGTATGTATTTATGTATGTATGTATGTATGTATGTATGTATGTATGTATGTATGTATGTATGTATGTATGTATTTATGTATGTATGCATGTATGCATGCATTATGTGTATGTAACTATGTATGTATGCATGCATGTATGTATGTATGTGTATAATAATTAATAATAATAATTACGACAATTTATATGGCGCCGTAACATGGCCATGCCGTTACAAGGGCGCCTTACAAGACAACTAACAACAGTCTGAATGAATGCATGCATGTATGTATGTATGTTTTTTTCTATGTATGTATGTATGTATATTTGAGGATACTTAATATAGTGCATTTTAAAGTATCTCCCACAAGTGGGGTATTGCCAAGCACTGTATATATTGCAATGTGTTGCGGTTAAATGCAACTTTATATAATGCTATTAGAAAGTGAATCATTTGGGAATTCTACGATGGGAAACGGCGAGGATGGCAGAGAGGGGTTATACTCTCCTCCTTGCTTTCCTCGGCCAACCACATGCGCGTATTGGGGGGGGGGCGGGTTTAGGGGTTCAAATCCGCCCAAATATTTGTCCGGAATTTTTTTATAGTCTTTTACATGCGATAAAACCCTTAACTTTTGCGACAATCTTCAATGGAAAACCCCCGAAATCTTAAAACCCCTCCGAAATATTTTATTGGCTACGCCCATGCATGCACCCGGCTACTTTCTAAAGTAGCTTATATAACTCAGCAGTTATTCTTATACCTAGAACAAAGCCGCGCTGTTGGCCGCAAATATTAAGAAGTAGTCTTTACGATTAAACTTGAGTATTTTCTAAGTAAGAAAAACGTCTAATGACACCAAATATTATATTCCTACTATCAATTTAATTCAAAGTAATATCATTTTTGTGATTCTGATCTTGTTATAATAATACTAACATTCAGGGTGATGTCATTCTGGTGAATCTGAATGAGTCATAATAAAATTAACATCAATTAATTATTGTAGGTAACAGCTTGTCACTCATCTAATAGGAATAATCATACCATCAACATGTAATGCACAGATATAAATTTTCAACTTCTACCACTACTAGTAGCCATAATAACAACATTCAATTATTTTCAAGATCAAGAGCTCAAAATCTGACTGCGATTAAGAATTATATCATGAAAATAAATTAGAGATAAAATATCTTACAATTCTGCTATTAGTACTCTATTGTCTTGTATCGACTTGAATCTGTCTGCAGATGGTTAGAGTTTGAATCGAGCAGTTGGCGCAATGAATTCCGCATCACTTACACTACCTCTTCACATCATCGCGATCCTCCTCCTCCTCCTCCTCATCGTCCTCAACCTCCCCATTTTCCTCGTCCTCCTCTTAGTCGCCATCGAACGAGGACAATTGCCTTTCCATTCGTTATGACGAGGGACAGATGGGTCAAGGTCGGCTTTGTCGTCACGCAGATGGTCCATGTTCAGCTCTACGTCGACTGCAAACTCATCCACGAACAACGATTGGATGCACCAATGGCTCCACCCACTGATGACCAGACCCATTTGTGGATAGGGCAAAGGTCGCGTAACCATGGCTACTTTAAGGTCAGTTAATGCGGTGGCTGTAGCAGTTGGAGATTTCCAAACATGACTAGCTTCCTGGACTTCAGAATTTTAGTTACAGCGCCGTTGATTTGTACCTTAAGGTAATGTACAGCTGTAACACGTACTTATATAGCACCTTCAGCAAGTCTATCAACAAAACTTGGCTGTAGAAAAATGTTTGAATGCGTCACTTAAGAGTCTGCTCAACTGCCAAAAGTGCCTGGCTTTCTAAAGATTCTAAAATTATTCCACTTAAGATTCTACCTAACTATCGAACTGCAGGATGCTTTTAAAGGACCACCTATGATTACACTCAGCTATAAAAATTGCGAGACTGTTTTAAACATTGTTAAGACGCTATTCAACTATGAACACGCATCGTTTAGCAGGCACGTTCAGTCCTGTTCGAATATCATGATAAAAGCTAAGCACAAATGTTCCACCACATGCATACACGACTGAGCTGAGTCTTTTCATCAAGATATCTTTTTCTTTTCTTCTGAATTTTTATTCTCCTCAGCATAATGTAAATCTTAAGTTTAACCAAGCCTTTAGCATACCAATTACAATTGTAATTAAAAGAATTCCACTTCCAAATAATTAAAACAATTCTACTTCCAACTAGAACAATTACCATGATAAAAGTAGCAAGTTTGCAGCGTATTGGTAATATTTCTGAATATGTATGCGAGCTTTGGGTGGAACATCACTTCCAATTTGACGATTTCTTTCTAATTCCTAATAGAAATTTAAAATTGCGCTATATAAATTTTATGATGTCAGATTATCTGTGCATTTGCTGGGACAGGGCGCTGTGGAATACGTGCGATTCAGTCCATCTGTTGAAGGCGTTATCGACCAATGCCCTACTGCTAGACAAGGTACATTTATCAGTAACTTAAGCCTAGTGGTCAACTAATGGCTTGATCTCCTAGTTCCCCGGGCAAGGACTACCGTGGCCCAACAATTGTGCCTTTGCCATCGTGGGCCCTTCTATATGTGGAATGACGTCCCCCTCAGTCAATAGTATGATTTTGGTCGGGGTTCACCCTCATCCCTCAGCTGCTTGAAGTCTTTCTCATTTCCCCGGTGCTGTCACGCCTCTGAATAGGCGCTTTATAAATTCTCAGATACGAAACGATACAATATAGTATGTGTGATGCAAATATCAGTAATTTTTAAAGTTATAAATTCGTCAATCTATTGTATTTTCGTCGCTAAGGATGATCTTGATTAAATCTGTTTAATGTATGGTGTAATTTCTTGCAGGATGCCCTTCGTGTACTCAGTATCTCCATCTTGAACAGACCGTTCAGACACTGACAGAACAGGTTCAACTTCTGCAGCAACAGGTTGGCATAAAACTTTCCATACTAAACAGACATCCCGATAACTATTCAGATGAAATCGTTTCCCACTAGAACGCGGTGGACCTGTGCTCTGTCACATAAATGTATGTTACGGTAGTACAGTCCTGTGTTCACAGCAATGCCCACACCAAAATGGGCCTACATCATATTGTTGTATTCAGGGATGGGCAATAATTGAAACTACTTGAGATCGCGTAATTTGTAATTTGCATTTGTAATTAAATTACAAATAGAGAAAACATGTTTAGGCTTTTTGTAATTAGAAATTATATTTCATGTCCCAAAGTAATTTGTAATTTGTAATTCAATTACATTTCTTCGAGTAATATTGCCGATCCCTGGTTGTAATGCATGGCGATATATAATAATACGGCGCGATATTAATATGACTCTGTATAAATCTGAACATTGTGATAGGGCATCTCTCTTCTTTGCAGTTGGTTACAATGTCGATGCATCTGATGCAGTTAGAAGTGACCACATGTCGTACTGGAACAGATGGTGTAACCACAGATGCACCACAGACCACCAGCGAAAAGAGAGAGATTTGTGATTCAGATGGCGAAGGACAGGAGTGGCGATCAGAAGACAACCCCTGCATCAGGTGTACGTGCAGAGTAAGCACCCAAGGACCTTCCGGAATACATTTAACTTTCACCTATTTTGAATTCCTGGTTTTGTTTGTCTTGTATACAATGTATAGCATGAGACATGAATCTGTCTATATTGTTCTGCGTGTGTGAGGGAACACTGCAAGTGGTAAATTTTTCTAGTCATGTGAGCACTGTTGGTTTAGTTGTGAACTTTTAGTTCTTACTTAACTTAAAATAATTCGATTTAAATTAGTTGGAAGGTTTTTATTTATTTTCTAAACCCAAAGGATGACATCCAGAGAGTGAGGAAAACTACTGATATCTGCGCGCTAGTATGGCAGGTAACTCTTCTGGGGAAAATTCTCTGTTTTCTCGCGATAACTCCTCCGTCTCCTCATTAGGGTCTTTCCAATTAGTCCTATTGTTCTCGAAAACTATAAAGCCTCGTTTGTTCTCAAGTTAATCGAGAGATAGCGCCAGAGTTTCTATAAACAGTCATCACCATCAAGGATACAGTTAGACGTTTAAGGCTATCAATGTGAGTAGGAAATCAGATTGGCGTTCAAAATAGTTGTCGTTTTTGTGTAGAATGGCGTAATTTGGTGTGAGAGAGAAAGCTGCCCTCGATTGAAATGTACTCACCAAGTCCAGTCGAAGGGTCAGTGCTGTCCAGTATGCGTCGGTGAGTTAAATCTCTGACTCGTAGCCTTGTCGGTCTTTTTGAAGATTTGTCCTTTTTCTTTGCTGAGTTTTAAAATTTATTTATGATTATTGATTAAAGGTTTTGTAAGTTTTTTGTTTAGTGATATATTGATTTGGTAGCCTACTCTGCTGACTAAGAAACTTTTTCTTTGACTGGTTCACGTTTTAACAGATTTTATTTCTCTTAGATCAACTAATAGAAATACTGAAAAGTTATGATTTTACTCATTCAAGCAGAACAAGTAGTAGTTATCTAATTTTTATTGCCTTCTATGTAATAGAATCAATCGGTCGTTTTGACACATGGATTTTTAATTTTGATTTAAACGAAGCGACCATCGATTGATTTATTGTGTGTTATGAAAACGGGGCCACATGAGTCACTGATTTAGATAATTATCTTATCTTTAATTGCATTTTCTTAGAGGGAAGCTCTTCGTTTGGCCATGAAAAGCAGCAGATCAAACACAGAAAAAGTAAGTTTAAATGATTAATACTATCGGAAACATTTAAATTCTTTAAAATGGTTCTTTCTCTGATCAACTTCGTTGACTCTACCCATAATTTTTCGATCTGCACCTAAAACTGACCAACTTTGAACACATTAATTTTAAATTACACACACCTTTAAACTGATTCACTTTCTAAAAACTTACCCAATTTTTCAGTCCTTTTGTCTTGACCTAAATCAAATTAGCAACCCATCGCCAGAATAATGTGAATCATAAGAGTTTCATAAATTGCCAATTTAAGGGTTATATCTTTACTCTCAGTCTTAGAGAAACTATTATGTACAAATCTCTTGCATTTGCTGCTGTGTTGTTGACTTGTTGTAGATCACTGCATCTTAAACGGAGTGCGATACGAGCATGGAGAATCTCTCAACCCCAAACCCTGTCACCTCTGCAAATGCAAGGTAAGTTATTCGATGCAATTATTTAGTTAATTTAATCGATATACTAATAGCCTAATATAAAAGAGTGCGTGATCCGGCTCTATGTACGTAATGTTGAAGTAAACGATAACTCTTTTAAAATCAATTACCAGGCCTACTTATTTATTGATTTATTGATTTAATTGTTGCACGGAACAGGTTTTCAGTTACAATCATACAACAGGAGCCAAGAAAAGCTAATAGCATATCCTAAGCTTGACCCCTCTTTCTTGATTATTATTCATAAATGTATTTGATACTTAATTAGGACTTAAGTATGACTTAACTAATATTAAAAGTAGTAACAGAATAATAACTATAACAGCAATACAGCACTACAATAATACCAATATCAAAAATGAGGTAATAATAAACTGAATAAAAATGTGAATGCTAACATATTAAATGCAAATTATGATTTAGATAAGGACAGGTGAGCATATAGAAGTATATTGACCAATAGCTACACATCAACGTTAGAATATTTTAAAAGCAATATCTTTTTTATTTTTTTCTTGAAAATGTAGAGACTATTTCTCTTTTAATCAATCAATCAATCCATCGTTTATTTGTAGCCAAACAACAATAAACAATAATATTACAAATCAGATTGCACTTTTAAGTATGGATTGTTGAATGCCACAAGGGAAGGCCCTGAAGGGATCAAAGATCCTGGTAAGTAGGGACACCTCTATATAATTTCAACAGAATATGTGGCGACTGAAAGATGCTTTACTTAGTATAACAGTTGTTGACTTGATTAACATAAAAAAAACGGAGTCTGAACTAACCTTAACTAATTTAAACTAAATAAAAAACGAAAGTAAAAGGAATGAGTGGGAAGTGCAGTTAAACACATGGAAATAAAAGATTAATACATCAAAGCATTACTAATTACCTTCAACTAAATAAGTGCGAAACTTATTCTTAAACAGTGTAAGTGAGGGAGATTTTCTCATTTCTTTAGGAATTTTATTCCAGGTAGTGGCGCCAATAGATTTTATTGAGAACTGACCAGTGTATGAGCGGGCAAAGACACTTCTATAATTTACGGAGTTTCTTGTTAAGTGGGAGTGAACCTCTGAGGCAAGATTAAAGAATCATCCGATAAAGAGTTCCACTATCGAGGACCAAGAATTCTGAAACTATTAAATCGACAAGTAGTGCGGGCATAGGGGACAACATATTTATTAGACCCACGAGTATTAAATGAATGAATCCGAGCAACTGATATAAAATAATTTTTAAATATGGAAGGTAAGGTATTATTTCCAAACTTGAACATAAGTATTGTGTGTTATGTAGAAGAGCCTGAGTTCGTCTTGAAGTGGCGCTGTATAAATTCCCAATTACAATTACAATTCGTGAGGTAAAGTAAGGTCGATTATAAGCACCAAATGCTACCAATGTCATTAAAGTGCCAGTTTTAATATCACTGCCATGACGCATTCAGTTCTTCCAAAAATTCTCCGATAGGACTTTTGTCAATAAAAGTGATGAATTAGGACAGGGAAGGTCTTGTAACCACCTAAAGTTTAGGTGTTCGCTTGTGGAAATAGAACGGAAAGATTTCTTGCCGCAAGAAGTCCAGGGCCAGCTGTCCGCTGTTACGTTGTCCGAAGAGAGATTGGCTCACATTACCTGGGCAATGCTGTCAGGTGTGCAAAGGTAAGCTATTATTATTATTGAAGAATGCTTCCTAAACAATGTCGCTAATTTTGTCATGCAGTTTTTTTATTATGTGTGGGCCCTACATCCTATCCTATCTCATTCTATCCGATCTTATCCTATCCATCCTATCCTATTCTAGCGCATTCTATCCTATCTTATTCTATCCTATCCTATCTTATCCTATCTCATTCTCCATCCTAACCCATTCTATCCTCTCTTATCCTAGTATATTCAATTTCCTCTTTCCTATTCCAGTATAGCTTAGTTTTAGTTCTGTCTAATGTAGGCTATAGTTTTGTGTTTGTCTGTGTTAGTCTTTTTCTCTGCTTCTCTGCCATTCATACTGTCTTTCGGATAGATTCGCAATAACCCTTTGCCACATTACATGTATGTTACACCAATGACAATATTAATACTGTTTGTGTGTGATATCACGACATCATTGTTGCTGATGCCATAGGTCACGATTTCTGTCGTCTTGGTCGTGCCCACTGTCACGTGAATGCAACATGCATCAATCTGGATTCTCAGTACGTTTGTCAATGCAATCGTGGCTTCATAGGCAACGGTTTTACCTGTACAGGTGAGCTATCTTTATATGCGTATGTATGTATAGATCTTTAATATTCTATGCCCATCTTATAGGTCCTTCCTGATTAGCCTAATGTTTGTTTCTGGTATGACCTGGTCTAAGTGGGAGTTGGAGGTAGACTGCCTGAGTGCCTGTATGCTGGAGCCCGGTAATGGGCCCTGAGGTTGATATAGGCCTAATTATCATGATGCTATATAACTTGTAATACTCACTTTCACTTTTAAGTAGATATTGGTTCATGACGACATTTTATGTTTTATTTCAATACTAGCATTTTTTTACCCGGCGTTCGCCCGGGTTTTGCCCAGGCGTAATTTTTAACAGCTGCAAATAAAGGCTACTTACTTACTATATTTGCTGATGGGCTTCAAATATTTAAAAAATGTCCATATATCTGAATGGAAACGATATTTAGAGGTGAACATAGTTGCTTTTCCCGTGTACTGCACGGGTTATCTCTACCTAATTACTCAATATTATTTGTTCCCCGTTCTACGGGTTATCTAAACCTTATAATAGGCGTATTATTGGTTGCGAATCAGAGCGGTGACGTAATCAGAGCGTTGACGTCATGCCTATTTAGCCGCGTGACGTGGACAAATGGCCATACTATTATAAGATAGCCTCGTGGAAACAGTTGGAAATAATTTAAAATGTCCATATATCGGCGTTTAAATAAAATTGCGAGCTGAAAATAGTCGCGTTGATCATGCCGTGGCGTAATAATGTTGTGTAAAATTTTGTAAATCGCTAAAGCGTTCCGTTTCGGAGCCTTTCAAAACGGACAAACAAACATTACAAACAAACGGAAGGAAAACGTAAACAAAGTAAGCCTTATAATATAGATACTTGAATAATGTTTGACCTAAGTTGTTGAAGCCTTAGTTACTTTAAATTCATGTCGACAGTTTATAAGACACCCATGATGATAACGTTTTGATGATGATAACCTGTGTTACACTATAAACAGTCTGCTGTGTTAATACCACGGACGGTCAGCAACGTCTTACGACGGACAGACGTCTAGGAAAGGGAGTGAGGAGAGGGAGGGAGGTACAGTAGGGGAATAGTAACACCACGGGGTAATTAGATTTCGAAGTGGATGTGTAGGCCTACAGTACTGTTACTCTGGGAAATTGACCATAGTCTAAAGATAAAAGAACTATATATGACGACCAAAGCGTTTGTCTTTCAGACGTAGACGAATGCACAGTATCAGGCGGTCTCTATGGTAACCACTGCCATGGCAACACGAGATGCGTTAACGTCATTGGGTCATACGAGTGCGAATGTCTCCATGGCTACGAACCCATTGACCCCTTTACCTGTCAGGACGTAGATAAATGCCAGGGGGAATCCTCGGGCTCTCTCATCTGCCATGGCAACGCCATCTGCATCAACCAACCAGGAAGCTATCGATGCCAATGCCAAAACGGTTACTATGGAGACGGATCGCATTGTACCCGTAAGTGCATTCCACATGACATAATCTGATTTGACCTGACGTGACATGACTTGACCCGACCTAGTCTTACCCAATTCAATCCATCCTAATCCATTGCGAGTCAATTCAATTTTACTTTCTTACTTACTCATTCGCTCATTGATTCATTCACTCGCTCACTGACTTACTTGTGTAATTAACTGGCTGATTGACTGACTGAGTAAATGACTGACCGACTGACTCACTGACGGACTGACTCACTGACGGACTGACTGCTTGATTGACTGACTCAGTCATGCTCGCTTGCTCACTCACTCACTCACTCACTCACTCACTCAGGCAGGCAGTCACTCAATCAGTCAGTCAGTCACTCACTCACTCACTTACTCACTTACTTACTTACTCACTCACCCAGACAGTCATTCAGTCAGTCGCTCACTTACTCACTTACTTACTTACTCACTCATTCACTTACCCACTCACTCGCTCACTCACCCACCCACTCACTCAAGAACTTACGAACTCACTAATTCAAGAACTCACCGTCACTTGTTCCTGATTGACTTCTGGTTCTTTTGTGCAGCCATCTGTGATGAGCTGTGTTTGTTGGGAGGAGAGTGCGTCAGTCCGGGAGTCTGTCGTTGTCGCAGCGGATACACAGGCGTTCATTGTGCACAAGGTATCAGCAAAAGCAATCTTACTTACTATACTAAGGCAACTAGGGATAACACATAATAGTGCCACTAGTTGTTGACAGAACCATTCCAAGCATTGGACTCTGTAATGGATTGAATAATTTAGTCTAGTCTATTATAGTCTAACTTTCCTATTGAATCTAAAACTAATTGTATTATAAATTATTATCGTTATGTATTTATAGACTTATTAAGCGCCTGTCACAGTGAACACCAATCAGTGACTTGTATAGTCCGTTCAGTCTAGACTTTCCTATTTCATCTAAATACGGATTATTATCGTTATGCATTTATTAGCGCAAAACTATCTAATGACCAAGTATGAGTCGATGGCGCTGAGCAATGAGAATGAAGGATTTGCTCTATGTCCCTATGCAGTAACTGTCTCAGGGGAAGAGGAGGAGGCTCAAACTAATGGGCTACTCATCGCCTTACAAGGCCAGCACTTCTCGAACCAATCCGCCACTGTGTCCCAAATAATATTGGAAGTTAATATTTATGTCCCTAAGTATGTTCTTTATTAGGACAAACGCTCAGCGCTTTACATAAAAAGTATATAATTGAGGTATGAAATAATGGTTATTAAGCAATACAGCTACAAATGATAAACGAATAGACCAGAAAGTATAGAGATTTGATTGAGTGTTGACTAATTCGTGGCTGTTAATTGTCTTAGATATCGACGAGTGCGCACTGGGTCTTGACCAGTGTCCACGGCATTCCAGGTGCCTTAACATCCCCGGCAGCTACCTCTGCCAGTGTCTTGGGGGATACAGGTCGAGCCTTTTCCAGGCGGGGTCAGTAACTGGTCAGTGGGAGACTGGACAATGTCTGGACGTGGATGAGTGCAGTGGTTGGGGCGGTGGTCATCGGTGTCCAGTGGGAACGAGCTGTGTCAACGAAGAAGGAACGTATCGATGTGAATGCATCGATGAAGGCCAATGCAACGATGGTAAGTCTGTAAGTCTCATTAACTGAAATGCACTCGATGCTCAACGCAGTTCAAGAATGAATGTCAGCGGAAACAATAAAATAATACACTTAGAACAGAAAAGAATGAGTCCATGGGCGCCCGCAGATATTTTTGCAGGAGGGGCAAAACACAATGGTCACAGTTCAATTTTTTAGCAAGAGCTTGAAAAATGCAAAAAAGGAAATAAAGAACATGGGTATTTTTCATAGAGGTTTTTAAATGTAAAATAAATTTTAAACAATAGCCAAAAACATTTTGTTTCGATATTGTTTAAATTAGTGCTTCTGTGAGAAGAAATTTGTTAAACACCCAAAAGTAGTAGGCTCTAGTTAAAGAAATAAGTATTCATTTTCCAGGGGAGGGCAAGTGCCTCCTCTTGCCCCTACGTGCGGGCATCCATGAATGAGTTCCCGTATATCTAAACCGTATGCTTACTTGACACGTGCAAATAAAGACTACTTACTTACTTATAACTAGTAGAATTATGCTGAAGTTCGAGATTCTTGGATTCTCCTGGGGCAAGCATTGCACTGTCTACATCGAGATGCTTATGTTCCAGATCGAGGCAACCGGTGGGAATAAGCTGGTCTTCCACGCATCATGTGACGCTTATCACTCCTTCACCTGTATTGGACCTTCCTATCATGTATTGAACAGTCATCCGCTTTACATACGTAGACCTACTGCTGCTTTCAACTCTGTTCAGCATACATTTCCTATCTGTTGTGAAACGCATTATTCTCCGAGTCAGCCAAGTCCCCGTATGGCAGTGCATATTTTAACTGTATGACTACTGGGACACCCAGTAGTTTTAGGATTCGTCCCAGTAGTTTTGGTGATTTCCTCTGGCAATACTCTACTTTCAAGTTTAGTTTCCAATAACATTGAAAGTAGTGTAGCAGACTTTTCTCCCAGTAGTCCAAATCCGTTAAAATATGCACTGCCGTATAATATGGCCGTTGGCATCGAGATATATGCGCTTATTAACTCCTGCTAGAACTTTTCTGAACTTTGCTGTAAGAATACTCTATTGCACTTATTTCCTTTCCACTACATTTTGGTAAAATATTATATATGTTATTCTATTCATCTTGTTTTGACTTGTTTCAGTTCATTGTCAGTCTGGAGAAACTCAGCATAGGAATGGAGATGTTTGGAGTTCGCATAACGACAGCTGCACCGAGTGCAACTGTGACGTGAGTGATACACTAGTAACAATAATTATTATTGCTCAGTATTACCAGATAAATATTAAAAGACGTTTTAGCATTTAATTGATATTCTGAATACAAATCTGTGCAGCTTATTTCTTATGCATCCATATTATGCCGATTATCTATAACAATAAGCTGAGAGGCTTGGGTGCGTGATCGGCTTTTATGTACGTGATTATGTTCTCAGTCTGGGAAATGTGTTAACGCTATGTTTCAAGCAATGCAATGAGAAAAACAAGTTGCCGAGAAGAGGTGGTCGGCTGCAGGGGTACAGCTATCAAAATCTAGACAGTTTTCGGTAATTGTTTTCAGGGCTTTTAGCCAAAGGGAACAACGGATAATTTCCCCAAAAAGGGACATATTTGCTGAACTAGACTACTAGAGCACATAATTATGGAACTCACGGAAGCGTATTATATAGTTGCGTCGTTTTAATGCATTAAGTACTGTTTCAAATACGTGTCTAACTGCATGTAATCATCTATGCCGCCTGCTATGCATCTAAGTCACAACCTGCTCATAATGAACTTACTTCGTTAGAGATAACAGTTCCATTGTCACTGATATTTGCAGCATGGAAAGATCGTCTGCAGACGTCAACAGTGCGACTGTCTCAGAACCGATGCACAGTGTAACAATCATTTGTGTAACGTTCACACGAAACATCAGAAGCGCCAACATAGCGATCCTACCATATGGATGGAAGGCTGCAATGTTTGCCAATGTATGGTAGGTCATTGTAATGTTAGAATGATCAAATATATCATTTTTATAGCAGAGAAGATTTGGCAGCTGGTGCCACACATTGCTCTTCTTGGGACGAGTTGCCATAAACGAAGCGGCCTCAGACGATGATGATGATGACGACAACGACGACGACGATGATGATGAAGAAGACAACGATGATGATGATGAATATGATGATGATGATGATGATGATGATGATGATGATGATGATGATGATGATGATGATGATGATGATGATGATGATGATGATGATGATGATGATGATGATGATGATGATGATGATGATGATGATGATGATGATGATGATGAGACAACGATGATGATGATGATGATGATGATGATGATGATGATGATGATGATGATGATGATGATGATGATGATGATGATGATGACGACGACGATGATGATGATGACGATGATGATGATGGTGGTGGTGGTGAATAGAACAGGAGAATCCTTCGGTTGTCAATTAACCGAGATATGACGATAACTTGACAGGCAGGTGAAGTTGACTGTTGGCCTGTGTCATGTCCGAGGCTTCGCTGTTCACAATCGATTCTTGTGGACGGTGAATGTTGTCCGCGATGTCTTCAAGACGCTGAAGGTCCTTGCCACTCCCTAGAACCTTCCTCCGTTCAGGACTCCTCGTCCAGCTCTGCCTTTAAAAGCGCCAATGTATCGATCGTAGTCGATTGCACGATGTGTCATTCTGTGGTAAGTTAAGATCCTGATTATTATGGGTAAATATGACGTTTTCTTTTCATGACATTCCTTGACCACGTAAAATGCACCATTTCCCGTTCAACTGAAAACATATTGAATAGACTTATGCCAAGCGCTATACAAATGATCCGTTGCAATTGCAGCAATGTTCACCAGTTTCTCACCACTATAAAATGCAAACGTGAGTGCTTTTTTAAATCTCGGGTACTTGGAGTTTAGACACTGTTACTACACTCGCCAAATTCAAACAAAAGCATCCAGTTTACGATTAGCCTATACGATATGACAAAGACGAAAAAGAACAAACGTTCGTCACTGCTAAAACGTCATAATTTTATTACGTCACCATCAAACAAATGCCATCAACCGATAACGATCAATTCCGTAACCCAGCGCAGCGCAGCGCTATCGTCATTGTTATTACTAAGGCGTGCTTAATTTATTAATATTAATTAAACATGTAACGGGCGTACGGTCACACCGCAATGTGAATTTGAAGCGCGAGTAGTCAGTCAGTCGCCAGAAGATACAGTTAGATATTTAAGTACTTGAAAGCCAAAAGTGAAATAAAGAATTCTGTGCCGTATTTTGAAGGAAGTAAATTTTAATTTGTAGGCCTGTATTATAAGTTGTGCGAAGTTTGCGCAATGCGTTCTGTCGAACTTGCGTTGATCTCTATTACCTGAATCAGTCGTTCTAGCGTTATGATCCGCGATAAAAGTGACGGTTTTCAAACCAGTTAAACCCGGATTTCCATTCATGTGTAAACCGGAGTTTTCGGATTTCACAAAGTCCGGGTGGGTACCCGTAAACCCGGATTTATATTCCCTATACTCACTACCATCATCACCATAATCAGTCTCGTATTATCCTCCTATTCTTCGACCTCCACCACTTTCTCATCGACAATCTAATCATACAATTCTGGCTTTCTCGTTGTTTCAGAATGGAGTCGTATGTTGCTCTTTTAACGAAACTTGCAGTAAGGCTGCTGCAAAGCGAATCCCTGTACAGCAGCCGCCATACTTAGACACGCCAGGTCACGTGTTCAGGCCAGTGCAGCGTTCCATGCGGAGAGTGGGACGGTTTCGACGAAGTTCGGATTCATCCACAGGAAAGCATCGACAGCGAGGCAGAACGTAACTGGAGATTAATAAACGATTTTACTACAAATACCTCTGTTACTGTACCTTTAAAATGTACATAGATGTTCAGCTCTATTGTTTCTTCTTACTTAAAGTTATAATCTTCGCTTAATATTTTCAAACTGACAAGTACGCAGTGTGATTACAATTTATAGTATGAACGGAAGATCACAAGTTATTACAGGAGTTGAATTTAACTGTTTGGCAGCCATGCAAGGCACCCATCACGTTCAACTGCTCATTTTTTGAACGACATCTGGCGAATGGAAAAAAGGCCGAGTCAACCTTGGGGGGGGGGATAGCGGGAAGCGATCCCGCGTCCGTTGCCTCTTCGTGTCAGAGTGTTACCATCAGGTACCGCGTAAATGTTGGAAATATACGTCTACTGTACAGATTATGATGTACTAAACTGTGAAATCACTAGAGTTTGTTTTCTCAGATATTTCACTTCCATACATGTACAGATTCAAGCCCTATCAATTTTACAGAGGAATTGGGCTGTAACAGAAACACGATGGTCATAAGGGACTCTTTAATGCAAACTTTTAAAGCACCCAATTTCCTATTGCACTATTAAGTCAAAACCCTGCATATTTCAGACTGACTCATCTTACTGACCTCAAGTGTAGATAGAAATATGCAACAGGAGACGTTAAATGCCGACTTTCTTCGATGCCATTAATTTTATTATGGACATAATTTGCAGCGTTCCTTGCGGTACAAGCGAACTCGAGTAGATTTAGTCCATTTCATGTTTATTATGTGTAGCAGTTTTCTTAAGTTTCCTTTGAACATGCATTTTGCATCTACATGTATAGGCACACGTATTTTACGTAGGCCCTATACAGTTTACGGTACTTGTCGGTTTTACGACCACCAAAATTCTTCATATATTACTTCATTTTAAATTCTTCATATTCTACGTTATTTTAATTCTATGTTACGTCAGAACTTATCTATTAAGTCATAAACCTTAACGTTTCGTCATTAGAAAACATGGACGACACTAACCCTAACCCTGACCCTAACCGACCCTCACGGCGCGAAACAACGAGGCATAACCTCAACGTAACCCATATGGACTATAAAACTTGAATCGTAATCGTAATCGTAATCGTAAACTCGATATTTCTACAGCGCCCACAAAAGCGAAGTCGCGGGAACCAGCTTATTCACAGGCGCTTAACCAAAACAGAATCGATAGGCAGGGGTCAAAATCCAGAGAGTCAGGCAGGCAGACAGTCAGACGGCTAAGGTGGATGATGCTTAGAGTTGAAATGGCGAGGAAGGTGAGGGAAGAGAAGGAATCAGGATAGGATTTGTGAAAAAGCAGTGTTTTCAGTTTTGAGTGGAAGACCTGTGGAGAGATAGCAAGAGGTGAGGTTTTGGTGAGTTCATAGGATGGATCGGATATTTGTCGTAGCACAGGCGGGAGTTTGTTCCAAAGAGGCGGGACAGCTATGGCTATGGAGCGATTTGCAAATTTAAGCGATGAGGTGACGGAAGGGCGGAGCAGTGTGAGGGTGGAAGATGAACGGGTTGAACGAAGAGGTTGGACCGAGAACAACTGACGGAGATACGAGGGCTGAGAGGAATGAAGCGTATTGTAGGTGAGAGATAGGACTTTATATTCTATTCGTTCAGGAATTTTGAGCCAGTGGAGTGATTTCAAGACAGGTGTGATGTGGTGGTGTTTGGGGGTTTTGGTGACAGCACGGGCGAGGGCATTCTGAATGGCTTGGAGGCGATTAATTTGAGTGGTATCTATGTTGAGAAAGAGAGCATTGCAGTAATCTAATTTAGCGTGAACTATTGATGTGGCGATTGTTGATGAGGTTTTGAAGTCAAGCATAGGGCGAATTCTACGCAGGTCACGGATGTGCATGAAGCAAGAACGGGAAAGATGGGTGATGTGATCGGAAAAGCTAAGATTCTGGTCAAAAGTCACACCTAGGTTGCGGACAGGAGAATTTGCTATGAATGTGTGAGTGGATACAGAGTCAAGGCTGAGGGAAATAGAGGGATCTGGAATTTTCTTGAGTTGCTCACGGAGGCCTAAGAATGAATTCAGTTTTAGAGGGGTTGAGGCACAACATGTTTGAAGTCATCCAGGAGGAGATTTGTTTTACCACAACAAGAAGATGATCTATGGAGTCTGCGAAGCTGCTGGGAGAGAATGAAATGAATAATTGGGTGTCGTCAGCGTATAGGTGATGGTCAACTGAGGATGCTTTGATGAGTGAGCTGAGTGGAGTAGTGTAAAGGATGAACAATAGGGGCCCAAGAACAGAACCTTGCGGAACACCACAGGTGAGAGGGCATGATTGCGATGAGGTTTCTGGTGTTTTAACAGAGAAAGAGCGGGAAGAGAGATAGGTCTGAATCCAGAGGAGAGCAGTGTCGGTAAAACCGAACCAGGTAGACAGTCTTTGGAGTAATATGTTGAAGTCGTGAGGGTGGCTGAGTATTATGTTGAAGTCGTGAGGGTCGGTTAGGGTCAGGGTTAGGGTTAGTGTCGTCATTAGAAGACAGATATTAACTGTCGCGAACACATTCCTGTAAGCCTACAGGGGTCTCGTGTAGTTATAATTAAAAGATCTATTTTGGTGGTCGTAAAACCGACAAGTACCCAGTTTACAAATGCATTTTACATTACAAATATGCATTCTACATAATGGTCTACATCTTACCTTATGGCCTACAAAATATGTTTCTGTAAAGGCTTTCTGCGTTAAGCGGCCGATAGCAGGCAATGTATGCACTGGGACAGACGGATACAATTGTCGATAGAATAAGGAAGAAAAGGCTAAAGTGGCTGGGACATGTGATGAGAATGGGTAATGACAGATTATACCATCGATGGCTTTACACGGATATGTGGAGGGAACTAGGAGTAGAGGAAGACAACAAAAGACATGGATGGATAATTTACGAGAGGATCTGGAGAGAATGAAGATGAACATTGCAGAAGCAAAGAAACAGATCAAGGATAGAGAATTCTGGAGACGACAAGTTGAGGACTCATCGTTGGCCTTGGCCTGACGGAGGAGAAGCAAAGAAGAAGAAGAAGAATGTATGCACTTGCTTGCTGGTTTACTATTTAACGACCACTGTGTGGTAACAAAGACCATTATCGTCGCCCTCCTCCTTTATCCAGGCTTGGGACTGGCACTGTATGCAATGCATGCACACTAACAGTTAATGATTATAATTATCTCTTAAAGTGTTTGACGTCATGATTCACAATGACGTCGACGTTTGTCTCGTTAGGTCGGGATCATTTGATTCCGTCTTAACGAGACAAACGTCGACGTCATTGTGAATTACGACGTCAAACGCTTTGGGAGATTCATAGACGGTGGACGTTTAGAAATTCCAAATTCTGCTACTAGGAACTCAGATGCTCTTTGTTTTGTCATCGTTCCTGAAGGCATCAAACCACTTCGGATGATTCAACGATGTTGTCTCCACGAAATACTTCATCAGTAGGTATCTGTTTAAGATGAATAAGTGATTGACTTTTTTATTGAACGTCTAACTGAAACCTAAGTGACCATCTCTATTACGCAAAAATGCAGAAACAACAAGCAAGTAAGTAAGTAAGTAAGTAAGTATACTCTTGAATAAAACCAATTGCATATCCAATTGTACAACCAAAATTAATATAAACCACAGATCATTAATTAGAGTCAACAGTTCAGCTAATTTTACACCTGCCATCAAACTTACTATAGTAAATAAACAGTTGCATAATGGCATGTTTAATTGTTTATTCATGATTACCAAAGCAAGGCAGTCATAATTGTGTTAATTGTCAAATAAGTATGTCCACAATATATTATGAATAGCAACAATTTGCGGAAAAGTACAAAATGGAGAGCATAGGTCAGAAGGGGAAAGAGTAGGTCTCTTGTAAATTGAGATGTAAAATTTCATCTAAATTGGAGTCGTGAGACGCGATACAATTCCACGACCGTCAATTGGTAAATGATATTATCTCTAACATGTCATATAAGGAGCAAAGATTCAAAAGCTCAGAAACTACAGGAATCAGAATAACGAGTTTGTAAAGCTCAATGTCATTCAGATTCTCAGTTTTGTCTTTAATTAGGAGCACTATAGTTCCAGCACCAAAGTTATCAACTACAAATCCACGGGAGAATATGCCTGAAAATAATAATTTAAGAGGAGCAATAAGACTAGGATGGATTGTGTTATAATTTTCAGTTAATAATGGCTTAACTGCTTTGCTGTAGGACCTAAGCCTTGCTTTTGTAATCGCGAGTTCATGTAGTTTAAACTTTTTACTTCTAATAGTGATGCTCCTTTGAGTGTTACAGTGTTTACATAGTGCAGAGTAAATAACATCAATGTATTCATTAAAAGGCGACCAGATTCTGCCTGCTTGTCGATTGCGTGAGTTACAAATGCTTCCTGGCAGTTGTTGATACAACACGTGGTCGCAAATGACGATGCATTTGCGTGCTTCATTAAAAATCTGCGCAATGCAGCTTTCAATTGACTTCGCAACCCAGATCAATTGCATTCGTAATCGTGCTTGGGTCCATGGCATTACAACTAATAGGCCTAATGTAATCTACTTCTACTGACTAAATGGCGTTAACAGTTCAGACTGCAAATTGACTTTGTTCTAATCAAAACAATGAAACAACTTAAATATCGAGTTTTAAAGGTGGACTAATGGCGTTTCTGCAGCGTTGGCAACAGTCAAGCAAATAATTATAATCAATATAGCCAGAAACAATCGAAGTCAGTGACCAAAGAAATCAGAAAAACACTTTACTTAAGAAGGCAAAACTTTGAAATTTTAAAAATAACAGAAATGTTTACATACTCTTCGCATCCGTAAACAAGAAACTAGAGAATTGACTCTTACAAGCGTATTAGATGGATAAGATCATGAGTATTTTCTAGTATGTTACTGATGTCTACATTTATAGTGACCAACAAACACATAGGTGAGTTTGCAAAGGGGCGTCAGTGGAACCGAAATCTATATATATAATCCAAAGTTTCTTTTTTCTGTCCTTCCGTATGTTTGTCGTCTCGCTAAAGGCTCCGAAACGGAACGCTTTAGCGATTTACAAAATTTTACAAAACATTATTACGCCACGTCATGGTCAACGCGACTATTTTCAGCTCGCAATTTTATTTAAACGCCGATCTATGGACATTTTACATTTACAACTTTTGAAACGAGGCTATCTTAATACCGCCCATAGTATGGCCATTTGTTCACGTCACGAAGGCTTAAATTAATATGCAATCTTACGTCACGCGGAGGATCTAGGTCAACGCTCTGATTCGCAACCAATCACGATGACCGTTGATTTCAAATCAGAAGTGGTCACGCCCACGGCTGAATTTATAGGTCATCGGACTTAAAATTCGCCAATGCAAAACTTTAGGGATACGAAATTTTTAACGAACGTTTTCATTTGAATTTCTATAGATCTCAACCCAACTTTATTTCAACTCAAAATTTACTTTAAATTCCGATATTTGGACATTTTCAGTTTCGATGTGGTCATAGTCTGTTTCAATGCCATTAAAATCTAGCTATGCAGGAGTATATATCAACGAGAGTTAAATTAAACAATTTCAAGCCAGCACGTAAATGACGCCAGAGGGATACACGAAAAATGTGTACATCGTTAAATTCAAAGTCACGGGCGCTGACGAAGATGTCGTTAAATTAAAATACACGGGCGCTGAGGAAAACCCGGGCGAAACTGTAGTCCGCATACCATTTGACCCTAACATCTAGCCTATCGCACACCCAAGCAGCAGAAATAATAGCAGAACTACAGTAGGTTTAGAATCCTACTTCCTTCCTTGACTGAACGTTTTAGCAAACTTCTTATCTAATATAAGAATTCTATCCTCATCGCTAAGAAAACTACGCTGAAGAAAAACCGGTGCAAACCGCAGATGGATCGTTCGGGCAAATGGCAGACCAAGTACTGCTGTTTCAAACTGTAGTTGATTCAAAAGCTGGCTAAAGGTTACCTCAATGGTTTTACGTTCGTGAACTTTGCTGATGACATCTGTGAACAACGCGATCATCAGATTATACAAAATAATTCCCACATTTAAAACATAGCATATATGTATGAAGTATAAAACAGTTGGGTATTCGACATCGAACTCTGTGTAGCTCTGCATATTTAAATAAGTCAAAAACATAGTTCCACAAGAAGTGACAGCGTTCGAAAACTGTTGTACGCAACCCATATTGCTGTTTCCACCAAAAAACATAACTTGTAAACGTGTAAAGGCAAAGGCCAAAACTAACATGATAAAGCAACATTGAATAAAAGTAATGCAAATCTTTCGCATACAAATAACAAGGTGTGCCATGCTCGGAATTGTCTGCATATAAAATGACAGTGGAATGAGATAGACAAAAGGTGAAACAGAACGTATCATGTCTACAATCACTGTTGCGATACCTCGCTCTGACATAGTGCCCAGTAAAGATATTTCTGTTAAACAAAAGACTTCTATACAAAACATACCTAAACTTCTAGCCAACATGTCTTGAGTGCTTACAGCCAAAGACTTTCTGCCTTTCAGATCCACGAATAAAAAAGAAACTTTTGCTCCGGGAATCAGATCACGCCGTACGTTAAATATAAAACTAACCTCCACAATTACCTCACCAATGACAATCATAAATAAAAATACTTTGACAAAATTTCGAAAATCAACTGGCAATGTAATTACAAGACCAGAATTGCAATACACTTGAGAGGAAAGAGTTGCGTTAGTAGCCTTGTCGTCGTTGACCCTGCCTAGATTTTCAAGCCAAAATGAATCCATTTCATAGAGAGCGAAGAGGGCCAAATACAGAAAACGAAAGACATAATAGCCAACAATCGAAGGGTTTTTACAGCGCATTTCTTGTTTAATCCATGCACCGAACACACCTTCAAAGAGAATATCCTTTGTTGAAGGCCGATCCATGACTTTTTCATCGATCAGTGATAAGAAAAGCAAAGGTGACACCGAATGACGGGTCTGCTTGACATCAAGCACCTCGTACTCCGCTACATCGTACCATCTGTAGACAGAAATTCCAATGATTTCTTCTTTCACAACATAGACTCCTGGAGTTTCAAAAATGGCCGACATCAGTTGAAGAGTTCCTTGCTGTGCTGCAAATTCCAGTGGACGAAGTCCGTTGGATTCTTCCATATGCAACAACTTTCGTATGACGTCCTTTGAAAGCATTCGGTATAGGCTGTGGTAAGTGCTGACAACGGCTTCTTCATTGTGCGGCTGATAAAAGCAACGCAGACCAAACAGTGAACGACGTTGTATGATCCAGTCTCCACGAGACAAACGTCGACGTCATTGTGAATCATGACGTCACACACCTTGAGCGATCCATAGACGGCGGCCAGATTGAAGGGACGCTTGAACCTGATTTCAAGCGCTAACGTAACAGCTGAGCGACTTTTGACAGAACTTTCTAAGTTTCCATGTAGAAGAAGCTCTTTGTAGGGTATCGTTGATCTATCCAGTGTTTGTGAAACGTATTCGTGATTATCAGTCCTGATTGCCTCTATCCATCTCAGATAGTCGCGTGTATTTGACGATAATTGTTGATCCATTTGGTTTCCAATTATCAGTCAAATGAGAAATATGAACTTACGGTAAACCTCATAGGCGAAAGACACGATATGGTGAATTTGATATAAACCACGTATCTTATATTTAACGGATAGGTAGTTATGCGTGTAGCCTACGTTACCTGCAGAATGCTAACTGAAATTCGGAGGAAAAGCAAGGCTACGAAATATTCATGCATTAAGTACCGGTAAGACACTAGTTTCCTTCAGAATGACTTATGACTGCGAAATTCTATTCCGGTGATTTTTGTTGCAGGTTTATCAGAAGGCCAGAAACATTTAAACATTTGTTCTTTCTAAACAAACTTACGGATTGATTCATCTCCCAAAAGAGAGACAGAATTAAGACAAATAACTATTTAATCAGACCTTGAGCAAACAGCTTTTAGCATCGGTCGAATAATTGATTTTAGAAAACTTTCCGAAAGCGAGTAGTATGTATTTCTTTATGACACAGCACTTTAGAAGAAAAAGAGGAAGACGAAGGAAGAAGAAGAAAAGAAAGCAAGAACGAAGAAAAGAAAAAGAGGAGGAGGAGGAGGAAGAAGAAGAGGAAGAAGAGGAGAAAGAGGAGAAAGAGGAGGAGGAGGAAGAAGAAGAAGGAAGAGTAAGAAGAGGAAGGAGTAAGAAGAAGAAGTGGAGGAGGAGGAAGAAGAAGAAGTGGAGAAGTAGGGAGAAGGAAGAAGAAGAGGAGAAAGAGGAGGAGGAAGAAGAGGAAGAGTAAGAAGAGGAGGAGGAAGAAGAAGAAGAAAGAAAGAAGAAGAACAGAAGAAGGAGGAGGAGGAGTAAGAAGAAGAGGAAGAGTAAGAAGAGGAGGACGAAGAAGAAGAAGTAGTGGAGGAGGAGGGAGAAGAAGCGGAAAGACGATAGAGGAGGCGGAGGAGGAAGAAGAAGAAAGAAGAAGAATAGAAGAGGAGGAGGATGGGTATGAAGAAGCGAAGTTTCTTAAGACGTAGATGGCGGGTAGCAAGAATCCCAACGAAAGTTTACGGTCAGTGTGCTCAGCTTGCTTGCTTCGGTAGAGGTGCAGGTGGAACAGAAATTTCATTTAAGCGTATGCTTACTCTTAAGCGTTGATAGAAATGTTATAGGAGACAAAAAATACCGACTTTCTTGGGCGCCCGTGACTTCATACTCAGTAATGTCATACGACCTGTAAATGGACAACGTAACGACATGAACTTCAGTAGATCGAAAATGGTGGACATAATCTGCCGCGTTTTTTACAGTGTAGCAAACTGGAGTGGACTTAATCCAGTCGATTCTTCCATTGGTAGCAGTTTTCTTAAAACTTCATTTGAAAGTATATACAAAGATATGTTTCTTAGGGGTCGTACATTAATTATGTCAACAAATTTTAGGCAGTTTTTGGCCGCTTTCCTTTGTCAGCAATTGTCAACCATTCAAGGACCCCCTATAGTAAAAATTAATTATGTCAACAATCCCAACGCCCCACTCAAAAAAACAAAATGGCTCAGTACATGTAGAATCACTGTCAGATGTTTTTTATATTCAAAAGTACAATCTCGAATTTCAAAACATATAAGTTTATTTCAAATAGGCCTACCTGCTTTTAGTAGTATTAAACATTAAGAACTTTATACATTTTTATCATTAAACTGTTGATAAATTATAAAATTCATTTTAGTGTCACGCACGTCACCGTTGTTATGCAGAGGATTTCACCATCGAAGGTCAATAACGTCTTCATATAAAACTTGTTGGATGAGCGATAATTAGCGAATTTCAAGACAATACCTTGGTTTATCTTGTAATTAGATTAAACTAGCTGCTAAATCTAGGAGCGTGAGTTCACTTGCTGCGAATAACTAGATTTGGTGATAAACCGCTTTTAAAACTGAAAATGATTTGGACTCTGGTTTTAACACGAGGTAACTAACTGGACAGTGAATTCCGCTGTTAGTATGCTATGTCATAATTAGTGAGGTTTCGGTCCCATGGAGCATTGCGCCATGAAATCCGCTATTAATATCGGATTCGAATGCGAACTCGTATGCGTTTAGCCGTATTAGCCTATTTGATGTTTAAGCTACCATTCTAAAGTGTCTGTGTTGATTTCGCGTTGGAGTCGGGAGCGCCTCTCAGTAGTTTTCCTTGAAGGGGCGCTATATAAATTTCCGAATAAATGAATGAATGAATGAGTGATTGCAAAAAACATTTGTTGACGTCAATTTGTCGAACTTTTCCAACCCCTCCCAAATTTGTTTACATACTTATTGGACGACCCCATAGAAGCTTAATCTGTGTGTGGCTATTAGAAGATAATGCACACCAAAAGTGAATGGCATTTTATATTCCGTCTCCACAAAACAAACGTCGACGTCATTGCCAATCATGACGTCAAAAACTTTGAGCAATCGATGGACAAAGGCCACAGTAAAACTTATTTTGTAAGAGATGGCTTTGTGCAAGAGGATGCTGGCAAAGGCGTCGGCGTTTCTGCTTCAGAAATTCACGCTTTTCAGCGTCGCTCGTTTTGCTACGTGTGTCCACAGTTTCGGCATTTGCTATGCCGTTGCATCGTCGACAAAGATTAGTTTTGATATTAAATCTTTACTGCTATCTCATTAATTTTGCTTTGCCGCTTCATCGTCCAAACTGACCTCAAATCACTACTTTGGATGATTCAACGATATTATCTCTACGAAATACTTTATCATCAGTTATCTGTTTAGCATTATTAAGGGATTGGCTTTTTTCTTGTTAATGACTTAACTGCATCGCTGTAAGCGTTGCTTTTGTTTATTGCGGTTTCATGTAGTTTAGACTTTTTAACTTGAGCGTTACAGTGTATGCATAAAGCAGAGTAAGCTGTGTTTACTTTGACTCGCGACAAGATTTCACACGCTTCACTATCGCGTTGGTTACAAATGCTTAATGTGTTTGTTGATACAACGTGTTTCTGGTAATGGCGGTACATTTGGGTAATTAATAAAAAAGTTGCCTAATGCATCTTCAATCGACTTTGCAGCCGAGAGCAATTGCGTTCACGGTAGTGTTTGATCATATGGCATTAGAACACAAAGGCCTTATGTATACAACTATACATAATAGCTTACTTATTAGTGTGGAATTAATCCGATTGATTTGCTTCTAATGTTAAATAATATCCGTTACGTTAAATTACATCGCATGCAGCATCAAGTCAGCGCCTATAGTCACACTTAATTAATTATATGGAATGGCAAACCATTTCTAAACCATGACGCATTTCTAGATTTACTGTCTCCCACGTCTCACGAAACCCGCTTCTGAGAACTAATTTGAATAGATGTCTGAAAATAAATTATACACTAGTTAGAATTGTTGCATAACTTACCTACCAAAAGCAAAAATTCGAATTTCGGACGAAATCTGCTTGAATTAGGAAACAATATTTCTGAAGATTATTGCGCAAAATGCTTTACATAAAAAATCATGGATGAAATGCGTACCTGAGCTGAACGTAGGCCTACAACGCATTTAATCATAACACGTGTTAGAATCGGTGTTTTACACGCAGAGTACATTAAAGTGCAGTAACGTTACAGCCTGTTTGTAATTGGATTCAACTTAGAAGCAACAAAGAAAGACAGGAAAGATGGGAATCATTGATATAAATCTTTGTTGTGCGTAATTCCAATATTGCGCACATCTGGGCAGACAACAGTATAAGCAAATCGACAAAGTGTTATGAAAATGCATTCAAAGGATACATGTACACTATAGGCCTTATAAGAGTAATACACACGTTTCTCTTACGATTGCAATCACTCTCATGGAATGTGATAACTAGCCACAGAAATATCAAATGACTTTCGTATATACCATAACATGCAACTTAGCATTTTGGGAATTTCTGGATCTCTCCAAGCGTGCATTACAAGGCTTTCACCAAACAAAATTGACTCTATGTTAAGATGTTAAAGTATTAATTTACAGACGATGTGAGAAGAAAAGCATAATATTGAATAAGGTAGTCACAACCCACGGTAAAACAAAAAATAAGCAAACGGTTTGGAGATGAAATAACTGATCCGACAGTTTGATTAAACTCTGTCCTGATGTAGCATAACACGGTGTGTTGTGTTTGGTCGATAGTATAAAGGATTATCAATAAAGCAGTATTATTATTATTATTATTATTATTATTATTATTATTATTATTATTATTATTATTATTATTATTATTATTATTATTATTATTATTATTATTATTATTATTATTATTATTATTATTATTATTATTATTATTATTATTATTATTATTATTATTATTATTATTATTATTATTATTATTATTATTATTATTATTATTATTATTATTTTTTTCCCCCGAGGTACATATGATCCCTCAGGATTGCAAAAATTAGGGGGCGCGTTGTTGTCGTATTATTATTATTATTATTATTATTATTATTATTATTATTATTATGCCTATTATTATTTTTTTATAATAATAATAATTAATTATTATTATTATTATTATTATTATTATTATTATTATTATTATATTCGTTTGTTGCTGCTGCTGCGACAATAATAATAATACTGTTTTTTTGATGATGCTGTTCCACATAATACTCAAGTGAAATTTAAGACATTTTAACAGTAGATAAGAGAGTACCTAAGTCACTCATTCACATAAGTGACTGGTGATGGATGTGACAGTACAAGGCTTATCGATTATTTTGTTAAACTAGTTAATTAATATGGAGAGTATTATAGGCCAGAAATTACTAGCGGCGTTTAGTTAGAAAGGAGCTGCGGAGATAATCGGTGTAGGCTAAGTGTTGAATTGGGTCGTTAATGTTGATCAACCGATCGCACGCACCCAACATCAGAAATAGCAGCAACAATGCATTCTAAAATCCACCTCCTACTTTGTATGGACCTTTTGGTACATTTTTCTCTCTACAATAAGAATCCTACCTTTATCTTTAAGAAAACTACGCTGCAGAAAAAACGACGAAAACGACAGATAGATCTTTCGAAAAAATGGCAAACGAAGTATTTCTGCTTCAAATTGTAACTGAGCAATAAGTTCGCTAAAGGTTGCTTCAAATGTTATACGCTCTTGAACTTTGCTGAAAATATCTGTAAACAACGCGATCATCAGATTATACCAAAGGATTCCAACATTTAAAACATAACACACATGCATGACATATATAATAGCGGGGTATTCGACATCAAACTCTCTATAGCTTTGCATGTTTATAAAAGTCAGAAACATAGTTTCACAAGAAGTGTAGATGTCCGAAAATTGTTGTATGCATCCCACATTGCTGTGGCCAACTAAAACATAGTACCAAAATGTGTAAAGGCCGCAGCTATAATAACCATGACAATGTCGCACTGAATATAGGTAGGGTTGCCACCTTTTCGAACTAACGCAACTTTAACACGGTAATCATCGACGTCGATGCTCATAACATACATGCATTTTTAGAACTGCATAACAAAAAAAAGTAATAGCGGGGGTAGTGACGAAAAAAGTTGACGACCGGGGGGTATAAAAAGCTGACGACATGGGGTAGTGCGACGGAAACAGTTGACGAAACACGAGTTTAACGACACTTTTCCTCAATTTTTCACCGCACAAAATTGCTTTTGCATTGCACAAATTGATTTCCGACTGCACATTGTGTAGAACTGCACACTAAAAAAGCCCTGGTCACAAACATTTTGTTAGTTTGGTCACACATCTGAAAGTCGGGACATTTCGCTGTCCCGACTAGGTCAAGTCGGGACACGGGACATTTCCCTCGAAATCGGGACTGTCCCGACAAAGTCGGGACGGGTGGCAACCCTAAATATAGGTCAAGTAAATCTTTCGCAAGCTAATCATAAAATGCGCCAAGTACGAAACTGTCTGCATATAAAAGGAGAGCACAATCAGATAGGCAAAAAGTGAAGCACAACGCATCATATCTACAATTAACGTTGTGGTACTTCGCTCTGACATAGTGTACAGCAAAGATATTTCTGCTACACAAAAGACTCCTATAAAAATATTACTTAAGCTTCTAGCCAGCAGATCATGAGTACTCATAACTAAAGACTTTCTACCATTCAGATTTGCGAATAAAAAATTTAAATTTATTCCCGGAATCAGATGACTTTGCACGCTAAATATAAACCACATCTCTGCAGCTACGTCACAAATTGCAGTCACAATTAAAAATGCTTCGAAAAAATGTCGCAAATATACTGACATTGTAATCACAAGACCAGAATTGCAATACACTTGAGAGGAAAGAGTTGCGTTAGTAGCCTTGTCGTTGTTGACCCTGCCTAGATTTTCAAGCCAAAATGAATCCATTTCATACAGAGCGAAGAGGGCCAAATACAGAAAACGAAAGACATAATAGCCTACAATCGAAGGGTTTTTACAGCGCATTTCTTGTTTAATCCATGCACCGAACACACCTTCAAAGAGAATGTCCCTTGTTGAAGGCCGATCCATGACTTTTTCGTCGATCAATGACAAGAAACGCAAAGGTGACACGTGATGACGGGTCTCCTTGACATCAAGCACTTCGTACTCCGTTACATCGTACCATCTGTAGACAGAAATTCCAACGATTTCTTCTTTCACAACATAGACACCCGGAGTTTCAAAAATGGCCGACATCAGTTGAAGAGTTCCTTGCTGCGCTGCAAATTCCAGAGGACGAAGTCCGTTGGATTCTTCCATATGCAACAACTTTCGTATGACGTCCTTCGAAAGCATTCGGCATAGATTCTGGTAAGTTTTGACAACAGCTTTTTCATTGTGCGGCTGATAGAATGCAACGCAGACCAAACAGTGAATGACGTTGTATGATCCAGTCTCCACGAGACAAACGTCGACGTCATTGTGAATCATGACGTCACACACCTTGAGCGATCCATAGACGGCGGCCAGATTGAAGGGACGCTTGAACCTGATTTCAAGCCCTGCGGTAACAGCAGAGCGGCTGGTGACAGAAATTTCTAAGCTTCCGTCAAGAAGAAGCTCTTTGTGGGATCTCGTTGACCTACTGAGTGTTTCTGAGATGTATTCGAAATTATCAGTCCTGATTGCATCTACCCATCTGATATAATCGTCGCTTATTGTTGAAGACAAGGGTCGACTTTCCATTTTTCTATATATTTACGGTGTAAAGCGAATAGACTATATCAACTTTACGTAAGCCTAAGAGGTTTAAGATATAGTATGACGAATGCGATATAATTTAACGAACCATCTATTTTATGATCAAGGCGTAAGTAATAATGCATGCACTTCACCTGCTGTATGCTAACGGAATTTCGGTCTTACGCTTAGCAGAAAAATAAGTTTAAGAGATATTCAAACAGTCGAATAGAAACTAAGACATTAGTCTGTTTCAGAATAAGGTGTAACTGCCAAATCCTATTCCGATGCATTTTAGCGGAAGGCCAACTACACTAGATTTTGAGCAAACAGCTTTTAGCAAAAAAACTATAACTGATTTTAGCAATCTTTCTGAATACAATTAGCATTGATTTCTTAATGCCATGTCACTGCTTGCCTTAAAACAGTCGGGGCCTATAGCTGACGCTTCTGGATTCGTGCGTTTTAGTGTTCACTTTCTGATGATTTTGTTTATAAATTAACCGAAGCTGCGTTACTCTTTATAAACGATTCGGGCTTTGATGGTTGTTTGCACTGTAAATGTACATAATTATATTGAGCGACTTGTACAAACGAGCTCGGCGATCGAAGTTCGGCTGGTCGCTGAAAATGGGAAATCGAGAAACATGGCGACTTTTATACAAACTCAGCTTTAATCGGTTTTAGTCTTTACGAAAAGCTGTTTAGGACAAAGATATTTATTGATTCAGTAACAAAATATGACTACTTGTCTTCACGTCATTCATTATTGCTCTGGAATTATTGCTTGGAGATGACAAGCGGAGTGCATGCTTATCCTCATTACTGAGATAGGTACAAAAAAAAAACCATATCAACATCAACCTGTTTGTAATCATGAAATCTTAAAAAAATTATACATTATCCATGCGCAGCAGGACAATTTCCAAGCATAACAAATATACGTTTTCTGTTGTACAGTCGATTCCACCGAAATTAGTTCTGCATCGTGGAACTAGATTTTTCTCACATCGAGCGGCAATTTCAGCAACTTCTTCGGTTTGAGCCATTACTACTGAGTTGCTAATGGCTGCTTATACAAATAAATTGCACTGTCGACTCGCTGCTAGTGTATTGTCACATAAAACCAACAACGATGTAACTGCATAGCCTTCAGACAGTTCAATATTCCTCTAGAATGGGTGGGGTGGAAAAATCTATTAGGCAATTAACGACGTGGGGCTGCTATTGTTGGATTATTGTTGCTAATGGAATTGCATTTAACTGTGTTCGCGCATGATGTGCAGATTACATGCGTAGGCGATAGATAGCAAAGGTCCATTGCTGTCCATTTTGTACACTGCTGAAACTGCAACTGTATTCTGTGATACCTCCCTGTGTTGTTTTGAGTCAACTCTACGCTGGTGATATTCAGGTTTATCTGCATTACCCGGCATCTATGGAGGCGCTTGGCAATAGGATGTCATTCAATCGTCTGCGCCTCAACGCATCTAAAAAGCATCATAATTGATGCTGGATAACGGTCAACAGCTGAAAATAGATCCTCAGGCCATATATGTTGACTTCCCTCACTTTATCTTCTCGACATCTGACTTCTTGGCATTGTTCTTACCTTCTCTAAACATCTAGGCCTACATCTCTTATGCCGTCCTTTTTCAGTTGCGGCAAATGCAGGTCATTTTCCGTTCACTTTCACCCAAAGCAGCACTTGCCCTTATTCATCCGTTTGTTTGTTACTTGTAGTAGGATCCAATACTGCGAGTTGGTGGTATTTCGAAATTTGACCATACACTATCTCGCATTACATGCATGACGTACACCATTGGCCACCTGTTTCCCAGCGCAATTAATTTACGATTTCAGTCTGGGTCTGTCGGTACCAGTTTAGGAAAGCCCATGCCTAATTCCGGTTGTTTTTCCAATCTCAGGTTTGGCTAGCCGCGGGAATCTTCGTTCTGCATCTCGTGGCGTACTTGTTGTTCCCTTTGCGCGCACTTCAAAGATGCAACTTCGTGCCTTCTCAGTGGTTGGCCCGTCAACCTGGAAAAACCTTCCTTTTGATTTGCCTGTTTAGCTAGAGACTCTGTATGCACCATTTACAAGCCTCTGAAAACTGTTCTTTATCGCCGGAGTTGAGCTGGAACGCCTCTGAGTAGGTACCTTGGAAGGGCGCTGTGCAAGTCCTCTGAATGAATTAATAAGTCATCTGAATTAATTAATAAGTCATCTGAATTAATGAATAAGTCCTCTGAATGAATTAATAAGTCATCTGAATTAATGAATAAGTCATCTGAATTAATGAATAAGTCATCTGAATTAATTAATAAGTCCTCTGAATTAATTAATAAGTCATCTAAATTAATGAATGAGTCATCTGAATTAATGAATAAGTCAACTGAATTAATGAATAAATCATCTAAATTAATGGCGCCATTGATTTTGGGAATGAAAGTGACAAAGATATTGTCGTGCTTGAAATGGTGCATTACATTCGATGAAGCAGAATCTTTGTTGAGATGCAATGTCTTCAAGGTCACTGGAGTGAGGATTTCACTTGAATCTGCACCTTACCACAATTTTCAAATAAGTCCCTAAATGAAATCCGCCGGTCGACCAGTCTGAGGAAATACTCCTCCAAACCTTTACTTGTTTTATACGTTCCCATTAATGAAAATATTAAACACTATCCACGGCAGACGTCTGCCTGTCTATCTTCCTATTCAGAGTGAGATGGTATCATTGGTCGTCACAGGTTGCTCTAACTGGCATATATGTAATATCCATCAAACACTACGCACCTTTAAAGTTGAGGAAGTTACTTGAACTGACATGCTTAAATGTTTATGATCGTGGATTTATTCTTCATAATAAATAAGCAGCCCTTCAACCTCTGCATGACAAAATTGAATATCAGCGAAATAGATCTCCGAAACTTAAAAAAAACCAATGTAGCTGAGATCAATAAATTGTCAGTTTTTAGATCAACTCAGACAATCATGTAGGATAGGTGAATACCAATCGTTGTATTAAGGCAAAGAATTTCAGTCAAACAAACTATAGAGTAGTATCAATAGTATTCAACAGTTTACAGCAAAAATATTTTTTCTAGTAGAAAATAATTCCGTTGCAGTCAAAACCATCTTATATGTAATATTCATAAAAAGCTTAGTTATCGTAATTCATAATTATACATCTGTTAGCTTCAAGTGAAACCCTCGTCCAAAATAATAATTCGCCACGGAAAATAGTAATTTAAATAATCAATGACGGTCGAAAACCTAAATATTAAGAAAACCAGATGTCATGCTACGAGTGGCAAGCAAACTGATCACAATGTCTGAAATTTATAACTAAATTACATTAAAGACCTTACAGAACAATTGGCGCATGAATTCCAAAGTTTTGGATAAGCTACTGAGAACGCATTAGAATTCAACATACATTAAGTGCAATTGTAATGAAAAACTGGTGTACCACCGCTCCGCTTCAAGAGTAACTTAACAGTGGTTCTTACTGCCCTATCATCAGTTATGACGAAACTCACTAAGAAGAAAACGCTCCTCAGTAAGGCAACAAGACCCTGAGAACTAAAAGCAGTCACCAGTAGTGAGCTATCACACACATACAAACTTTAACCAACATATTCACTTTAAAACTTCAGATTAATTAGACCACTTGGCTTCGAGAATGAGATAGTTATGTGGTCCGTCGCCATGGATTGAATTTAGAAAGCAAACGTTCTTATCAAATATGGACATCAAGTCATCAACTACTTTCTTCTTAACGTATTTCTACTCTTTGCCCAAACGAGAAAATATCTTCCATTTTCGTTGACGTAATTCTGCTTCAATTGTGATAACACTAGTCGTTGATACAGTGTTTGGTAGAGCGGAAGCTGAGAGACCTTACGCTCTAGGAACTTATAAGTCATCAGTTGGTACAGCGTTACCTCCAGTCTTCTCCGTTCGTGTACCTTCGAGATGGTATCAGAGAAAATCGCAATGAGTAGATTGTACATCAGAATTCCAACGATTAACACGTAACAAGCATGGGAGAGATATAACACAAGAGCGTTCATTACGTCGTAGGTTGTGTAGTCAAATGTGTTCAGGAATGTTGAAAAGAGAGTTACGGCTGCAGCGAAGTACGACGAAAATTCATCGACACATCCTTGGTTACTGTTGGCGTTAAAGAATGAAATCTCAAAATGGGTAAACGTCAACACAAAGATAATTGAGACGGCGATGCAGAGAAGAAATTTGGAATTCATCTGTCTCAACGATATCAGCACATATCCAATAACCGGAAATGTCTGAAGAAAGAATATCATTGATACCTGGATGAAGATGAGCGAAACAAAGCGCATCGCACTGAGAATCGTAGTTGCATAGCCTTGTTCAGTTGTTGTACGAAGAAGGATTATTTCGCCAATTGTTAACATTGCTATTCCCATGTTGACAACTGGCCTTGATATAAAGTCAAAGGTGCCTAGGATCATAACTTTCTTACCGCTCAAGTCCACGTATGGAAACTTTCTCAAACCTTGATTGCGAAAATCGACGCAGAAGATCCAGATTTCGTAAAGTATATTGAGCAAAGCAATGAAGCTTAGGATTATTTCAAATACAATTCGCGGATGTACATTTAATGATATGCCTAACGCTGAGTTGCAGTATGTCTTCTGCGGATAGACATTCTTTGTACTATGTAATTCGCCCTCTGCTATCTTTCCCATATCATCCAGCCACTTCGAATCCATTTCGTAAATAAATAGGAGCGAAAAGTAGAAGACCCGAAGCAAAGAATATAAAATTATTATATATCTTTTTGAACTAATTGATCGTTGTATCCAGTCTGCGAAAACGCCTTCTAGCATCATCTTACGAACGTTGGGCCGTTCCAAGTTTCTCGTATCAATCATAGCAAGAAATCTCGTTGGAGAAACCGAGAAGCGGCTTTTAGGTACACCGACTAATTCGTATTCGGTAATGTCGTACCACTGATAAACAGAAACTCCAACTACATCTTCTCTAATAATGTATATTTCTGGAGTTTCAAAAATGGACGACATCATTTGAAGAGTTCCGAGATGAGCGGCAAACTCGAGTGGACGAAGTCCATTTGATTCTTCCATGTGAAGCAACTTTCGTATGACGTCCTTAGAAAGCATTCGACACAGACTGCGGTAAGTGTCGACAACGGCTTCTTCATTATGTGGCTGATAGAAGGCAACACAGATCAAACAGTGGATGACATTGTATGATCCCGACTCCAGAAGATAAACGTCGACGTCATTGCGTATCATGACGTCACATACTTTGAGAGATCCGTAGACAGCAGCCAATATAAATGGACGCGTAAATTTAGCCTTGTGAGTAGGAATGTTTGTAAAGTCTACGGTCGAAATAATCAGGGACTCGTTTAGAAGAATATTCTTCTCGTGCAAGGTCGATGTGGCCAGAATCTGTGAAATCTGAACAACGTCGTCTTTTTTGATTGCTTTTAACCATGCGCGCAGATCTAGTGATATGTTTGGTAATAACTTTGGGTTTCTGCAACCCGCTGTTGGCATCGACGCACACTTTAAACTATCCATAATGAGCATTCAAGTACCAAAACTAAAAATGTACGAATACAAATTAACCTCAATTAGCGAGCGCAGGAAACTTGTTTAGCTCCCAAATTTGTAACAACAGATCCAAAGAGCGATAAACGTGGAAATTTTTGCGAATACGAAATGATTCTTCTTTTGCTTAACACTCAACAGAACATGAAAAATCACCAGTTGATTCTGTGATGTGTTCGACCACTAATGATCGAGGTTCGTTTGCACGGGAATATATAAACTGACTTTCCAGATGATGCAATATTCTAAATGCTGCATCAGATGCGTTTTCTAGAGATGACGCAATCAGAGTAAACATTTGTTGCCCAGGGTGCCCTTATATTTGTGATTAATCTGATGATAATTCATTTGGGCCCACACATTGGTCACAGCGCTTGCCAGCATTTATCAGATTGTCGACGGCCATAATGAGAGCGTAGATGGACTCCATTTACCACAATATGGACCTGCTACGGGCTCGATGACTGTAGTTGCGTTTAGGTATCTAGCCAATTTAGTTGCATTGGGCTGTAGGCTGCGTCTCATTGCGCCTCTGTATTTGAGAGCATGCGGCTCGCGGTTTCGATTCCCGATGCTGACACTTATTTTAGAGACCAATATTGGGTTAGAACGGACCGTACACGGAGACCTTAAATTACCTGGCACATTCAAACGGGCAGCGGTGGTGAAAGATATAACCCGATCAATTCGTCGAAAAATGAGCGGGATCGATGTCATGCTAAGGCAAACGAATTGGAATTAAATGTCAAATCGATATAATTATTTCAATCAACCTGTCATTTCAATTCAGCACCTTTCAGTACAACCTAGAAAACTAAACATTGGTTTGCACTGTGATACCTTTATTATTTTTTTTCCCGCCCGAGGTAGTAGTAATCCCTTAGGCTCTAAGAAACTACGTGAAGAGCTTATTCGTTATTATTATTATTATTTATTATTTTTATTATTATTATTATTATTTTTTTTTCGCCCGAGGTAGAAATAATCCCTCAGGCTCTAAGAAACTATATGAAGAGCGTTTTTTGTTCTGGAGTTAGCGGTCATCCTCACCGGTTTTCATTGTTATTATTGCGTAAAGGTGCCTCGAAATGCAACAGCATTATTATTATTATTATTGTTATTATTATTATTATTGTTATTATTATTATTATATTTTTTTTGCCCTGAGGTACTTCATTCCCCCAGGGTCTTAGAAATTATAAAAGCGTTGTATTCTGGAACGGCTATTATTATTATTATTATTATTATTATTATTATTATTATTATTATTATTACCATCGCCGTCATCGTCGTCATCAGCAGCAACAACAACATCATAATAATTTATTCATCATCGTTTAGTACGAGATTGTTTACATGCGCAAAGCCTTGGCAAGAAATGCGATTCTAAGACGCGGTCAGTCAGTCGCCAGGTGAAATGCAGTCAGTGAGATATAGCGATTTTTGAAACGTTTCTTAAAGACAGAAAAAGTTCGGATTTCGGAGAAGGCTTGATAGCCTATCCGGGTCCCTTCTTTAGAATGCATCACACTCCGTGACAGTAGGCTACTGAATCGTAACTCATCCGAAAGACCCATTCCTGAAAATGGGCGATTACGGGGAGGGGTACAAAGCGAGACTAGAGGTTGAAGATACATACGAGAATAATTGTTGTAAGGATTTTAGAGGTCCGACACGCCAGAGCAAGTTTTAAACATTATGCTTCTGATTGATGGACTTTTTGCGCCTATTGGCTGACGGTTCTACTAACTCACAGGCATGTCTCAGATGTCTGGACTCGTCTGCTGAGGGGTCACGTATCGATAGTCCGTCTTTTCATCGATCCAACTACTACGACCATAGGATCATCGGACTATCGAACCTTCGGACTATCGAACCTTCGGACTATCAACCTGTTCCTCTGCTGAGGTGCCGAGAAAAGATTATATGAGGGGGTCAAAAATTCATTGTTAAAAAACCGTGAAAAAATCTTGTAGCAGTATGTGGTGAAATCTTATCTACAACGCCGTTGATAGATTGGTAGTAGGCCTACGTGGAGAAAAATTTGTCGGCTTTTCGATTACTGAGAGTAACTGTTGTTATTGATTTTTGGGTATTCATTTAATTTTGGCTAATAAGCATATGAAATTCTGTTTTTTACTCGAGTAGGCCTAAACGCCATGCAACAAATCTCCTCAATTCCCCTTAACACCCATCATTAGGGACATTTCAGTTGATTGAAATAGAAACTGAAACGAAAATTATGAATACCCGTTTAACGGAAACTGAAAATAAAACGGAAATTATCAGCAAAACGGAAACGAAATAGAAACGAAGATTAAATAGTTGAAAACGAAATAGAAATAGACCACGATAGATATTTAATATCCAAACTTAAGTTGCTGAAAACACGTAAAACATTTCCTGTGTTCTCGGTAGGTTTTTACTGGACTAAATTGCTGCCTATGTGATTCTCGGTACGATATTTAATCGGAACTCTAAGCAATTGTTTGATTAGCCCGTCCTAAGACGGTTTAAAAAACAATTTAAATAAAATAATCGATTTCACGATATTCCATCGATTCTGTTGAAATTCCAATGGCAGCATCCATGATGAAAGTGGTAGCGCAGAACTACAGATTATATAACTGATGATGAACAGTACGATGATGGTAGGGAAAGCCCAGAGGCAATTTTGCCGAACCAAGGAGAGTAAAGCAGATATCGGACAAATCAGGGTAATTTATCGTTTTCGCGTTATAAATTATTTTGTATACATGGTATTAAAATACCATGTATACAAAATATATACCAATGTCCAGGATACCAATGTCTTATACCAATGTCCAGGATAACTATCATCAATCCAACTTCTATTTACGCAAGAAGTTTTCTCATCAATCCAACTTCAATTTGGGCAAGAATTATTTTTCATCATTTCTCTTCTAATTACGCAAGACTTATAGGCTACCAATGCCTATTTAAGCAAGGATAAATTTTAGCGAATTTAAACATTGGCAATTGCATGGGTTTCAGCGTAGGTCGAGTACAAGTTGGATTGGCAAAAAGAATTCTTGCTAAGTAGAAGTGGGATTGCTTAAAATAATTTTTGCTTAAATAGAAGGGATTGATGAAGCGAATCTTGCTTAAATAGAAGCTGGATTGATGAAAAATAATTCTTAATTAAATAGAAGTAATGATGATGAAAAATAATTCCTGCTTAAATAGAAGCTGGATTGATCAAAACGAATTCTTGCCTGAATAGAAGCTGGATCGATGAAAAGGATTTTCGCCAAAGTAGAAGTTTGATTTATGAAAATAACAATGCTGCAACGGGCAAATAATAAAATACGGTAAAATGCAGGATTACCTAAGCAAGAATTTTTGTCATCAATCCAACTTCTATTTAAAATTACCCTATATAGGCCTATGGACTAATTATTTAGAACGCAAACGCGATAAATTACCCTGACTAGATAGGGCCTAATATTTGCTGTAGCCTAGTTTCCTGGGATCGGCGAAAATGCAGCCCGTAGCCTAACCTCCTCACTTCCAGATATCCCTGAGAAGGTTTTATGTTGTCGCATGCCTTGTATGGCTCAAATTCTCGGACTGGCCGTTGAGCAGGCTGATAGAAAGCACTACGCACAAATAATACTGAAGGCCAGAATTAAGCCAGATTAGAAGGTCGTCGGTAGCCATAGAACGAGTATGCGCATATTTCGAATATTAAGATTTTTATAAATTTACGAATATTGACGAATATTAAAATGGCCAACGAATATTATTAATTTTTTTTAATTTGCCTTAATTCTTCAAGATCCGGGATTAATTGTACAAAATTCAGTGCTAAAAACTAGGCGTTAGAACAGTTACATGTTACAGTTACTCATCCTATATCAGTTGTTCACATAGTTTATTGTTCAAGTCTCAGTAGACCGATCATGTGTTTTGCCGGAATTTGCCGCCTCTTAAAAATGCCGCCTTAGACAGCCGCCTATATCTCCTATAGGCCTACCTAAAGCTGGCCATGTGAGTACGGGCTGGCACTGAGCGGCATAGCTATTTCGTATTTGGGCCCGGACGAGCGACATCAATATGAAAACAACATACAGCGACTTTATAACGAAGCGCCTCACTGGAACTCGTTGAAACGTGAATCTTATTCATAATACTGGCATTGCCCATACTGAGTGCGGGGTTTTTACAGAGATAGACCTAGCAGAGTCAACCATCCCAGACAAACTAGACAGCAGGTCTAAGATGATCAACAATGTCAAAAGCGGAACTATTGTCATAAAGGGAGAGTAGAATGATATGGCTACGGTCCACATCATGAAATATATCTGCTAGAAGACTCACCATGTGAGATTCCGTCGAGTGGAGTTTCCTAAATCCAGACTGAAGAGGAGGCATTAGAGAGTGAAAATCAAGGAAAACCAGTTCAACAGAGAAACATTTCTCATATGGGGGTAGAACAGTCTGCAGTAGTTCCTGACTGTGTCCGGTCTTCGAAAACAATGTTTAAGAAGGAGTAGGCAATGTATACCTTTTATACTTCGACATTTCGCAATTATTCACGATCAAAATGGAATGTTCCTAGAGCTCAATTTATCGGATAAAGTGCGCATTCAGCTGAAATAACAACAGAATCAATGAAAAATTGCAAAAAATACTATACTAAAACTGAAACAAAATTTAAAACAAATGTGTACTGTTAACAATCCCGCATCACAATGTACCGTTAGAACGGTGGTTCAGAGCTGAATCTAATGACATACTATGGGTTGAAATATCTCGAAGGATAAAAAAGTTATTAGTGTTTAACCGTTTTCAGACCGCGCGACATGTCCCGAACCAGAGGAAATGGTAAAAAGTTAATAACTTCTACAAATATGGGCATATTCTGAAAATTAATATATCGTTTTATTCAGTTTGGAAAGCTCTATCCAACGGTGCATAGAATGAAAATTAATTAGTTTTCAATTAAAAAATATTACAAGGAAACCTGCAATTTTCTCGAAAAAATGCTATTTTTCGTAACTTTGGCCCTCTGGTGGGGACGGAAGACATTAATATTTTCAAAAACTTTTTCAAATTTTTTGACCCCATACCATTAGGCAACTTTTGGTTGCTATTACTTTTTGAATTTCTAATTTTCGGTTTTTTCACTCCACCCTAGTGTACATGGCAGCTGCAACCGCAGGTCTTTCAGCCAATCGCAAGTCAGTATACATATTTCACGGCCACGCCCCACAACCAATGAGAATTGCCGTTACTAATCGTAAATAAAGAATCGTTTCCAAACAATCTCCACTGTTTTATTACTAATAATATTATTTGCCACTTTTAGCAACAATATCTCCCTCATAATATTATACGTATAGCGATATGATACTGGGTTATAAAGTCATAAGTCAGCAAATCATTCCAAGTCGAGTTTCATTGCAGTATAAACAATCTTAATCACTCGCATGCAACAATCTGTACCCCACTAGGTACCGCGGCAAGAAGAAAGTGTAATTTATCGTTAAATGGAAGTGGGATTGAGGAAAAGAATTCATGTTAAATGGAAGTATAACCCAGTATCATATCTTATTTACGATTTGTAACGGCAATTCTCATTGGTTGTGGGGCGTGGCCATGAAATATGTATACTGGCTTGTGATTGGCTGAAAGACCTGCGGTTGCAGCTGCCATGTACACTTTGGAAATATGCATCCGGGCCCATTCATGAATGTATCCCCCTTAGCGAAATGGAGTATTCAGTTTAGTTTGCATTTTTGGCGGTTTCTAAGTGTATTCACTCCTACTGTTTGGATTATTGTACACATAAAATATTGTAAGTTGCGTATCTTTAGTTTGTACGTCGACCTGAAATTAATTTACTTCGTTTTTGGTGATTTTGACTGGATTGTCGTCGAGGCTATCTTGATGCGTGGGGATAGAATGGTTTATCCCCCGGATACTCTAAACCGGTTTATTCCATCCGGGGGGGATAAATTCATACATCCCCGGATAGTCTTAGGACGGATACTCTATTTCGTGATACCGGCCCTGCAAGAGGTCATTATTCATATTCAGCGCAGGAGTTTGTTTTGACAGAATATAATTTGTTTATTACATGCTGGTAGACTTAGTTTCCGATAATCCAGCAAAGTCCTGAACCTGGTTTAACCAATCATAGTTAGTCTAATACAATAATATGATTAGGCCTATGTGTAGAAGCCAGGCACGAAATGGGTTTGGTTCCATTCTTCGCCACACATAAGGCTACAGGGCCTACGTCCATATTTTCCTTTGTTGTTTCAATATTCAATTTTATTTTGTATAAATTGGTGGTGAGCCATTTGTGAATAAAACTACTTTATATGGGTATATTTCACAACCGGAGGCAAATTAGATAGGGCCTAAATGTCTGTCTTCTCCTTTGGGCGGCTTACACAAAGAATAAAATTATAATGTATAATTTTTAAATACATCATAGGGCATAAGTTAGTTATAAAAAATTATTTATGTTATATTATTTAGATGATTAGTATGAGAAAAAAATTATAAAGTCCAATTTTAACCCGAAATTGCATTGTCCTTTCTAATGGTGCGTCAATTCAACGTTACGTTAGGGTAACAGCTGAAGCGCTGAACTGATGTTTTAAATTTTTTAGATCATTAACTTACATATATCCATTGCTCCATATGGTTTTTATTAACTTATTAACGAACTAAATAATTAAAAAATAAATAAAACCCTCTGTCTTCAAATATTGCTTACAACTCCGTTACGAATGGGTTTCTGCCATCTGTGGAATAAATTGAAAACTCAATTTTTTTGAATTGACATCTTCGATAGCAGGGAACATTTCTGCATTGATTTTACAAAAAAGAAATCAATATGGATGTTTGCTTCTGTTGACAATTTGCGGAAATTTATCCGGTAATGTTATAGTATAAAAAGATTTACAACTCCGTGACGGTAATTATTGCATTTTGCGTGTATATATAAATTTTTTTCTTTCAAAAATAATATTGAAACTGACAGCCTGGCCACTATAAACTAACTATTTTTATCCATCTAGTTTAACTTACGGAAATCTTGTTTGTTTGTTTGTTTGTTTGAGCCACAGGCTAAAAAGTCAAATCTTGCGACGACTAATTCGATCACTTACAATCATTCAATCGTCCTGAAACTTGGCAGATAGACTCGCCCTCGCAGACACTTCATTCTATAAAAATTTCAGCTCCCCAAAAGGCAAGCTTATAGAATCGGGGACTCAACTTTTCGAATCGGGGAATCCCCTTTTCCGATACGCAGCGTTGTCATTGGCCGCAACAAAAACGGGCGCGCTGCCTGATTAAACGCACGCTATGTCGTAAAATGAACGCGTACTATATATTTGTAGAGGTAACTGCTTCGTAAGACGCATTATAGGGTACTAGATGGATATAGTAAAAACTTTGTTTTACGGGCTGTATTTTATTTATATCTTAACTCGCCCTGTAAGCGTGGAGACGTAATTATGAATATTTTACAACTCCGTTACTACAACTCCGTTACTTTATTTTTCTATTAAAATGAATTTATTTAATGGTACATGTAGATAATTTATCGTCATAATAATTTATTGTGCTGGGTAATAATTTAATGCACACTTAATACTAATTAATCACTAATTATAAATAGTGGCGGTATCTTGTAGTGTGTATTTAGTACGTAACGGAGTTGTAAATATTTAGGAATCAAAGTTGTATGTGTTTCACATAGTAAAAAAACTAAAATGAAAAATTAGGCCAAATCTGTCAAATTTAAGCGCTGCTCAATATTAAGTATGCTTCAGCACTGCTGTAGTAAAATATTTGTGTAAGAAATTTTTTAAATTTTGCATTACTTTATTTTTCCCTAATTCTATTTCTGAATTTGCCTCCGGTTGTGAAATATACCCATGATATAATAGCCTAAGTGAGAATAATTCAAAACCTTTAGGCGAAATATAATTTTAAATGCACACTAAAATACATGGTTGCTATGTGAAATTGGCTTAACTTAATGTGCTATTTTGCAACTTGTCAATACAAGTATGTTTTAATTCTCACCCACTTCACTGTAGCATAATATATAAGGTTGCCCTAACCTTTTTAGGGTTTGTGTATAAAAATCACTGACAAATTTCAGGGTATACGTAGGCTATATACCCTGGTATTTGCAGGGAATGTGTACATTCCCTGAGTGGATCAGGAGTTTATACATAAACGACTCTCAGCTCTACATATCCTTCTCCCCAAGCTCATTTTGCACCTCCATTGTGCAATTACTCAATGTGGTTAGCCTAATCTCTCAATGGTTGTCGCGCAACCTCCTCTACATCAACCCTTCCAAAACAAAATTCATCATCCTAGGCCGTCCTGACCAAATCAAGAAAATCCACAACCCTTCAATTCACCTAGTTCACCTAGTTCACCAACTCTTCATCTCTTACCTTCACCTCTGATGCCTCTGTCCGCAATCATGATGTTACTTTTAATCCACATCTCTCCTTCTCTAACCACATATCCGACCTCTCGCGCTCCTGCTTCATGCACATTCGTGACCTCCGCCGCATCCGACCTATGCTCGACTTCAAAACTGCCTCCACCGTTGCTACCTCCATTGTCCACTCAAAGCTCGATTACTGCAATTCCCTTTTCCTTAACCTTGAATCCACACCACTAAAGCTTCTGCAACTCATCCAAAACTCACTATAGACAGAGCTGTAACCATAACGCCCAACCATCATCATATCACTCCCATCCTCAAATCACTCCATTGGTTAAAAATCAAAGAGCAAATTAACTTCAAAGTCCTCTCACTAACCTACAACTCCTTACAATACTCCCAGCCCAGATATCTCCGCGAATTCTCCACCATCCAGCAAGCCCGCTCTACCCGATGATCCTCCGTTCTCACTCTTTCTCGACCACCGGTCACTACTCATCTCAAGTTCTCCAACCGAGCAATATCCAACACTGCACCACGTCTCTGGAACGATCTACCTCCTGAATTCCGCACTTTTTAGGTTCCTCCACCATCATCGCCAATCACCTACCATCATCTGCTTCGGGTCCTCTATCCATCACCCCCAAGGCTTTCCAGTCGAAATTTGTCTCTCCTTTTCAAAAACTCTTAACCCGACTTACCTGATCCTGTACCGTCCAATCCTCGACCTAAACGACTCCCACCTTAACATCTGCTGTGCCCTCTCTGATCCTCTAGAAACTTGACTCGGACCTCCCTCGGACTACTCTTTTGAACAACCCCTCTGACTAGACACAGCGCTCGTGAATAAGCTGGTGCCCTGCGCTTGGCTTTCGAGTGACGCTTTAGAAGTTTGGAGATTACGATTACGATATGCCATGAAATTTTCAGGGGATTATACGCTGTCCATATATTCTGGTTATGCACATTCCCTGTAACATATGCATATAAAGGTAACATATGCTTGTATAAGAGGTATGTAGTCTACACTCATATTTTAGGCAAAGATACCTATGCACATTTTGCACTGTGCCACATGACAAACTGTTACGCTGGTAATCATAGGCGTAAACTTGTCGAAAATATTGGGAGGGCCCATTGCCCTCCCTCCCCCCATTCGTATGTGACGGGAGGTGAGGGGATGGGGTTCTGGGGTGCGCTGCAAGCTCCCCCAGTGCGGTCCGGGGCGAATCATTTTAGGGCCTGCGATGACCGTATAATTGCATAACATTCTAGAGACTGGCGTGGGGTGCTCGATAGTGTAGTGGTTAGCGCGCTGGACTGTTAGTCGAGAGGTCGTGGTTCAAATCCCCGCCAGGACAGAAATTTGGTTCGAGATTTCTGTTCCACCAGCACCCTCTAGCCAACTCAGCTATAATGAGTACACTGAGTATTGCTATACAGGTCCAGAGTCTGCCAGAGATATTTCCCAGGTCATGACCTATAGCAGTTCAGGCCCCGTGCACCAGCCTGCATATCAGCCCCAGACCCGTTGTAGGGTTAAAGGTCGGGCAGACAGAGCTAGTCTGTCTGAGCGTTCCACTGGCAGTGATCCTCAAATGCACACGTATGGCAGGGCACAACTACTTACATGTAGCTGTGTCAAAAAGTCGAACAATGGAGAATACAGTACTTATTGGAAAACTCGAGGTTTATTTTAAGAAGATTAGCCTACTAGCTCTGGCAAAAATTTGTGACTCTATCTAACACCGAAGTATCATGAATGAAAACAGAAAAAGCAAAGCAATAGTTTTCGTTAATTATGCATACAATTTCGAACTATTATTCCTACTTGCTAATTCAGATGTCCTTGGCAAACCTGCTGCTTTTGTCCAGGTCTCTATGTCTGCCCGACTTCAACCAACCAATAACACACTTTTCGGCATTCCATAGGGCGAGAGGTGGACCATTTATACATGTACCAATCATTAGTAAGTCATTTAAAGATGTAACGATCAGCTTGTTTCTTCCACTGGCTTGATAGAGATTCATAATTTTGACTGAATCATCTGTCACAATCAGCTGAAGAAACAGGCAAATGCAATACCTTTTTAACAGTGCTATCAAACTTTTTGTTTCCTAACATTGCACCATCACTATTTTTGCATATTCTTCTACAATATCGGTCAGTAGGCCTAACAGATTTCTCATTCACACTTACCAGCTTTTGATTCATTAACCTTCTCAACTTCATTGCCACATCGTCTTAATTTAGTTGTTGCAGTTATAGTTTCTCCGTCACGTTCCTCACTAGCAGCAAATCGCTTTTTGCGCGAAAATCCACTCGTAAGTAAACTCATTAAATTTTTACGTGGCACTTGATAAAAGCCTCGTTTATAAGTGTAACGAATCCAATTATAGACCACCCAACAAGACGCCGCAAGTGTAGAGATAGGCCCTATACGGAAATAAAACGGCGGCATAATGTGACATGATACGTTCATATATGTATGAATATATGTATGAATATAGGCTATATATATACAATATATTATATTATATTATATTATATTATATTATATATATATACATTACTGGAAAGCCGATCATTTCTTCGGAAGATCCTGGGGCTAACCGGGGATACCGAAATATTTAGTTCTCCATGGGCTAACACATGTTGGAAATATTTGGATGCGCGCGAAAATCAAGGTACATTGAGCCGCTGAAAGCTGCTGGGGGCGGGGGGCGCATAGCTAGACCCGCCCAAGGTAATTACACTGCTGCATGGACGGCGTCCAGGCTGTGGTGGTCTGTTGGTCTAATAAGTAGCAGGGCCAGGGCAGCGTTCAGCCTTGAAACTAAGTGCCTGCCTAGACGCCGTCAATTCACACTTTAAGCCCCGAGTTTAGGCGAAAAAATATATTACTACTGTCATAATATTGGAGGGGCTCAATGCCTGGGCAAGCCTGACGCCTCAATTACGGGGGGGGGCTACAGGAGTTTACGCCTATGCTGGTAATCGCTTTAGTGGCTGACTTCCACGTATTATAGTGGTTGGCCCCTCCCTCTGGAACAGGCTCCCTTTGACGCTGCGCTTGCATCCAAGAATCCACTCTGAATCTTTCTATACTTGCCTCAAATCTGTCCTTTTCAGCCGTGCTGGGGTCGGGAGCGCTCCTGAGTAGTAACCTTGAAGGGGCGCTATATAAAACTTCGTAATGAATGAATGAATGAATGAATATATTCGTCTATAGAACGTTGTTTGCAAATAGCTTAGTTTAAGCTTAGTTAAAGGCCGCCGCAATATTACACGTTTTTTGCATTAGAGAGATTTTTTGAAGATATTAATCTAGTTTGCACTTATAGGCCTACCTACAGCAAATATTACGGCTTATTATACTTCGGTGTTAAGTAAAAAAATGACAAAATATTTGTAAAATTATAAAGGATTCAAAAATGATAGGCCTAATAATTTTAGTTTTATGATAATTATTTTCTGATTCATTTAGCCGTCTCTGCAAACGTCCTCCCTTAGGCGACAGCCTAATCTGCCTACTCAAAGCCTTAATTTAGTGTTCCTGCCAATCACAGAGAAATAATTGTAGCATTTAGCTGGATTAAAAAAAACATTCCTCAACATAGCACTTGGCCAACGCCTTTGCATATAAAAATATCGAAATACAGATCCGGGTTCGTTTGGTTAGTGTGTGCTGTATGCCGCTTGGTTTAGCTAGATCAGTAAGACCTCATGCTATGGACTGTCCTGACTCAATAACGTTCAGACAGCTCTCTTTGCTGACAACATAAATTTGAATCAGACTTAGAGGTTATCCGCTCACAGCCTGGTAAGTACAAATTTACTCATCTCAGTAATATCTAGGCTGTTGTTTACCATTGGAAAATTCACTGAAGCAGTGGATAAAATTTTATTTGGTATCTTCTGTAAGGAAATCTAAATTACCATTTAGAAATCTTTACACTAAACAAGGCATCAAATAAGACTTTTATTTACAGAAACGTCCAACGTTTCAGTTAGCACGTTAGCAGTTTAAGGACAAGTATTAGGTGAGTGGTTTAGTTGCACTCGTATAGCTAATGTAAGACTAAGTTAACTCGTATAGTTTGTTTCAATTGAAATACATTTTAAACGTTACACGCAGATCATGACATTGTGCGATAGTAGTCTATGTCAAGTTTTGTTTCAATTTAACATGATTTTATGTTCAGTATTTCTTCGAACTTAATTTTTGTTCGATTAAAATGAACAAATTTCAAGGCAGAAAGACATGTCTATTCTTTTAACGTAGACTAATTGATTTTTTGCATTTCTGAAAGCCTACTTTTAAAAAGCTTTGCTGTAGGTCTAGCTGTTTTCATATCAACACGGTTTTTTCTGTTGAAAGCTTAATAATTTTGTCTACCATTCCACAAAATTATGACTTTGACTATTGACTATTTCATTCGATTGATGCTTTCTACATATTTATAACGGCGCTATAGAAATCCAAGATTACATTAGATTATGTAACCTCTCTTTGTTTAGGCATGCTTTGTATTATTTTTTATTAAGATTCGATTTTGCTTCTGTATCAGGTGATGGTGATTGCCTACCCTTAAATTAGTACGCGCATGCTCTTTTGTAGATGAAATGTAAGATGTCTATGATGAAATCTCTCATGCTATAGTACTGCCTTCTTAAATCCTTAATATATGCATAACATACCTCGACAATGTACTTCTGAACATTGTCAGGAAGGTATAACTATAATTGAATTACCGTTGTTTTGTATTCTAACTTGTAAATGTAAATTCATTACGTTTATTGTCCTCAAAGTTGGGTCTCAGCCATTTTCAAAATTCTCCGGCTTGATAAACCTCTAGTAATTCAAGTTTATTATGTAGTTTAGGCTTAAAATACAAATATAAAAACATGGGATTAAAGGTATCAAAGCATGAAACTCGAATAGGCCTATTAGGTAGAGCAAGGCCGTATTTAGGGGGGTGTTTTGGGTGTCTAAACACCCCCGAAATTAAATAATGTAATATATAAATATTGCATTTACTAACATAGACCTATACGGGGTAAGAACTAAGAGCACTCATGTGAACTTATAGATGACGCAGCTCTACAGTGCTTTGAGAGCTCACAGCGCTCCTCAAAACCCCTTATAGACGGTTGACTTGGTTGCTTGTCGGCTTGTTCAAGAACGAGTAAACACCCCCGAAACAAAATCCTGGCTACGGCCTTGGGTAGATGCTATCATGAAGGTGGTTGAAACAAGGCTGCATTTACAATAAGTTTCAAAGCTTAAAATATTTATGAAATATACCGCATCATTTTATTAATAACAGTAAAAAATCGCTAAACACTCAAATCACTCGATAAATTTCTTTCTTTCCTCTGTTGGAATTTTTACTAATCGTATGCGCGATCAGGAATAGTTGACAGGCATTGCTGTATTTACTACAGACCGCCCCCGTTCACAATCCTTCGATATATATCTGTAAGGCACAGTTGTCTTTGCCTCTGCTGCTCTTCATTACTAGGTCTATATTTCAAATGTATAATTATCAACGAAACCGCTTATAGTAATGTAGTATCTGATTGCTAAAGTGATGAAATTTTGCCACGGCGTAAGGGGTTCGATTCTGAATGCGTCATGTGAAAATAAATAAATTTCAACCGGTCTCCAGTGTTTAGGGTCTCATGAGAAACTTGACTTCGAATTAACTCAATGCAGCATAAAGACGCTTCAAGTCATGCAGTATGAATACTAAGATTGGTCTCTATGACGTCGTCGAGTCGAGTACGCGACTAGATGGATCTGAGACCTGGCCGATGATGGTGGCAAACAAAAAGACTGGAGAAGGCACATCGTATGGGCTGAGGAGAAACGCAGTGGGTGTCTTCCTCCTTCGACCTCGAGCGCCGAGGTAATGGCAAGGGCTGCCGATGACCGCCTGTTCTCCGCCATAGGTTCAGACCCATGCCATGTTCTTCGAAGCCTCTTTCCAGCAAAGAAGCCATCTAAATATAGGCCTACCCATCGCGCCCAATCGCATGAAATCAAACTTCCCCTTAAAGACGATCGAAACTTTGTCTCTAGAGTTCTGTATCGGAAAGCTTATTAATTAATCTAAACTGGCACCTAATTCAAACTCCGATTGTAAACGTACTCGAATTCCTTGTTAAACTTAGAATGAGCTTTCATTGTAACAAGTTGCGTCTGTGACAACTTGGTGATTCAGAATAACCGAATATTGATTGAATATGCGTGTTTTGTGGTGTGGTAGAACCGTAGAATGCTGAATAAACCATAAGCGAGTATAGACGGGAGAAGAGGATGTAGAGAAGTTTAAAATGAATGGGCCACGTGGTTCGTACAAATAAGGATAGAATAGCTAAACAAGTGATGAACTGGTACCCTGGATGAAACGATAAAGATAAGGCCACGGAAGATTTGGCCGGAGACCATCAGAGACAACTTGAGGTGCTTGGAGATTAAATGGAATAAGACTGAAAGACTGGCAATAGACAGAGACGAATGGAGAAGATGCGTAGACTAGGTAGGTTACTAAAGTAAGTTAGATTCAGCCAACTCTGACCAACGTCATGGAATAAAGGTGAAATGTAGTAGAACCGTAACTAAAAGTACACTGGTATATGCTGTTCGTTGAATCGCGAATTTTTTTAAAATTAACACGTTCCTATATTCACTGAAATGGAAAGTCTCAATCTCTATTCAATATAATGGATCGTCTGACTTCTAAGCCACCTATATATAATTATTTGAGTCGTTCAACATCACTGATATTTCGTCTGACATTATTTTTACGCCTTCTTGTGGTTCGGCAAAGGCGCTACTAAAATATCCAGACACATGCATGCAAAATACACATAATTTATAGGCCTATACATGCACGTGTCAGTCAATGTACCACGAAAAGCTGTTCCTTTTTCTATTTACATGCAGACAATCCGAAGCAGCATGCAGTGATGGCACAATTTTATTTTGAAAAAATACTTTTCTATTTTCAAAATAGAAAATATACTATTTTTGCAAAAGTATTTTCAAAATAGTTTTCAAAAGTATTTTGGAGAATTCAAAATACTTTCCCAAAATACTTTTCCAAAATACTTTTCTGAAGTACTTTACAGAAATAAATTTTTCAAATCTTCTGCCCAAATTATTATTTTAATGCTATAATGTTTGATTAATAATCTTCTAGTCACCGATAATTACTTGTGAGTTTGTTGTATCAGAATATATATCAAGGTTCTCTGCTTGGTCCTCGTATCATTAGGCCTACATAATACACCACACCACTAGGAATATTGCAGGAAAATAAAAACTTGCTGGGATATCATTTCTATGCTGATGATACTCACATCTACATTTCATTTACATTTTTCATTTTTTGGAAAATTGTGGCTGTCTTTTATAAGGTACAGTCTTGGATGGCGGCCAATAAACTCCTCCTTAGTACATCGAAGACAGAATTTCTGCTTCTTGGCACTCTATAGCAACTTAAACAAATTGATCGGCTTATGATCGGTTGATGCCTCGTGCATTAGAGTTAGAGACCATCACAGTATAGAAGTTACTAATGGCAATTAGGCCTACAATTGTATCATTACATAAAGTTATTAGAAACTATAGATAACTGTCAAGCACACTATTGCGATGTAACAGTATACACTAGTGAGTAGCAATAAAAATACGAAATGTTGATTTCACAAAAGTATTTTGAAAAACTATTTTCAAAAGTATTTTCAAAATACTATTTTATTTTGTATTTTCAAAATACTGTTGAAAAGTATTTTGTAAAAGTATTTTCAAAATACTTTTGAAAAGTATTTTATTTTGTATTTTCAAAATACTTTTGAAAAGTATTTTGCCTATAACTGGCAGCATGCAGCCTCCTGCTGACGCAGACCGGTATTCGTTTGATTTCACAAATTGCTTTTAATATGACACCAATATGCACAATACAATGACGTCTAAATCTGATCGGAAATTTTCCCATGACTTATTTCTGCGAAATAAGGCTGTGTGGCATGGAGGCCAATTGGTTAGAGCGCTCGCCCTTTAACGCGGAAAGCGGCAAGGTTCGAGCCTCGCCAGATGAAGCTGCTGTTAAGCAAGTCCTTCACTCTCAATGACTCAGCGCAATCGATATTCTGTCTTATAAGCTTAGTTACTGTATATATAGTGGGGACTTCTGAACTTTGGAAGGAAGGCAATATCAAATACAGTTGAATTGTGTTGTATATGCTGATCATTTACTGATTACTTTTTAAGGCCCTTAAATTCGTCACTAAGCGCTGCCAATAATCATGTTCCCTAAGGACAACAAATTCATCAGTAGGCGAAGGAAACTTCTATAATAGGCCTACTTAGAAGTGTTAGCGATTTTGTCTAAACATGACAACTCCTGAAAAATTATGCTTTTACAATTACAAGAAATAAGAAGGCAGTCTAATCTACGCCTAAATTTATAGAGACTTAATGTAGGCCCATGTGGCTGTTCCTTACGACGAGGGCTTCACGATGATGTTTCTTCATCTAGTTACAAAATATCATACATTGCAAACATAATTGGGTTGGTGTTCAACTGGTAGGAAGTAATGCATATTCAAGACTTGGAGTTGCAGATAGTCGATATCGTTTTGCATCATTTCTTCCTGGTCCATTGTTCAGCCTTAGTCATGTATGCCCTCATGTTTTAAATTATCAGAATAAACATATTGCATTTGCGACACATTGGCTAAAATAATAATGTCCTTTGTTTCCCGCTTCAGAGCACTGTGCAGTGTTTTTGTTTAGCTCACTTTCCGGCTATAATGGGCTTAAGAAGCTATTATAGATGCCATATAGGCCTAGGTGAATCTTACTTATAATAGATTTTTATAATTAATCGTTAATTACTAGAAACAATAATGATCATATTATTTAAAAAAACCTAAGAAGTTGCCACTGAGGACACTGCAGCTATATTGGTTTCTGTGTTTATACTTACCGATGCAGAGGTTTGAGCAGCTCGATTATATTCATCGACATTCTTCTTGAAATTTTAAAATCACATGAGGTAAGTTTATATTGGTTGTAAAAATAGTATTGACCATAGCATTATGATTTACCATCTTCTATGATTATGTATTACCATAACAATAAGAATATGATTTGCTCTGTTTTTTGTGCGCGAGCGCCTGACAGACAGGTTTCACAGTATTGAATTATTGGTGCCACGCCAATTTAATTTGTCGTGTCCGGACATTGATAGTAAAAGATTCAAATATATCTTAACTATAGCATCGAGCGTTATATACATGTACGAAATGAAGTTCTCACGCACAAGCGACTTTTCAACACTTTGATCAATGTAGCTAACCTGTCCGATAGAGGCTGTGATGCTTTGGCGACCGCGACAATGACGATAACCACTACATTGACGATGCTGATAATGGTATGATGACGGTGATCAATTTGATAACGTAGACGATCAGACTCACAGAGAAATTATTATAATTGTCATTTAGGATGACGGGATATCGGGATATATTGAAGGAAGAAATGGTATCTAAATTCATTGTTGGTACATGCCAGTTGCTTCCAAAGTAGTATGATTTTTCTGACTGTATGCATAACCCAATGGCGCATGCCATACATTGTGGCAGCACTATGGAGTTCTATATACGACCATTGCATAAATGCATCGCCGACATTGATGCCTTGCTCTTCAATGCAGATGAATTGGCCTTCGAAGGAGACTTTCCGGTGTTGCCACTGAATGTCAGTTGCTTACAAGATACGATCAAATGCTTCAAAATTGAGTCATACATCAGATACCCAGGTTTTGTTCGACTTCGATTAATTGGTGAAATGAAGTATAATTGGAAATACAAGAAATATGAATTTAGTCATGAAACTCTAATGAATAAATACTGTAAATTTGATATTGTTTCTTGCGCAACTAATCTGGACCCGAATAAAGAACAATATGGTGCAAAATCACATGATGTGAGAGGTCCAGCAATTACGCTGCAGTATGACGAAAAACGCTGTTCATTAGACAACGTTCATAGCATGTGGTGCCCCCAATGGCCAAGAGAAGCCAAAGAATGGTCCAGACGACACAGAAATTTCGGATGGCCGACGATTGATACAATCTCCGAAGTTTTACAATATGGCTGTCATGTTGTATACGTTCAGCATCGTTCTTGCAGAGATGATGAACATCAATTAAGATTGTCATTTTCAGTCGCAGAGGTAATTTTACTTCAGAGTTGGACTAAAATTCAGCAGATTGTCTATCATCTGCTGCGATTCTTCGCCAAAAGAGAATTAATACAAGAGGATTGTCCAAAGGAGGATGAGGTTCTCTGCACGTATCATTTAAAGACACTGATGTTATGGACTTGTGAAGAGATGTCGCCTGAATGGTGGACTATCTCTTCTGTTATTGCAATCGCGTGTGAGCTGTTACAAAAGCTTTCAGAATGGCTAAAAAGGGGTTACTTTCCGAACTATTTTATTCCTGAAGCAAATTTATTTCATCTGCCCTTACGCTCCACAAGGCTTGAAAAGATTCAAAGACAACTAAATGACTTCGTCAATTGCGGCATTCTGTGTCATTGGTTCGCGGAAAATTACATACTGCCATCCATTCGGACATATATTGTACATGGAAATTCAAGTGGTCTAACGCTCACTTTTGTTGATTACATATTACCTATATCCAAATTTCAGCAAACGTTGAAGCCGAAATCATTGGATTTCCTATTTTCGCGCGGAATTATGAATTCCAAGAACTATATTGTTTACTTAATCAAATTTCAAACACCATTCGCACCGAAATCCTGTTTAACCTATTCGTGCATAAAAAGAAAATTTGATTTGGTTGGGCTCAGTGCAATGGCAGTGCTACCAATGCCGGAGAGCGTTTGCTGTTTCACATTCTTTGATACAGCCTTGTGTAGTTTGAATGCCGTATATGGTTTGGAGAGTGGAAAACTGGCATGGGATAGCGAACTATTTGTTGAATATATCAAAGGATTTTGCTGGAAACCGAAATCCGTAAGGTGTCAGTTCCATAGATTACCCATACCAATCACAACGGAAGGAAGTCAGTTTCAATTTTGGCAAGCACAGCATTTGATGGAAAATTTGACTGGATTAAATAGCCCTTCAGAATTTCAATTATTGTCTCTGTTATCAAAAGGGCTCCTTATAAAGGCTCTAGAATGTGACGATTCTCAATCAAACGGTATTGCTTCTGCAGCTGTGATGTACCTGGCTGCATTGCATTTTGCATCCTTAGAAAATCGAATAGTAATGGCCCTCTGCTCAGCAGTCTTGAAGGATCGAGCAAGCCACATGGAAGATGAAACACTGAGTGCAGGGTGTTTGTTCTTTATTGACGATGTTGTTAGAATAGTTGGATTTTGTCTGTTATGCAAGAGGTTTAAAGAAAATAAGCACTTAACTAGGAGGCAGATTTATCTCGATCTTCGTCTTACTCCAAAGGTGTTTGCCTACTATTTAACAATAAAATTCCTCCGAAAATGTTCGAACCAGTTAGAATTGAATCCTCATTTACCAATTTCAAGGTTTTCGTTAGACCAATTTCTACTGGCTTTAACTAAGCGAATGTTTTGTACTTTGATGAAGTCGAGCATTTGTTTAGAACGTGACAGACAATGCGTATATCGCAGAACAGAATCAGTGACATCACACGCGCCTTTAAGTTCTAATCTTTTGACAGTCACAGATAAGGTGACTGATGCTTTAACTAATCCGAACTGTATTGTTTTGATGAATTCGGGTACTCGTTTCAATGCTGCCAGACAGGGGGCATATCGCAGAATGGATTCGTTAACGGCAAATGTGCTTTTACGTGTTAAACCTTTTATAATTGAGGAAACATTACTTTGTGTTCTAATGGAATATGCTTTAGAAAATATAACATCCTTTTACAGAGCGATTCGCGAAGACTTTGGCATCCAGTGCAACACAATTGACTGCTATCGGGCTTTATACCTTTACAAGTGTCGTCAATACGATGAAGTGTTGCATTTATGTGAACGAATTCTGAAGGAGCCTGATTTGCGGAGCGATAAGAATGATCTAGCACTTACGAATGTCTTGGTGATACCATCGCTTCACTTGTTTTTCGATGGAGACGTACAATCTTTGCTTGGATTTCATTCACTCTTTTTCTATTTATCATCTCTGGTTGATAATATGCTCAAATTTCGAAAACCTACCCAGCCAAGGCTTGAGACTTTATTTGCTCTATCCCTTTACTGTAGCAGGAATCGACTGATATACTGTTTTTCTTTGCCTGGCTCCATTAAATGCCACTATTCTGTTGGAAGACATTTTCTTGCAAAGTATTTGAAACTCAGATGTTGTATCGACTGTAATTATCTGTGTAGACAAGAACTGGCTGAATTTGCTGCCATGAAGTGCACTCGTCCGTTTGAATATATTATTTACCGGTTTCTTCAACAAACACCTCGTAAAGATCAGAAATAATCACAGAGTTTAATGATATTAATGAACAGATGTTTTCTATTGAATTTCTTTTTGGTAGGTGTCAAGGTGAAGGCTATAATTGATTTCTGAAGATTCTTTATCTAAAAACCCTAATACAGAGTAAAGAGACTGTGGCAAACCCCGGAAGCCTATTTCTTCTCCTTGACTTAACGAGGAGCGCCGCGTGTGGCTTGTGGACGGGTTTTGCTGAACAATTCAGTTTTTCGCTGTTTTCTCGGTTTCTATCTTTTCTATGAGTTGGCTTTACGTAGGGCGGACTAACATCGAACGTAGATTCCATTGTGACGGTAATTTAGGCACTCTTGTAACGGCATAGCTGTGTTACGGCGCCATATAAAGTGTCACTGTTATTATTATTATTATTATTATTATTATTATCATTTTTTTTTACCCGAGGTAGTACTAATCCCTCAGGCTATCAAAACTATTATCTGGAGAAAGGAAGATGGTTTTCTGGAACGGTTTATCCCTCGGCAAGATCCGGCTGCATAAAAGATCCACGAAAAGCGATCGCGTTAAAGCGCTGTATAGCTACTGACAAGCGCTGGAAGAGGTACGGTAGCTAGTTTCCTTTAAATCTCCGGTGGTTAGAGTTATGCGTTTCCCCAGCTCTTTGATGAAGTCCATGCCGGTGGTGTTTATAGGGCCCATGGTTTCGAACGCAACTGGCACGAAAAGGTGGGTTGACATCAGCTGACTATATTTTGCATTCTTCCTATTGGCCGCCTGCTCCGCCGCCGCGCCCGCCGTCGCCGCCGTTGAGTGCAGATATGAGGGTGCTACGGTGTCCGTCACTGTGACGTCCCATAGAAGGCTGCGTCCGCCTCGCCAGGGAATAAGCGTTAGACCATCCGGGCGCTTTCCATCCGTTCTTGACATTCCAGGAGGTTCTTTGATATTAGGGACGCCGGCACGCGAGAGGCCGCGGCTGATGAGGTCGTTCAAGATTGCGTGTCTGGCGAGCCTACCCGGTCCGAGTCCGCATGACAACCCGTGCGATCCATCCGCAGCAACCATCGCCCCGCATAGTGGAGGAACGTGCCTGTGCATTTTCTCCAGTCATTTCAAGTTGATGTAAAAGTTTCGTTTTCACTACCAATTTGAAGGTAATGGTCTGTAGATCAATATTCGTCCGAGGGGAAAGCATGCAGATAAAAAATGACGCGTGGGGGGCCTCGAAAACCCCTCTGGCCTATGGGAAATATGTGTATTTTTCTCCAGTCATTTCAAATAGATGTAAAAGTTTCTTTTTCAGTACCAATTTGAAGGCAATGGTCTATAGACCAATATTGGTCCGAGGGGAAAGCATTCAGATTAAAAAAGAAACGTGGGGGTGCTTGAAAACCCCCTCCAGCTTATGCAAAATATGTGTATTTTGCTCCAGTCATTTCCAGTAGCATAGGCTGGGGGATTTCGAACCCCCACGCTTTATTTTTTTATCTGAATGCTTTCCCCTCGGACCAGTATAGATCTATATACCATTACCTTCAAATTGGTACTGAAGAAAAAACTTTTGCATCTATTTGAAATGACTGAGTAAAATCCACTACATATTTCACAAAGGACGGAGGGGGTTTCGAACCCCCACGCTTCATTTTTTAATCTGAATGCTTTCCACTCGGACTAAGGTTGATCTAGAGACCATTACCTTCAAATTGGTACTGAAAAAAAGTATACTTATGCATCTACTGGAAATGACTGGAGCAAAATGCGCATATTTCGCAAAGGCCGGAAAAGGGATTTAGAACCCCCACGCTTTCATATGCAATACACGCTTTTATGTGCAATATGAATGTTAATATCACTTGCAACTCATGATTCTGAATCCAGATATACCAAATATGTTCAGATCGGACCATCCAATCAAAAGTTACAACAGTTGACATATTTAGCATAGGCTGGGGGATTTCGAACCCCCACGCTTTATTTTTTTATCTGAATGCTTTCCCCTCGGACCAGTATTGATCTATAGACCATTACCTTCAAATTGGTACTGAAAAAGAAACTTTTGCATCTATTTGAAATGACTGGAGTAAAATCTACTACGTATTTCGCAAAGGACGGAGGGGGTTTCGAACCCCCACGCTTCATTTTTTAACCTGAATGCTTTCCCCTCGGACCAATGTTGATCTAGAGACCATTACCTTCAAATTGGTACTGAAAAAAGGAAACTTATGCATCTACTGGAAATGACTGGAGCAAAATACACATGTTTTGCATAAGCTGGAGGGGGTTTTCAAGCCCCCCACGCTTCTTTTTTATCTGAATGCCTTCCCCTCGGACCAATATTGGTCTATAGACCATTGCCTTCAAATTGGTACTGAAAAAGAAACTTTTGCATCTATTTGAAATGACTGGAGAAAATACACATATTTCCAATAGGCCAGAGGGGGTTTTCGAGCCCCCACGCTTCATTTTTTATCTGCATGCTTTCCCCTCGGACGAATATTGATCTACAGACCATTACCTTCAAATTGGTAGTGAAAGCGAAACTTTTACATCAACTTGAAATGACTGAGTGTCTGGGCCCCCCACTAGCATGGACAGATGTGCGGTTCACAGGTCGTCGCTCCCAAGCGCAGGCACACCGCGATTCTGATTGCCTCATCGTCCATCCGCAATCCACAGGACGACAGCGCAAGCAGCCAGTCACCTGCATGCGCCGCAGCCGCCGCCCCGAGTCTGGCCTGATGATATGCGTCTTCGCATCCAGCAAAAAGTGACATCGCTTCTCTCCGGATGAGGGGACCGTCCCACTGCGACTGTTTCTTCGATCCCTCTCCCTCCGGTAGCGAGCCCTGACTCTCCTCCTTCCACCTAAGCGCCAGCATCTCCATCGAACTTCAAAAGTGGGGGGGTTGACCGATTTTGGCCGAAAGTGGGGGGGTTTCATTTTTTCATGTTAACTCTTTTCTCCTGTATGATTGTAATAATATTAACCTACATTAAACCATTATCGTGCGATCGAAATTCTCTTATGTTTCCATTACAGTAGCAAACGGCTTGTACAACAGAACACTTACTGCACAGTCTGCACTGCCATGGGGGGGGGGGTTGGAGACCCCGTTATATCAAGGCATGGACCCCTGGGTATACCAGGCGTCCGTGTATCAAGGCAGCTCTACCCTAAAGACGGTCCGACGGCTTACGCGATATACCGGCCAAACATTTGGGGAGGGTTGAGGACCCAGAGGTGGCTGCGCTAATGACACGGCGGCCCAGACTGGCAGCATTCTCCTCTGCTAGCCTGCAACCCAAGATCCTTCCAATCTTGCCTGCAACCTGCATCATGTGTGTCATCACTTTGGCCGTTCGCTGGCTCAACTTTCGAAATGGCCCATCTCTAGCCTATCTCTGACCTGTCCAGTCAGTGTGTGGCGGACATTTCAAATGAATATATGCATAGGAGTCATATGTTATAGATTACGATGGACTCGCGAATATATGAACGTGTTGCGAGTTGATTCATTTAGCCTACTTTATTTCTTCTGACTTCTGAGTGAGTATTTGTTATGAAATGATACACAATGATATACAGGGACGCGGTGGTGTAGCGGTATGTTCTTTGCCTTGTAACCGGAAGGTCGCAAGTTTGAATCTATCTCAAGCAAGTTGAAGCAACTGTGTAGCGACCCTGGACAAGTTGCTCACCCTTAGTTGTCTGTGAGGAAGCAGGAAGGCAATGGGAAACCACCTCAATCATAATTTATAATCATTTTTATGCCACCCCGGGTGGCATAAAAAAGCCGATGGATCTGCCTTCGGGTAGATAACTCATCATCATCATCATCATCATCATCATCATCATCATCATCATCATCATCATCATCATCATCATCATCATCATCATCATCCATTCCTATAGCAGTGTAGCTACATTGCAAATAGCTAATAACAAATTTATCAATTGTGCGCCTATCAGAGGCAGTGTCCTTGCCAGACACCTTCGTCTGTATAGCCAGATGGCGTATTAAAGGCTTTAAACACTTAAAGTCATTCTAACTAACCAAGTAGCCAGATTGACTCCAGACTTCAACTTGGTATAGGCTATAGATAAACCCCATAAGAGGTCCTTAAATACACTTATGTAGAAAATGTCTCTCTAAATTTGTTATTTCGCCAGCCGGAGGCCAAAGGAAAATGTTTTAACTTCATGTCATAGGCCTAAATTCTAAAACAGTTTTAGTGCGATTGACTTCAAACTTGACCTAGACAAGGTCATAAGGATTCCAAATAACATGGTATCAACAGACGTAAAATTCATCCCAATGATTATTTTATATCTTTTTGGCCCAGCCCCATGTTGTGTCAGGGTTAGAAGGATCATTTCTTGCTGACTTTCTTCACAAAGAAAAAGTCCAGGAAAATGGATATGTGTTTGTTGGTATTCATTATTATAAATCGACAAATTAAGAACAATTATAGGGGCATATTTGATGCTAATATTTCTATTATATATATAGAAATATAAATATATATATATATATATAAACACTGAAAGCACTGAAATTAAATTAAAGTATCTAAATAATTTGAATTGTGAAAATTTAAATTAACTAAATTATTTTTAATGGCTGAAAAAGGTCCCGGAATGCCGCTCCGGACAGTTCCGGCCGAAAAAAAGCACTTCACCGAAATGCGTATTTCAGAGGTCAAATTTTTGTGGGGCCCAGTTGGGGGGGTTAGTTCTCCAATGACTACTGGGGGGGTTAGACGCCACTGCTCTCCTCCTTCCACCTAAGCGCCAGCATCTCCACCACCTCGTCGTTATCTGAGTGACTTGCTCCTAGCATGGAGGACTGGAGCGTGCGGGTGCCTGCAGCAGACGCCAAAAAGGCAGGTAGTGCAAGCGAGGCAGCCCGTCGAATACCAAGTCCCCGAGCTTGATTGGCAGTGACGCCTGGATCCATTGGTTGTCAGTCATGTCGATGTTCAGTATGGATCCTAGACCGTCCCTCAGCAAAGCGTCGTATTTGTCGATCAGTGTGTGGTCCATGCATGGGCAGCATCTTAAGGTGTGTAGGAGTTTCTGGGAGCTCATCGAGCTCCTGAGCAAGATGAGAGCGTCATGTTTTGCGACTTTTGACAGTCTGTCGATTGCGGTTGCTAATTCTGCGCACCGAATTTCCAGGCATGAGGTGAGTGCTTCCTCGGTGGACAGAGGAGCTCCCAGTAGGCATGCCGCGTCAGGCTCGATTTTGGAAAATTCTCGGAAGATTGCCGGAGGCTCTTGTCCTGTTGAGTTGACGATGAGCTCACATTTGGCGTGATTGAGCTGTAGGCCCAATAGTCCGCTCTCGCGTTCCAACACCGCCACGTCCTCAGCCACGGTGTCTGTCTTGCCTCCCAAGGATATGTCATCAAGGTAGCCCAGCACCAGCGGCGATGAGAGGCTTTGTAGGATTGGCTGCAAAGGTAGACAAAACAGGAGTGGGCCCAAAGGGTCGCCCTGTTGCGGGCCGACTTGCGAGACGATGGTGTAGCGACCGAATCGGAGGGCTCAGCGTAAGCGAGTTGGCAATACGACATCAGTTCCGGTAGCACCTCATCCAGTGCGGCAAGCATACGGTCTCTATACAAGCTGTTAAAGGCATTTTTAAAGTCGAGCTTCGCCAGTACGTAGTCTGAGGGCATTGATCCTACGAAACGCCTGGCCGCATGCACTGCCGCCTCTCCACCCCTGACACGCCTATTCCTACTTGTCTCGGTGAAAGGTGGGCTGCTGCCCAGGGTGCTGCGTAGCAGTTGGCGCCCTTTGACGTCAGTCTGCGCCAGTAGTAACCGATAACTATAGGGCGCAGACCCCCAGTTTTCTTTCGCAAGGCGATAAGCGTGCCGCCAAACAGAAGAGGCCTGATGCGCTCTGGACATGTACCCGCCAGTAGGAGGTTGACCAGACCAGTGATGGCGGTAACCAATTCCGTTCCGGTCTCAGCGCAGTTAGCCAGGTCGAGCAGGTGCTGCGGTCGAAGACCATCCGGACCTCCCGATGATCCCGCCGGGAAGGATCGAATATGGCCGCGTACATGTTCCTCTGTGACCTGTAGAGGCGCATGCGTGGTTGTTGGAATCTGGGGGCGGTCGGGCGGTGGTGCAGGGTGTTTACTGCGTAGTTCTTCCATGGTTTCGTGATCCTCTGGGGCAGGTTTGTCGCTTGAGCAGAGGATTCTGACGGCTGCTCTGATGTTGCCATCTTCCAGCTTTGATGCGACCGCCGCCGCCACCGCCTGATCCTCGCTCAGTTTGGATCTGCCTCCCGCCTTTCCGACGTCCATGTTTTGAGAGGAGATTTCCTCCCATTTGTGAGGCCATTCCGTAGGGAAAACTTCCACTCGTTTTTTGACAGTCGATGTCCAGTTGTGCCTCCTTCCTCCTCTTACCGGTTGTTCTAGTATCCCTGCTCCAAAGGTAAGCAGGGCGTGCCAGCGAGCCGGCTCATCCGCATCCCTCAGTATCCCGTTGATGATCGTCGTCAGGAGTCTGCCAGTACATGGTCTGGCCGCTCTGGGGATGTGCTTCATCAGTTTGTGAGGCAGCGTTGGGTGCCCAGGACCCTTTTCGACCCGCCTCACATCCTCCACTGGATCGGCCGCTCTGAGTTCCGCTGAAGCGGGCAGGCTCTGCAGCTGCGGACGAACCGCTTCGGAGCTTCCTCCGTCCACAAGTCCTTGGTTAGTCCATTCAGTTCTCTCATTTACCGAGCTGCGACGAATTGCTTCAAGGGGAGGTTTGTGAGAGCCCGGGCATGGCTGAGCTCGCGGACCATGTAGGTGGACCCTTCCATCTTTATTGTGCAGTTGTCTCTCGGATCTACAGACACTGCAAGTTCCCCGAGCTTTTTGCGAAAACCGAGAGGGCGATTGTGATTCCATTCATTCAGCCAGCTCGTTTCGAAAACCTCGTTGTCTCGGCCGGTATGTCGGCCAGCGTACACCGAACGCTCAGGTGCGCTGGGGGCGTGTGACGCGTGCTTGTGTAATTACGTGCAGAATCTGCTGAATCTTTAGCAAAGTCAAGATTTTACAAAATACGAACCGCCTTGAGGATTGTGCCTAAGTGCGAACGAAAGTTGTGCTAACAAAGATCCGGTGTGCACCTTTAAACCACATTAAAACCAAATAAATATCGCTCGTGCTACACAAACCACCATCTTGCCCGAGGGCCGTTCCAGAATTATTATTATTATTATTATTATTATTATTATTATTATTATTATTAATGGTGCGGCAAACCCCGGAGCAGTTATCTCGAAGTTCGGCAGGGATGTGCTTGGGTGGATCTTTCTCTCTCTTCTTCATCTGCTACCCTGGATGGTGTGTTCAAGATCCTCCATTTTATCCCCACGATGTTCGACCTCTTCTGTCCGGCAGAGGGTTTCATTTGACGCCACCGTCGATGCACAGTCACTGCCTCGATGAGAAGAAGACACGAAGAAGTTCAAAAGTTCAATTTCTTATTGACGATCAATTCAACAACTCTTGACTCTGATGCGACTACAACTATGGGCGAAACTATCTTCTCTCTCATTTGAGACTCTCTGCAGCAAAGCGGATACTAGACTCTTTGCCTGTATTCTGACAATCCTTGCCATGTGTTGCATAAATTGTTACCGCCGATCAAGCAATCGCGCTACTCCCTGCGGCCACGGTCCCATAACCGTGAGCTTCCTATGTTTGACAACCTGACTCAGAAATGCTTCTTTGCCCGGATGCTATAGAAATAAACAATGTCTCCCCTAAATCAGTCTATTTAAGCTCTTCATTTTCCCTCTATGCCTAGCCCTAACTCTTCCTCCCCTAGGTTCCTCTGATATAAAATAACTTCTCTCAATTCTTTGCTTGAATATATAAATTTGTTTGTTTTTGTTTGAATGTATTAATCTTGCTATGTACAAGCATTGCAGTGCAAACTCGGACTTAATCGTGTGTTTTATTACTTTTTTAAACACTCGTATTCTCCTTCTTTCATAAATTCACTTTAACATTTCACAGTCATCAGTCTGTCAGTTCAATAGGCGATAAAATGCGTCATATTATTGGGTAACTACCAGCCATATCGGATTACCTGAGAATTCGATAACAAGTCGATAAGTCCAAGCTGACAAGCATATAATTTAGTCGACGAAGTTGTTAAGTCAGTTGTTAACTCCATCACTCATTAAGTCAGTCGGTAATTCCTTAATGAGTGACTCCGGGTACCAGTGCTTTTTTCTAGAAAAAAAGGTTCCGGAACTCAACAAATTCAGAACAATTATAGGGGCATAATTTATGCTAATCTTTCTATTTGATATAGGCTTTTATCAATATCAATAAACACTGAAAGCACTCAAATTAAATTCTATTAAAGTATTTGGAAATATCTAAGTAATTTTAAATAATTTATTTTATTAAAATTTCGATTAACTAAATTATTTTTAATACTCGATAAACAGCCACATTGCCACAGGTATCACGTGTTAATGACTCTATTTTTTTTCAGCCAACAACCCTCTCTCTCTCTCTCTCTCTCTCTCTCTCTCTCTCGCCCCGCCTCCCCTTTCCACTTTCATTGTACAGCCAGTGCTGGTTTGATTACGGACGCAAGTGGAACGAATTTTAAAAAAATCTTTCGCGGAGATTTGATTGACAGTACAGACAATTCATGTTCTAGCGGTTTCTTTGAAAAAGCCTAAAAAATTGTTTCGTCCTGTGTCATCGTGCGCCGAAGCATTTGCTGAAAAATAATTAGGGGCCTACTATTATTGCACAGAGAACACGACTCATCTCGACTGTCAATCAAGAGGTCAGTCTTCAAATTCCCTTAAGCGCAGACGTTTATTTTGACAGGAAAAGATTTCTTTGATAGACATTGGTAGGCTTTTGATATGCCAGAATTTAAGTAAGAATATCCTTTAATAAATCATTATTGTTAACCGCATTTTGGTCGGACTCGGTGCAATGGCATAAAGCGTCCGTGCCAGGGTTGTGACACGCACGACGTGAAACAGAGGCGGACCAGGCTCGCAAGCCTATGAAAAGACCTGCATGCATAGCGCAACGATCAAGTTCTCAGTAAGTAAGTTTCAACCGGATTTCAACGATGTAACGTTACAAGTTGTGCTTTGATGCACGCATTTTTGTAAATTCACACGTTTAAGTGAATAAATTCACTTAAATAGAAAGTTTCGATCTGGTTTAAAATTAAATATAATGGATCGTTTGACTTCTAAGACAACTATGTAGGCTATCACTCAACATAACGTGGCTGTTCCTTTCGACGAGAAATTCGCGACGTTGTTTCTGAATCTAGTTGCAAAATACCCTACACAATTGGAGACATAATGAGGTCGACGCTCAACTGGTAGGCAGTAATTATTGCTTGGTTTTGTAGATAGTCAATAATCCTTTGCATCATTTCTTCCTGGTCCATCGTTCAGCCTGGGTCATGTATGCCCTCATTGGACCTGATCTTTGTTACCAGTACGTTTTGAATTACTACAACAAACCTATTGGATTTGCAACAGATGGACTACAATAACATTGCCTTCTGTTTCCTGCTTCAGAGCGCTCTTTATTTTCAATATTTATACCGGTTTTCTTTCATAGCTCACTTTCCGGGTAAAGTAGACTTAAGGAGCACTGATAGATGAGTTGTATTTCCTGCTTAATTAAATTTTTGCAAGTTAATATTATCTATTAGACACAGTGATTATAATACAACTAAGAAAACTAAGATAATGCCACTAAGGAAAGTTAGGAAACTGTAGTAATATTGGTTTCTTCGTATTTAGACTTATAACGGATGCGGAGAGTTCAGCTGCTTGATTCATTCATCGACAGCGCTTGTGAATAAGCTGGTGCTCTACACTTGACTTTCGAGTGGCGCTTTGCGAGTCTACGCTTACGACTGCAATTCCTACTGAAATTTCAAATCTTCTCTGACAATTAAAGCACGATGCTCAGATAAGAATTATTATAATTATAATTGTAACATCGCTTAATAGTAATTGTAATTTCAACATCGCTGAAGGTAAGTTTCTATTGGCTGTACAAATAGCATTTAAGATGTACTATCTTTACCATTCTGTAGGCCTATCTACGCCATACTACGTACATGATTTGCTGGGGCTTTCGTGCTCGACCGCCTGACAGACAGGTCTAAACACTTTTGAATTGGTTCCACGCCAATTAAAATTGTCATGTCCGGATACACTTTGTGTATCTTAACAATGTGGTTAACCGGTCCATTAGATTTGATTATCGCGATGACGACGTTAAGTTCTACAACATTGATGCTGATGATGATGATGATGATGATGATGATGATAATCGCGATGATGATGATGATGATGATGATGATGATGATGATGATGATGATGATGGTGATGGATTAGGTAATGATGATGCCACTCAGAAAAGAATTGTTATAATTGTCATTTTAGGATGACGGGATATCGGGATATATTGATGGAAGAAATGGCATCTGAATTCATTGTTAGTACATGCCAGTTGCTTCCGAAGTCGTATGATTCTGTTTCTGATTGCATGCATATCCCAATGGCGCATGCCATACATTGTGGCAGTGCTATGGAATTCTATATACGACCACTGAATGCATGCATCACCGACATTGATGCATTAATCTTTAGAGCAGATCAGTTGGCCTTCGAGGGAGACTTTCCAGTGATGCCACATGATGTGAGTGGCTTACAAGATACGATCAACTGCTGCAAGATTGAACCATACTCCAGATACCAAGGTTTTGTTCGACTTCGATTTATGGGCGAAATGAAGTATAATTGGAAATACAAACGATATGAATTTAGCCATACAGCTTTGCTAAATAAGTACATTATGTATAACAATGTTGCTAGTGCAATTAATCTGAGCCGGAATAAAGACCGTTATGGAGTTGGATCACACAGTGTGAGAGGTCCAGCAATTACGACGAAGTATGGCGCAAATATCAAGTCGGTAGATAACGTCCATAGCATATGGTGTCCCCAATGGCCCAGAGAAGCCCAAGAATGGCCCAGACGACCAAGAGATTTCGCATTGCCAACGATTGCTACAATCTCGGAAGTTGTACAACATGGTTGTCACGTTGTTTACGTTCAACTTCGTGATTGCAGAGACGATGATCAACAGTGGAGATTGTCATTTTCAGTCGCAGAAGTAATCTTACTTCAGAGTTGGACTAAAATTCAACAGATTGTCTATCATTTGCTGAGATTCTTCGCCAAAAGAGAATTAATACAAGAGAATTGCCCAAAAGAGGATGAGGTTCTCTGCACGTATCATTTAAAGACGCTGATGCTATGGACTTGTGAAGAGATGTCGCCTGAATGGTGGATTTCCTCTTCTGTTATTGCAATCGCCTGTGAGTTGTTACGAAGGCTTTCAGAATGGCTAAAGAGGAGATTTTGTCCGAACTATTTTATTCCTGAAGCAAATTTATTTCCTCTGCCCTTGCGCTCCTCAAGGCTTGAAAAGACTGAAAGACAACTAAATGAATTCTGCAATTGCGGCATTCTGTGTAATTGGTTCGTTGAAAATTACATACTGCCATCCATTCGGAAACACTTAGAAGTTGAAAATACAAGAAGTCTATCGCCCGATTTTGTGGATTACATAATACCTATCCTTGAATTTCAGCAAACCTTGAAGTTGAAATCATTGGATTACTTATTTTCGCGCGGAATTCTGCTTAGTAATGCCTATATTCGTTACTTAATAAAATTTGAGAGAAACATAGGACCGAGATCCTGTTTAAGTTATACGTGCTTAACAAGAAAATTTGATTTGGTCGGACTCGGTGCAATGGCAATGCTACCAATGCCGGAGGACATTTGCTGTTTCACATTATTTGATACAGTTTTGTGTAGCTTGAATGCCGCATATGGTTTAGAGTGTGGTAAAATGGCATGGGATAGCGAACTATTTGTTGAATATATCAAAGGAATTTGCTGGAAACCGAAATCCGTAAGGTGTCAGTTCCATAGATTACCCATACCAATCACAACGGAAGGAAGTCAGTTTCAATTTTGGCAAGCACAGCATTTGATGGAAAATTTGACTGGATTAAATAGCCCTTCAGAATTTCAACTATTGTCTCTCCTATCAAGAGGGTTCCTTATAAAGGCTTTAGAATGTGACGATTCTCAATTAAACGGCATAGCGCCTGCCGCATTTGTCTACCTGACCGCACTTCATTTTGCAACATCAGAATACCAAATAGTGATAGACCTCTGCTCAGCAGTCTTGATGGATCAAAATGTCCCACGTGGAAGATGAAACATTGAATGCAGGTTGTTTGTTCTTTATTGACGATGTTGTTAGAATCGTTGGACTTTGTCTGCTCTACAAGAAATTTAACGAAAACAGGCACTTCCTTAGGAGACAGATTTATTTGGACCTACGTCTTTGCCCAAAGGTTTTTGCCTACTATTTGACAGTAACATTATACGGACAATTTTTCAAACAGTTCGAATTGAAACCTTGTTTACCAATTTCAAGGTTTCCGTTAGACCAATTTTTGCTGGCTTTAACTAAGGAAAAGTTTCGCACTTTTATGAAGTCGAACATTTGTTTTAAGCATGACAGACAATGCGTATATCGCAGAGCAGAATCAGTGACAGCACATACGACTTTAAGTATAAATCCTTTGGCAGCTACAGAGAAAATAACTGATGCCTTACCTAAGCTGATCTGTATTTATTCGATGAAGTCGGATACTCATTTTAATGCTGACAGACTGGGCGTATATGGCAGAAATGATTCCTTGTCAGCAAATGTGCTTATAAGTGTGAATCCTTTGATAATTAAAGAACCAGTAATCATTATTGGTGTTCTAATGGAATATGCTTTAGAACATATGACATCATTTTATAATGTGATTCGCAAGGACTATGGAATCCAGTGCAACACAGTTGACTGCTATCGTGCTTTGTACCTTTACAAGTGTCGTCAATATGACGAAGTTTTGCATTTATGTGAAAGAATTCTGAAGGAGTCTGATCTGCAAAGCGATTTGAATGATCTAACTCTCACGAATGTCTTGGTGATACCATCTCTTCACTTGTTTTTCGATGAAGACGTACAATCTTTGCTTGGATTTCACTCGCTCTTTTGGTATTTATCACCTCTGGTTGACAATAATATGCTCGAATTTGAGACAACTGCCGAGGCAAAATATGCAAATTTGTTTGCTCTATTCAGTTACTGTAGTACGAAGCCACTGTATTACTGTTTTGCTCTTCCTGCTTCCGTTAAATGCCACTATTCTCTTGGAAGACAGTTTCTTGCAAAGTATTTGAAACTCAGATGTTGTATCGACTGGAATTATCCGTGTAAACAAGAAATGACTGAATTTGCTGCCATGAAGTGCAATCGTCCGTTTGAACACATAATTCGCCGGTTTCTCGTGCATACACTTTTTGAAGATCAGAAATAATCAGAGCGATTAGAGTCTAATCATATTAATGATTAGGTACTGTTTTCTAGTGAATCTGTGTTGACACACGTCAAAATGAAGGCTGTAATTGATTTCTGAAGTATCTTTATCAATTTTAATACAGGGAAAAGCAACACTAAAATCCTCAATATATCGTTTAGTGACTTTAGGGTCCAGTACCATTTTGCCACATAAAACTACTAAAATACGCGAAACTATTTCCACGCATAAAACCTATGCTCAATGCAAATAGTACAGCGCTCTGTGTTGTTTCGTTACGAAAACCAATTCTGCCACAACCGTAATGATCGTAATCACTTTGGATGCAATCAATTATTGTTTAATTTAATACATTTATTTGCTCAATTTGAATAGTTATTGATAATTTACCCCTACTATTTGTCTCCCATGCATAGGCCTATATTGGCAATTGCTTAACTTTCAATTAGTAGGCAATGCACAGTGTTGCCAGGTACTTTCCGGAAATCCCGCCCAAAGGCTTCGCAAAATCCGCCCAAAAGTAGCCCAATATAAATTATAACGTAAACAAAATGAAAATAGCTGAAAATGATAAAAATTTATGTAATTATTTACTTCTATTTGAACTTTGGTAACTTGTTTCATCGTAAAGTTCAAAAATTGAATGCGTCTGAACAACGCCAAAAGTGACAAAGCATAAACACCCTAGTGCTAAAATCTCTCTCGCCAAGCATCTGAATGTTTTCCCCAGTTTTTGCAATACCGTTTTCCGTACAGCGGACAAGAATGAAAGTAGCCCAAAAAACCGCAACCCGCGGACAGCGAATTTTTCCCGCAACTAAAGTTTGAAACTAGCCCAATTGGGCGGGAAAACCGCGGAACTGGCAACACTGGCAATGCATAATTTAGTTTTGAAACAATGTTTTCCATACTGTATGATAGCTTACGTTCTCTTGCATAAATGAAATACGTGTTAATGTTAACAGTTCTGAATATGCAAATTTTAATTCATGACGTTTGTGCCTTCATTATCGACTGCATAGCTATTTTTCCCCAGTCGTGTTGACTTTGTAACATTTATGCGACTCGAATTTACACAACTACCGATATGTTCAAGCGTTTGCCATGTAATTTGTAGTGTAATTTTATATTTAGTAATTTTGCTTTCACATGAGATCTAAACGAATGTTTAACCTGATAACAGAACGACATTTCCGGCAACAAACCTGACAAAGTGACGATCTTGTGATTGAAACATGTGCGCCTTGATGAATGTGCAATCGCAAGATTCGCAATGTACCAACTTTTCACATGCGCTGCGTCAAATCAGAGGGACTGTCTGCTCTGCCTCTGTTCTGCTCTTGTTCTTGCCTTACTCTGCCTCTGCTCTGCTCTTGCTCTGCTCTTGCCTCTGTTCTGCCTTGCTCTGCCTTTGCTCTGCTCTTGCCTTTGCTCTGCCTCTGCTTTGGTCTTTCCTTGCTCTGCCTTTGCTCTGTCTTTGCTCTGCCTCTGCTCTGCTTTGCCTGGCTCTGCTCTGGCTCTGCTCTGCTCCGCATTGCTCTTGCCTTGCTCTGCTTTGCTCTGCTCTGGTTCTTGCGTTCTTCTGCCTCTGCTTTTTTTGCTCTGCGCTGCCTCTTGCCTCTGGACCTGCCTATATATAAGTCCAGCCGGTCTCCGGAGTAGTCAGTCAGAAGTAGAAGCGACAAATCAGTCAGTCGAGGTCATAAGTCAGCAGTCGAGAATCAGACCGTCAGACAATCGAGTCGCAATCGATCCTAAGTCACGTCAGTCGCACACACAGTCGAGTCATCAGTCGTCGTGAGTTGCCCGTCTCGGAGTCGTCAGCCAGTCAACGATCGGAGTCAACCGTCGCCGGCCAGAGTTGAGGGAGCGAGAGACGGTCACTGCTCAGCTGCCTTCGGTCACGGTCGTCCGCTGCGGAGCGAAGGAGTCGGTCGCCGATTGTCGGCGTAACGAGTCGTGAAGTCCGTCCGCAGAGAACGGGTGCAGCTTGACAGTCACTTACGGCCTGGGCAAGGGATGCTCCGAGGACTCTGAGCAAATCGTCCGCGGGGAACGGACATTGAAACTATACAACTGGGCCGGACTGATGAGAATCGTCGGAGGCTACGACCTCTGATCGTCGAGGCAAGAAGCCTGTACTTTCGTTGCGAACTGTTAACTTTGCGAGGCAAGGAAGCCTATACTTTCGTTGCGAACTGTTAACTTTGCGAGGCAAGGAAGCCTATACTTTCGTTGCGAACTGCGAACTCTGATCGTTAGGGCAAAGAACCCGTAATTTCGTTCCAAGCAGCTAATTGTCGGCAGAAAGAAACATTGCTTAGTTAAACAGGGCGAAAAGACTAGCCTATATTGCTCGTCGAGTCAAGTGGGTTCTTTTTGATTCAATAATAAAAGTTGCTGAAACTGTTGTCCTCGTCTCCTGATAAATCACGGGAGCCTTAATTACTCTCCGAAAATTCTTGCCACTCGTAGAACAGGGCTGGGGGTAGTCACCCTGGTGTCAGAGCTCGAACCCCAGGTCCTTAACATTATTTTTATTATTATTATTATTATTATTATTATTTTTATTTATTTTTTTTTCGCCCGAGGTAGAAAAGATCCCTCAGGCTCTAAGAAACTAAACTACTGTGTCAAAGGTTCTCGTCCCCATCGTGCTGATCAAAAGTGCCTCGGAATGCCACTGCATTAAAGCGCTGTTATTATTATTATTATTATTATTATTATTATTATTATTATTATTATTATTATTATTATTGTTGTTGTTGTTGTTGTTGTTGTTGTTGTTGTTGTTGTTATTATTATTATTATTATTATTATTATTATTATTATTATTATTATTATTATTATTATTATTATTATTATTATTATTATTATTATTATTATTATTATTATTATTATGAACAATCTAGCATGGTAATGTCGACGAAAAGCAGATGGCGTTTCCGCGTTGGAGAGCTACCGAGAGTCTTTGGAAAAGGTAGCTTGTCTCTTGCGTGTCATGGGTTGCATCGGTTAACCTTCGTCCCAAATCAAGCACAAAATTCAGTCCTTCAGAACTCCAAGAACCGCTGGACTACAATGCAACCGCCACAAAAGCATGCGTTCTGGTGATTGTGGCGTATTTTAATGTCTTGGCGGCGGCTGCCCGGTTTGCGGCCTCACCCGCTTCGGTCGATGTTGTTGCCAGATGTGACTTTGCAAATGTGTCAGAAACGGTCACGTCCCAAGTGAGGCACCTTCCGCGTGACCATGGGATAAGTGTTACGCCGTCTGGTCGTTTGCCGTCTTCTCTGGTGAGACCCAACGGTTCTTTCTGAGAAGGGATGTTCGCTCTTCCAAACGATCTCCATATGATGTCGTTCAGCATGTTGTGCCGTTGTTGCCTGCCAGCGTGTTTTCTGCAGGTAAGACCGTGGAGACCTCTGGCGTCGACTCTCTCGCCACAGTGACACAAATGTGGTTCGCAGAGCATTGTTCTAAGTCTCATCCAACCGAGATCCGTATCACTTCATCAGACAAGCGGAGACCCAAAATATTATTATTATTATTATTATTATTATTATTATTATTATTATTATTATTATTATTATTATTATTATTATTATTATTATTATTATTATTATTGTTATTATTATGTTCGTTCGACTTTCATTATAATAATATTATCTGAAAAGTCATCTCAGCAGATCCAGTGGCTTCTATTCCCCTAAACAGCCGGGCTCAATCCCTACCCTCCCCCATGGACCAGGCCTCCCCTCCCAGACAGTGTTTAATCTACTCCCCTTGCTATGGGGGGAATCAAGGGTTCTCAGGGGCTACCCAACATATTTGAAAAGTTCAAAAGTAGCGAGTGTTTTCCAAGAATTTTCTCGAGGGGGGGTAGTAACAAGAATTTCCCAAGAATTTTCGACGAGGGGGGTAGTAACGAGACTTTTCCACCAAAAAACTTTCGAGGGGGGGGTAGTAACGACAGTTTTTCAACAACAGTTTTCCCCTCACCACAGGAAAGGCACGATAAATCCTGCAATTATCCATAAATTTCACACTTTCTATACATAATTTCATCTCTTTAATTTTTCTGGGGGGGAAACTCAATCCTGGGGGGAACTTTACCCCCCAGAGACGTCTAGATTAAACACTGCCTCCCAGATCCCATATTGCCGACGTAAATTTTAGCTCATTTCTGATTAGAAAATGTGTCTGTAATTCATAGGTTTCGTCTGCTAAAATATCATAAATCCAACTTCTATTTATGCGAAGAAAGTGTGATAAAAATTGAAAAATCTTTCCCCCCTGTTTTTCACTGGGCTCAACTTGCGCCCGCCCTGTATAGGGATAGAAGCCATCTGAGCAGATCTCAGAGAGCGTTGGCAATGTTCCGGAGAGGCAGATGGCATTCCCCCGTTGCAGAGCTACTGAGATACGCTGGAACAAGTAGGCCTACGATGTCTCCAGTGGATCGTGCGTTGCGTCCGTTATTCGGCTTCCCAACTCCAAAATGAATTGCAGACCTTCGCTGCTCCAAGAGCCGCCGGTTATTATTATTATTATTATTATTATTATTATTATTATTATTATTATTATTATTATTATTATTTTTTCTTTATGCCCCGAGGTAGGCCTATACAGGATCCCTCAGGGACTTAGAGATTACTATATGATGTAATTTGTCTGGAGATGACCCTACTCGTCGTCGGTGTTATTATTATTATTATTATTATTTTTAATACCCGAGGTAGTTCTAATCCCTCAGGCCGCTAAAAATGTCCGGAGACAATAAGATGGACGTCGGTGAACGGCATTTCACTCAAAGATCATGTTATTATTATTATTATTATTGACGAAAATAATTATTTTAATCGATCGAAATTTTATTTACGCAAAGAAATATGTACACAAATACAAATTCTATTTGCGCAAACATTTTTTTCACGAATTAAACAGCGTGGTATGTTTAATAATTTACAAACCTAAACTACGGGATTACCCAAATTGTATTCGACCAACGCTGAGCGAGTCATTTACGACGCTAAACTACACGCTTTCTCATCAATCCAGCTTCTATTTTAGCAAATAACTAGTTTCATCAATCTAACTTCCATTTACGGAAAGAATTATTTTATCAATCCAGCTTCCATTTACGCAGCCACATAAGAGAAATAATAAAATACGCTAAAATACTTGGCCGAAATCATCATGGGTTTAATACGCTAAAATGCACTTTTACCATTATTATTATTATTATTATTATTATTATTATTATTATTATTATTATGAACGTTGTACGAGACATCAGTTATCATCTGTTCAGGATTCGCCGCTCGTCGGATCCTGGCGGGCCTTGACATGGCGCCCTGGAAAGCCACTGCGTTGAAGCGTTGGATCATCACTGAGAGGCCTTGAAAGAGAAAGCTTGTTTCTCGAATGTCGCCAGTAGTTTTCGACAGTCGGCGTCCGGTCTCCGATAAGAAGTCGAGGCCCTCGCTGTTGAGGGGACCGAAGGTAGGTTTCTACGGTGACAGGTACGAAGTGTCTCACGTGCTTCCTTGCGGCGGCCATCTCTGCCGCCCCACCAGCAACGGCCGCTGTCTCCGCGATGTATTATTATTATTATTATTATTATTATTATTATTATTATTATTATTATTATTATTATTATTATTATTATTATTATTATTATTATTATTATTATTATTATTATTATTATCATTATCATTATTAGTATTATTATTATTATTATTATTATTATTATTATTATTAGGCCTATTATTATTAGTCTAATTATTATTACTACGGAGGAAGCGGAGTCGGAAGAAAGAAGAGGAAGGTGAATGATGATGATGATGATGATGATGATAATGACGATCATTGGCGTAGGAGGGCATGGATCGAGGCATTTGCCCGTCCCCTCCCATTCGGGCGTTCGTGTTTTTCGGGAAATAGAGGAGAATGAATAGGCCTATGCGATATTTCACTTTTCACATAAAGGTGGTTTATAGGCCTACCGGATACCGCCTTCGTACGGTAGGCCTATAGACCGTATAGGCCTGGTCTATACCGACTACATATTACACAACCTGTATTATAGGCTGTAGGCCTATACCTAACTCACACGAGAAACATACTCACGACTCCAATAAATTATAATGTAGGCCTATTCTAGATTTATTATTCTTTCGGGCAGAAGTAAAAGCTTGCGGCCTCTTGCCCGCCCCACCACTGACATTTCCCTACGCTTATGATTACGATGATGCTCAGGTCTTGTAATGATAATTTATCAATTGCAATACCTAAGCCTATAGCTATGTATACTTGTTAGCGTTCTTGTCAACCCAGATAACTGGCATATAACGAGGTTAAGTTTATTTCTGCCAAAACAGAAATTGAGGTTATGTTCTCTTCGACCAAAACCCCCTATGGAACTCAACTAGGCTATGAAATGAGTAGATAATTATAGGCTACCGATTCATCAAAGTAGGATTAGGCCTAGACGGCGATCGAGGCAGGTGATTGTGCAACCCCCCCACCATATATGAGTGGAGGCAACAAAAACGAAGTGACAAAATAATACTTCGTATAGCCTACCACATTCGTGTTGTATCGTAGGCCCTATCTGATAATTTATAAAGCGCCTCCTACAGTAGGCCTACAGGCTATTCAGAGGCCTGACAGACCCGGAATAGTCGACATTCTTCACACTTCTCTCACAGGCCTATATTTATCATCAGTCATATTTAATTTGCAGGTTTTTTTTACAGAAAACCCATCAGCATATTGCAAATGTGATCATAATGCCTCTCCAAGACAGATTCACCAAAGGCACTCGATCTGTATTAGATCTATTCCAGCATTGCACGCATAGGCCTACGCTCTGTCATCCTGGTTGCCCATTAAGCAAATTCAGCTTAGCATGTCTTGTAAGCTTAATTCGCAAAGATTACACTTAAATCGTAGCCTAATCGTAATCTCCAAATTTCTAAAGCGTTACTATGAAGCTATGCGCAGGGCACCAGCTTATTCACGAGCGCTGCGCCGTTTTTTACTTGTAAGCCATCTGACAGGGTTCTACAAGTCCCTCAAGTCTTTTTTCTTTAGTCGTGGCTGGGCCGGGAGCGCTCCTGAGTAGTTTCTTGAAGGGGCGCTATATAAATGCTCTGAATGAATGAATGAATGAATTAGAGGTGGTTGTCCACAGACCGATGTCCAGTGGAGATATGAGGCCGGTCGCCACACAGGCAGAGCAGCTGTTTAAGCGGGTCTCGTTGAGGAAGAGAAAGTTTGAATGCAGAGGATCGGATAGATTAGGGTAGAAATCGGTCGACCTGTCTCCAATCCGTGCTAACTCTTCACACCAGCCAACAGTGCACTTGATCAGCGGATACTTCTGGTGCCAGGCACCAGAATTGTTATTGGCTTTCTGGTGTTCTCGGCTGCTGGTCCAAGGCTTTGGATATCACTGTCTGTCAATTCTCTTGTGTTGTCTAGAACCAACTTTAAACTTATCCCGATGCTACAGCTTGCTTAACCGGTCACCGTAGCTTGCCTTATGGTTCTCTGACTTATCGGAAGTCGACCTCTGGCTTCTCTCTGAAAGTTCACTTGAAGTGACCATTGATGATCTGATGCATGCTTACATGTATATCCTACGTGCATTAAGATAAAGACGTCAAAACGTGTAGAGACACAGTCACACAGGGAACCTGAACCGTTGGCAGGGACTTCTACCACCTCCTCACAAATCACTCTCATCACCAGGCCCGTAGCCAGTAAGAGGCAAGACGAGCCTCGGCGTAATTCTCAAGACGAGGCAAGACGAGGCATGCCTCGTCGTAGTTCGACATGAATTAAAACAAATATCATGTAGAGTAATTAGAGGAGGGCTTTTTTTTAGCGTGGAGGTCTAAAAAAAATTGAGGAAAGTGTCGTTACTACCCCCGGTCGTCAACTTTTTCGTGACTACCCCCCGGTTCAACTTTTTTCGTGACTACCCCCCCCGGTTCAACTTTTTAAATTTTGGTGGAACTAAGAAAGAAAATTTCCCGGAAAGTCTTGTGCCCCGGGCGCACGAACCCCTAGTTATGCCACTGTTAGTTTACATTAAAGTACAATCGGGGTAGACTTTGTCCCAGTAGTCCAAATCTGTTAAAATATGCACTGAGGTAAGGATATGAAAGCTATCTGCCTCATCTTGAATTTGACTCTGGCTACGGGCCTGCTCATCACATAAGTTTTGCTCCACTCCTTTCTTCTTGCGATTACGGTGTTCGAAAACCAGACACTAGCGTGTGCCATTAATAAGCACTAAAGCAAAACTGTTTTGGAATTAGGCCAGTCTTTCAAATATACATGTAGGCGTCATTTTCCTCATTAAGCCAACCTCTTAGTCGTCGTGCAGCAGATATTAAAAGACGACAGTAAGATCTGCTAGGGTGGTCAAAACTGGTCATGTCTAAGTGCCAGAGTAAACCACTACAGAAATATTCAGATTACTTACACAAGTGTTGACTTAATCTTCAAAGTTGTCCTACAGACCATGTAGTTATAATCTATTAGTAGTAAAGATAGTCGTTTCAACCAGATCATGGACGAATTCGGCAAAAATGGGCAATAGTACTAAATTCACACGAATTTCAATTTGTCCTCGAGTTAAAATGGTTAACTCTATGACCTCAGTAATCTAAGCATTACTTGGAAAATATGTGTGTAACTTGCTATTTATATACCTAACGAAGGCGGTACATCCAAGCAAGGACTACACCCATGCTTGTACTGATCAGAGTATCCTTCACTAATATGATACAATCACTCGCCTCTGACACAATTATCAAAGTGCTACATAAATGACGATGCTTAAAGTAATGCAATTCAAGCAGCCTTCTCAGATAACTCGCTCCATTGAACTGATGTTATAACTTCATTTCCTCAATAGCACTAATACCTTGGCATGCAATGCATGGAAACAATTATTGAATACAAACACAGAACCACTGTCTTCAGGAAGCCTAGATAAAAAGTAGTTTTCAACTAGCAGTTATATTTTCTCACTGGAAAGCATGTCAACTCCTAGCAAGACACTCACCAAGGATTTAATCGTAGCAGGGCGAGTGTCAATGTCTAGATTACAAAGCAGGAGAGTTTTACTGGCAGACAAAACATACCCTTGAGCAACCTGGCAACATCAGTGTCTACTGCCATATTGGACAATACCGCAGTAACAAATTGAGAGCCAAATATCTAGCTCCAACTGCAAGTGTCAAGCAGAAAGTAAGTGCCATCAATATGTAGCACAACTATCTCTCAGCACATTGCAGATATTTATTAGGAATAAACAACAATTTCAGTTTTTCTTTTAGCATCTGTACAGTGACTCGGCAAAAGCCAGAAAAACATCACGAGGCAAAAATCTATGGAGAAACCAATTCGAAAGTTCCAGCCTTTAATCGTCACATGTTTGGGGATGATGCCAGGAGAAAGCATTCTATTCACACATGCTGTTCGAAAACACAGCAATGCCGGAAGACATTTCAACATATTTCTCCCAATACATTTACACAAAGCAGCCAGCTTAACCATTTTACGCAGCCAGACAGACACCTATTACCGAGGCGGCTCACACGATACTTAATTACAGAAAGCCAAAAGTTCAACTTTGTAATTTTGAAGCATCGATTGTCCTGGCTGACCACTACCCAAGATACACGAAGGCCAAGAGCAAACACTATTCGAAAAAAATTAACAGCAAAATGAACAAAAAACAAATTTTAATTATTTACATAAGAAGAACAATTGTACATAAGACAATTCACCATTGTTCATCAGGTCAGCAAAACAGAACTTTGTCAACTGCACAGCAATGCTGACTTAGGAAAAATTTAGAAAATTGGGTTCTGTAAACAAGATTAGATAAAACCATTTAGTGATGCCTCTGAGTAAATTGGACAATATGCAAGTCATTGACTAATATTACTAGCTTCCTATTATCATCACTGCATTGATGATAACCACATAACTGGTTAAGAAATATCGAAACCGAACCGCAAACAAACCACAGGAAAAGGCCCTGAAATACATTTGCGGAAGCAAGTTGCGGAGCATCACATGAAAGTTTCTATGTAGAAAACTGCCAAATGTCATCATCTAATGACGTAGAATGACTGCGCGACTCCTGCAAAAGCCAAGGCTCAGCAAGAATTTAACGAAGTCATGCCAGAGTCACGGAGGCCTAGCAACTACTGGATATCTTTATTTAAAATACAATTGTCCAAACCTTTCTTTCTACACATGATTACATAATATTGCCCAAGCATCTTTAAATCATTGAATTAAGAAATCAGTAGTCTTGGTTGAGTTAATAGATACATTTATATATATATATATAGAATCTTGTGTGTTTGGGTGTGTGTGTCTGTGTGGGTGTATGTGTGTGTAGTTTCAAGCAGACAGTTCATTCTCTCTGATCATGTCACAGTCACACACTGTCGATCGTGTCCAACTCTGGTCGCGGTTGTTTCATCCTCATTAATCCGTGTAAGCCGAGACGTAGGTTTTAGGAAAAAGTCCACGGCACACTTGGTTCCCTCGCATGATCTCGCCCATCCACCAGTTCGGGTCCTTCTTGTCAAGAACTGAAACAATGTCGCCGCGTTTCAGCTCCAGCTCCTCTGCGTCGCCCGGCTTAAAGTCATAGTTGGCAATCACCTTTGGCTGGAAAAAGACAAGCCATTTTCTGTAAACTTACGTCAACTTTAACAAACCAAAAAACCATCACCATGTTCAAAACACTTTCAAGAGGTTCGTAGAACATGTAATACTGAGATACATACATGTACACAACATAAATGATTGAATATATATTTGTTTGGGTGATCAGTGTTACGTTAGCTAGCCCTTACAATATTCGATCTGATGCCACACTTCTGGCGAGTCTTAACAAGAACTTGACAACTCTGCCAACACATGTAACCTGATGACAGGTATTTGCACAAACTGTGGCTGCCTATTCTGCTGTTTGGCTGAAAGACGCTTCCTTGGGTTCAAGTCGGTGATTGAGGGACTTTATCTAGGTCAATCAGCTTATAGGTCATCCACAAAATGACCTACTTTGCATCCCTCCCTCCTCCTTGTCCACATATGGAATCCCTCTCCCCTCCCTCTGCAGATGTCCAGATTCTAGGGCTCTGCTCAAGGATGAGGTCCTTCAATATTGCCGTATCTAACAAGGAAGTCTAATATGTAACAGTCCCTCTTCACTAGTATCCCACTCAGCAGATGCAAAAAACCTGTTAATATCCACAACACATCGGTATTGTTAATTAGTAACTTCGATTGCGCCAATGGCTAGAGCCCAAGGCATCAATTGTCGGTAGCCAGCAATACATATTACATATATAATGCATGGTACCTCTACAAGGTCTTACACTCCTAGCTATCCATATCTACTAATAATGATCAATACAGACTATTGTCTCACTGAAGTTGGTCTTTAAGGCAGACTATGCTGTAATAATCAAGTGTACCAAATTTAGATGTGCATGTCTCTCCAGAGATGCATTTACAGAAAATGGGGTCCTAGGCACAAACATTTTTGGGGGCCCTTCTGAATTTGTAGACTGATAGTCTCAGACTCTGGTGATGTTTACCCTATCATGCGCAAAAACTCACGAAGTTTAACCTGAAGCCGTGTTTGTAAGTGTTATTGACACTGTAACTATAATTATTTTTATAGTAGGGGCCTAAGCTATTTTCAAGGAATCTGAAGTCATTTGATTCTAGTTTGAAAACACAAGAATAAGTGTACACTGTACAGTACTCGTTTGTTGCAATGCAATGTAGCATTGTTACATTATATAACATAAAAAAATGCTTGAACAAATTAATTATGTGAAATTGGATTGGTGCAACCGTTTTACTACTAGTCACAAACAGCACAATAGAAATAGAAGAGTAAGTTTAAACTGCATAACATGCAAAATGCAGAATTATTCAACCATGATAGTTGTTTGATAGCAAAATGCTGACACTGTGGAAACGAGCAAGCCTTAAGCCCCAGACTGCACATTTCAGCCTATTTCCAGACTAGCTCTGAGCACAGACAGTCACTGACCATATTGCTGTGACATGTACCAGAAAACACGAAAAATGCCAATATGTGTGGGTCGACTTACCCGAATCATGTCCTGCAGATAGATGGTCTGTGATCTGCTGACTGACGCCGTCCTGTGGTATTTAACAAGGTCATTTAGGGAGTCAAATTTGACGACCCAAAGGAAATACTTCCCAGCGCCATCACGCAATACTTTGAAATGTTGAACTTGATCAGCAAATCTGTAAATTAAATTCCATCAGACTCAACTTGTAGGCCTACATAACCAATTGTCAGAACATGAAAACAACTGGGAAATAAAAACAGGTTTAAAAAATGGAGAAAATTAAAAGTAATAAAAATCTAGAAAAACAAAATCAGTCATTAGAAATCTGAGAAATAGAAAACTGCCAGAAAAGTACTCAGCAAAGTCTTAAGTATGGTCTTGTTTACTTTGTCCTCATTTCAAAAAGTGTAGGATCTGTCACTAAAAAGACGATGCTTATGAAATTCTGTGTATGGATGATAATAAGTATACATTCATGAAGGGGTGAGTGACAGTGTAGTGGTTAGCGTGCTGGACTGTCAATCAAGAGATCGGGGTTCAAATCCCTGCCAGGGCAGAAATTTTGTTTGAGATCTCTGCTTCACATGCACAACTAGTCAGCTCAGCTATAATGAGTAGAATGACCATACACTGTCGGTGGGAAGATGAGATGGTGAGGGAGAGAACTGGTCACCCGCCGTCATATGCCATGGCTAAGAAAATGAAGTTACAAACACTTCATACCCAAGGGTGCCTCCCAGGCTAGCTCAAGAACCTACTCTTGTCTTCTTCTTCTTCATGAACCCATGGCAGTTGTGCTGAAAATGGACACAAGTCTAACAGCTGGCAAACCAACCACTCAAATCAGCAATTGTGTTGATGCTGTGTGCATTGATATACCAGCCAGCTGATCTGATTAGTTTAACACTTTGCATCAAAGGAGGAGGATTGATTGAACAGTTAGTAGAAAAGCAAATAAGGGTCATTCCATGTCAAATCAACCACTAAAATAGCAATTTGCCACCACACCTCTTTGGATTTTCTGAAAATTTTTATATGCAAACTACATGCAAAATTAGGAACAACAGTGAAAATTTGAGCAGAATATCTCAAAATTTTATTATAGCAATACTTACACTGGTTTTATATTGAGGTACATGGGAGCTCTTGAGACATATAGTCATTGCCTGATTGGTTTCATATATTTAACTAGATAAAATTGTCTTCACCCTCGCTCTCATCATTACCATCACCATACCATACCACTGTTAACCAGCACCACTTGCATCATCATCACAATCCCCACCACCACAGACTCACAGGTAGACAACCATGATAGTGGCTTGATAGCAAAATGATGACACTGGAAATGAGCAAGTCTTGAACCCCAGACTGCAACATTCCTGTCTATTTCCACAGGGCTCTGAGCATGGACAGTCACTGACCATATTGCTGTGACAAGTGTGACATGTACCAGAAAACAAGAAAAATGCCAATATGTGTGGGTCGACTTACCCTTGGAAATCACAGACATAATGAAACCAATCAGGCAATGACTATATGTCTCAAGAGCTCCCATGTACCTCAATATAAAACCAGTGTAAGTATTGCTATACACCAATCCTGCCTGCTGATATGATGTGTGAAACTTGAGCGAAAATTGGCTTCTGTGCAATATTTACAAATTTATAGATTAAAAACCAGAAGTAACACCACCAAGATTCTTTCATATTTGGAAAGAGCACAACAAACTGATTACATGAACAAATAAATCAGCCCTTTAAGTAATTTCCTGGCCAAGATATGACAGTCCAAACTTGGTGGATCATGCCATTTTCTCGTGATTCGTTTTTTGCTTATTAACTTAAAAAATTAATTTACGTAGAAGGGAGCTGAACACCCTCCTGAATTTTTCACCAATAACAGTTCTTGGTGTCCAGAATAAATGTGCAAATTTTCATGAATTTCAAAAGATACCGATGTTCACTTTTTTGGCAAGCCGTAAACCCCATTTTCATGATCATGGCAAGGAAAATGTCCTTGGAAAACACAGTAATAATGAAACTAATCAGGTACTTACTCTATATGCCTGATGAGCACAAATGTACCTCAATATAAAACCAGTATAAGAATTATAATATATTATTCCAACCTGCTGATATGATGTTTGGAACTTGAGTGAAAACTGGCCTCTGTGCAATATTTATAAATTTTTATATTAAAAATCACAATGAACACCACCGAGATTTTTAAATCTTTGGAAAGAGCACAACAAACTAATTACATGAAAAGCATTTCAGCCCTCTAGCTCATTTCCTGGCCGAGATATGACAGTCCAAACTTGGTCGATCATGCCATTTTCTCACGATCCGTTTTTTGCTTACTAACTTCAAAAATTAATATCTCGGTCAAATTTTGAGATATTCTGCTCAAATTTTCACTGTTGTTCCTAATTTTGCATGTAGTTTGTGTATAAAAATTTTCAGAAAAATCCAAAGGGGTGTGGTGTACACCCCTGGTTGATTTGACGTGGAATGACCCATAAACTATTCATGCAAGAGCAGCGGATTAATAGTGTGATGATAATTGAGATTGCATAGGCCTCCTGTTTCCTTGACGTACTTGACTGAGAGCGAGAACTCTCCCGGTGTGCTCTCACTAGGTCGAACGAGAAATGCGCCATCCCTCTGGACAAACTGCCCTTGTGCATTCTTCTCCAGGAGCATGTTCTCGGCATCTTGGCGGTTTATTCGGCTTACATACCAGCTACCAGAAAGAATCAACAACGACATAATTAAATATAACAAAACATTTGTTTCGTGCCTAATATAAGGGTCATTCCATCTCAACTCAACCAATGCCTCCCACTCGACCATCTCCGAATTGGCTGAAATTTTAACCACATGTTGCAAGATATATAGGATGGAAAAATCCAAAATATTTCTGAAATATTTAAAATACTTTCCAAGATATCGTGGATTCCGTGACCCCACCCTCCGAAGGCACTTCGCGAAACTTCGAGATGTCCACTTTTTGAAATTTGATATCTCTGGAGCCGTTACACCAAATTAGATGATTTTATTTTTGCCTGTACAGTTTCTTGCATAGATTACAAAAATATAATCATTTTTATTGTGTGTCCTATAATTTCAGCTGTAATAAATGTAAAAGATGCCTTCATATTCATTTGATATCGAAATTCTGCAATATTCAGTGATCAATATCTCCATATGTACCAGGCACAATACATTCAAATTTTCTATGTATACTGTCTATGTTGCTGGCAATTACTTGGCAAAGTTTGACTTGATTGGTGATTCACATCTGCCGGATATAGGCTGTCAAAGTTGACCAAATCTGACAACGGGGGTTAAAGAGCAAAAATATTCCCAAAAAGGGACATATAAATTTTATATTTTTATTGCATTTTCTGATAGACCATAGATCGATTGATAAGTGTTCCAAAAATCTTAATGGGGTTTTTTGTTTTAAGGACTTTACAGTGTGTCAAAAATGGTCGTGTTTTGGTATCGCGAGTTGCAATCATGGGTGGTATTTGACAGACTTGTTACCCTAAATATCAATATCAAAACTGTGAAACCAATGTGATCACTTTTCTAATATAAATGAAACATAACCAAGTAATTCTTATTAAAGTTATAGTTAACATAAGCATTTCTTTATCATAACCAAAGTGACTTTATGAATGAAATGTAGTGTTCTTTGGTGGTCTATCAAAATGCTTACAATTGTGGAACTGCTGAACATGTAAAAATATCAATATAACTAATTAATGTCATTTTTGCATACAGCATCATATTTTGAAAGTATTTCTGTGTATAAGATGAACATTTTGTTGTTTACTGTCTTCCATACAGAATTGTTGAGCTGGTACTGACATGCACTGTTACTGCGTGCTTGAGATGCTGACACTAAACAAAGGTCAAATTGCAATGGAACACAGCAAATGTCATCATGTCTTGGCCAAGTCAGACAATAGCTTGCCCTACTTTGTGTATTGTCGTGAATTTGTTGAGTTATATGAGCAAATTCAAGACAATGCATAAAATAGGTCAGACGAAGGAGAAGATATAATATCCACTCCTTCGTCTGACCTGTCTGTTATCAGCCCAATGTACCACTTGTGGTCATATAATTATTGCTGCCAGATACAGCCGAGATTGACAGGTAGTGGCATCAAGTTGCTTGCTCTGATTCTGCTGTCACATCTTCTGGTTTATTACAATCTTCAATATCAGTCCCAGTATAAAAGATTCTGATAATTAGGGAAAGACTATCTTTGGACTCATTTGGAACTGCTTAACCAGTTACTGATATTGAAGATTGTAATAAACTTAGAAGATGTTGACAGCAGAATCAGAGCAAGCAACTTGTGCCACTACGGGTCAATCCCGGCTGTATCGAGCACAACAATATTATGGTCATGTTGAATTTGCTCTTTAACTGAACCGAATAGCAAGATATTGACAGACTCTCTTTCAAAGGCATCATGACATTTTGGTGCTCATATGCTGACAAGTCGTAACTAACATGTCAAAATTACTGTTGCTGGTGAAATGGCTGAAACCCTCCGTGAATTTTCTCAACAATAGGTGGATTCCGTGAAATGGCTGAAATGGCATCTTCATGAAACTTCGAAATGATGCTGTATTCAAAATTGATGACACCAGCCGTTAAACCCCATTAGTTATGATGATATTTTTGCCTGTACATGTTTGATTGGTTAACGGCACAATAAGAAACTACATTTCATTCATAAAGTCACTTTGGTATTATGTAAAAAATGATAACAGTGGTTTCACTGGTTATATTCATATTATTTAAATTGCTGTCACAATTTTGACCCATGATTGATATTTAGCGATACCAATCAAATACCAATTTTGACACACTGAAAATGACGGTACGACACCAAGACATTAAATTTTGGAACACTCATCAATCGATCTATGGTCAATCGAAAATGCAATAAAAATATAAAATTTATATGTCCCTTTTTGGGAATATTTCTCTTCCCCCGTTGGTCAGATTTGGTCAACTTTGACAGCCTATCCGGCAGATGTGTCACCAATCAAGTCAAACTTTTGCCAATAATGCCAGCAACTATGGGCTGTACATAGAAAATTTGAATGTATTGTGCCTGGCATATTGTTTATCATCACTGAGTATTTCAGAATTTCGATATCAAAGGAATATGAAGGCATCTTTACATTGGCCAGCTGAAATATAGGACACAATAAAAATGATTATATTTTTGTAATCTATACAGAAAACTGTACAGGCTAAAAATAAAATCATCTAATTTGGTGTAACGACTCCAGAGATATCAAATTTCAAAAGTGGACATCTCGATTCGCGAACTAGGAGGCAATCACGGAGGTCATCCACGATATCTTGGAAAGTACTTTAAATATTTCAGAAATATTTTGGATTTTTCCATCCATCTACAACATGTGATTAAAATATCAGCTACCATGGAGATCACGAGTGTGAACCTTCCTCAAAATTGGTTGAGTTGAGCTGGAATGACCCATAAGTACCTTTAGAGGATGCCACTTTCTAGCACAAATGATGTTACAATTCATTAAAAACAGCAGACAAAGGTCAATAAATGACAAAAGTCACCAGTGGCAGGCTCTTGCACATGTGTGCCAACCTAAACTAACACAAGTCTCATCCAAGGTTGACAGATCACAGTTGACTTTGTTGGGTGTAGAAAATTCAACAGGATCTCCAACTGAAACGTAAGCCATAGCTAGATTGCTACCCCCAATCTGTCATTGGTTGCTGGTAGAAGCTGCAATTGGATTAGTCACTCATACCATCAGGTTCATGCATGACATGTACTTGTCCATTGTCACAGTAATTTTACTTCTGGTTGCTGTGTGAAAACCTGCAGCCTTTGCATGCTTAGGCGCTTAGTTCAAAGCCAAAAACCCACAGTAACCTCAAACAGCAGTACCATTTCAGTATCAGATAATGTAACACTTTATTGTACAAACAGGAAGATCAAATATCATAGCATATCCACATGAAATAAACACAGCATCCAAAATGAGGTCTCCGATTTGACTGAAAATATTCATGTTTTGAGAAACTTTCAAAATAAAAATTTTCCATTTTTGGGTCAACCAGTGTTAACAAATTGGTCAACAACCCTTGTCCAAAATGTATTGACCAACTTGGGTCAAAATGCCGTCTCATGGGTGACTGAAGAGCACTTAGTAAGATAACATTTATACAAATTGAAAGTAATTTATAGATTTAGTGGGGTATACTAACTAGGATGCTTATTTTATTTACAAAACAATGAGCATTGTGCAATTAGCCTATTAAACTCAACAGGGCTGTCAGTTTGCATAAACCGAATTTTATGAATGTTTTGTTGGTAATTAGCCTGGTGTTGAGAGAACTTGCTTAAACATTCAGAGTTCAGTTTAGTTTAGTTGATTTTTAAATACAACTTGTGATATGTGGAAAGCACCAAAATTGTGTAATACACAGCAATGCCAGTTTAATTAACTATTGAAATATACAGTTGAACATTATTTCTATAATTCTTCCAAAACCTAAGACATAGCCAAAACCTAAGACATAGCCAAAACCTAAGACATAGCCAAAACCTAAGACAAAGCTGGTCGACTTTGGGAACGCTGGATACATTGGACTCTCCGTCTCTAATACTCACAAACTCCAGTCAATGCAGCTGCTCGGCTTATAGGCGCCATTCCAAAGTTTGCCCATATCTCAGGCTATATTCGGGATACCTTCACTGGCTCCCTATCCAACAGCGGGTACAGTTCAAAATCCTTTCCCTCATGCGTAACTAGGGATGTTAAACGATAGTCGGAAATCCGATTATCGGTTTAACGATAATCGGTTTTCGTGTTGACAAACCGATTATCGAATTCTGCCTCTTATATATAAAGCGGAGTTTTCCACAGCCAACGAGGTAATAGTAGACCCCCACAGCGGCGTATTATTGCCTCTTATATATAAACGGATACTTCCACAGCCAACGAGGTAATAGTAGAACCCCCACAGGGACCTATTATTGCCTGTATATAAAGTGGGCTTCACAGCCAACGAGGTAATAGTAGAACCCCGTACTGGCGTATGTGCGTTACCGTACATAGCGATTATTGGTTTTCAGTAACTTGCATTATATGATAATATATTAAATTTTCTATGAAGGCCAATAAAAACGATAATCGGTTTAAAATCGGATTTCTAAAACCGATAATCGGTTTGCCAAAAAAAAACCGATATTAACAACCCTAAGCGTAACTGCCTTGTTGGGTGGCTCCATCCTACCTGAGGTCTTTTTGCACCTTTGTCTTCTCCTTACCTGCGAGGGCCTCTTTGCGATCTTCGACTCGTGGCCTTATGGTTGTCCCTCGCATGCGCTCTGCTACGGCCCACTCTAGGTGCTTTGCCCGTTTTGGCCCATCAGCTTGGAACTCTCTTCCCCAGTCTCTTTGCCTTGAGTTACTAGCCCTCTCTCCTTCCCAGTTCCGTAGACGTCTTAAGACTTTCTTGTTTGCTGATGCAGGCACTGACGCAGGTCGAGAGCGCTGCTGATTTCTGGGCAGCGCTATATAAATGTTCGATTACAATTACAATTTTACTTGAAATTTAGTCTTGTTTTAGCTCTAGGTAAATACTATTTCCTGTGTATTGATATTTAAAAAAATCACTAGGAAATTATACAAGTTGTGATTTATGAATATGTCATAAGTTACTATTATAACTCAAATATAAGGGAAATTAAAGTAAAGAAATACTAGTTTCACTGTTTTTGCCACATTATGTGAAAATATGTATTTCAGACGTTTTACATGTTTAATTTATAAGAATAATTTTTGAACATTATGCTATACACATCTTAATATAAATCTTCTGAAGTAAATTATTGAAGTAAATTTAGTCTTGCTATAGCCTGATCAGACAGAATACATGTAATTTTTACAAAATACATACTTACACCTAAGAAATTATTACCTATGCGAGGTAATAATAACTGTTATCAAAACTTATCTGCAGCATAGTTAGCATGGTGACTTTGTACCACAGATGCTTCATTTGCAGGGAATAAAATGGCATGAAATTATACCGGTGTAAGTAGTCAACAGACATCAGAAATGGTGTGCACCATTCAAATGTCATAAACAGTGAGGAGTCTGGACTCCTAGAATAGTTTGCCAGCGATAAGTGCAAAGATCATAAGTTTCTGCCCATTTGCAGCTCTTCAACTTGCTAGCAGTGTGTATTGGAAAAGCTTTTCGCTCTACCACAGGAGGAACCCATTCAATCCCAGTCTGAACCTGAAGAGAAATCAGAAGTCTACTTAAGTGCAAAGATCATAAGTTTCTGCCCATTTGCAGCTCTTCAACTTGCTAGCAGTGTGTATTGGAAAAGCTTTTCACTCTACCACAGGAGGAACCCATTCAATCCCAGTCTGAACCTGAAGAGAAATCAGAAGTCTACTATGCTGAAAGGATTACAAACAAGAACTTGAACACTTGAACAGTAGACTTAAATGACCATACAGTTGATTGAAAACAAAGACTTCCATTGCTTTTGCTTGATATCAACAGAGTTGGTAGCCAGTCAATTCCACAGCTAGATGTGTACTTTAGTCATCCTAGGATGATCTGAGCATTAAGCTTGCAGACATAAAGGGCTATATTACAGCAAAGTACGGTATGCTGGTCCTTGGTGGCTAGGGTGTGTTTTGCAAACATGTCCAGAATTCAGTGAAGCTGAAGTGACATTTCGACATCTGCATGGGTCCAGGTTTTAACTGACAGAGTATAAAAGAAAATGAAATAAAAAATATTATTTCAAAGATGCTTTTAGAAAGGTGTTAAAATCCTTCATAGAAGAAAATGTGGATTTCTCTAGAGTGAAGTTAGAAATTTTGAGAGAGGATCCGAATTCTGCATGCCCAAAAATTTTTAATGCGTGTCTCTTTGGGCACGCGTGCCATGGGTTCACCACCCCTGTTCCCAGGTCTAAGAAATTTCAGCAACTACTTTGACACTAGGAAGGAAGCAAAACAGACATGTGGCTACACTATGCTACTAAAGATTTTTGAACAACTGAGCCAAATATCTTGAGCCTAGATTCAGCAACTGATCTCTGACAGTGTTTTACTGTAGTTTAGGAACTCAATTACAGTAACAAGTTTACTTCCATAGACGTTACATTTAAGTAACACAGTTTACACTACCGCAACAATGTCAGTGCTCGACATGACACAACTGCAGTGCCTACAGCTAACCACAAGTTGCAGTAAAAAAATCCAAAAATAATAAACTGATATCCCACTCTGAAATTTTTGGAGTAACAGCTCATTACCACGCTGATTTCAAAAGGAAAATAATATGGTTTCCACAAGCTGAACTGAGTCGAGGTTATTCATTCATTCTGAAATTTTTTGTAAAGCACCACTTCAAGATTTCTACTCAGAATTACCTCTGACCCAACACCAGCAGAAAATGACAGACTTTAGGCTGTTATAAACTGTCAGAAAGATCCCTACGTAGAATTTGTGACAAAAATCTACTATGCTGTCAGTTTTTTTAGCATCACATAAGAAAACAGAACAGCACTTCTTAGAGATTCTCCATGAGGGTTACATTCTTAGCTTCATAAGAAGACAGTTGGCTTTTTCAAAAAAACCTTAACAGTTACTGTAAAATCTCAAATATAAATGTTGATGCATAATGTACACATGCAGCAAAGTCCTTATACTAATTTAACAATATTGAAATTGTATGAATAGCTACATGCAACTGTGATGCAAGCGAAGTGTTCGCTTCATGATTCATCAAATCTGAAGTCTGACAGAGCATTGAATTTTGCTAAACTTAAATGCTGCACTAAATAAGTGGCCTCAAATAGCCTTTCATGCTCTATTTCATGTCTGCTTTTGTTAAGATGCTTTGAACTATTATTATAACATTTTGTCCTTTCCAAAAAAAATCATGACTCAATCTTAAATGTGTCACAAACACTTAATTCTAAATAAAACTGAAGAAAATAAGTTCTAGATATGCATATTTAGACAGGTGATTTAGTCTTAGAATGATGCTAAATACATCCCACGTTAGGCTTTCAATTACTTTCTGTCATTCTCAACCTAATGTTCTTCATAGCTATCTAAAAATGAAATTTTTTAAATTCCTCCTTTAGAAGTGAGATGTGCAGCTGGAGTTCTAAAAAATCAAATCTGTGAAATAGTGAATTATACTTCAAGATTTTACGACGAGTCTTCGTGAAATTGCGATTGTAACATAACGCCGCTCAAAGAGCAAAACAAATCGGGGCACTGTAACCATGTATGTCTCTGGGTATTTATATATCAGCTTTTTAGAAAGTCACAGTCACATAACTGATGTAAAAAGGTGAAACTTAAGACAAACATAAATTCCAATCAGACGTCACAGTCAGCTAGCTACTGTTATAAGCAAACTGAGATGAGTAAATGTTGTAAGACTCAAACATAACTGCTTACGGAAGTGGCTTTAATTCTATATAGTTGCTTGGTATATATCCTTCCTTTCCATCAAGTTCAGCTTTGTACCAGTTCTTATCTTCTTCCATGCTTAACACCTAAAAGTATCATCAATTCATTACGCAGTATGACCAGATCAGTATAATCAGATATCAATATAGGCTACTATTTATAATGGTAATTAAAGTTATCTAACCAAGATAAGCCTAAGAGGTTTGATAGAGGCTTTGAAATAACACTGGACAATGCTGAATAAAAACAATCAGACTAAGGTCATCATCAGATAAGACAATCTCAAACAGGATTTTCTTAGAAACATTTCTTTGGATAATATCCCATCATGACTTTACAAACTGGAAATTTAAAAGACACAACAAGGACTGAAACCCAACGTAGCCCACAAAATAACCACAATCTCACTCATACAAACTTGGACGTACAAAGTTATCCATTCGAAACACAGTTCTATTAGTAATTTATTTAGGCTCAATGAAACATGTAGAATCAGCCAAAAGCTCGATTTAAACAATACTGCAAAGACCAGATGAAAGAAGATGGTGACCTTGTTATTATAACTGCTAGGCCAATGCAAAGGACACTAACTGTAAGAACATGGACACAATACACTATAATATAGTATAATCTGTCAATGCCCTTACATATGGTTATACCATATTATGTGGTTATACCATATTATGGTTATACCATATTATGGCATAACCACATGGCCAATGGGAGACTCTATTAAAAAAACTCACATGCCTAGGGATAAAATAAAGAGACCACACTATAAAGACAAGGTCAACAGGAGAAACAAGGGAACGGAAGAATATTACGTAAGGATACTGGGAAAATATTATGCAAGACCAACCAGAAAATATTATGCAAGGCCTGTGGGAGGATAATAATGATAATCTTCGTTTAATTTCAAACTGACACAATGCAGGATGATTACAGTTCAGTATGAATGGATGATCACAAGTTATTACAGGAGTCGAATTTAACTGTATAAGGCAGCCATGCAAGGCGCCCATCATGTCCTACATCTCATTTTACCAACACGCCATCTCGCGAATAAAAGGCTGAGTGGACCTTTGGGAGGGTACGGAAAGAGATCCCGCTACCTACTGCTCTTCACGCCACTGATGTTACCACTACACTATGGTCCTATGGACCCCACTTACCTTGGATATTATCCAAGGTAAGTGGGAAAATGAAGTAACTAGAAGTAGGGTGTCAAAACTCTAGTAAAATACAACTCAGGTCTGATCCCATTATGAGCATTGAGCACGCACTAGACTACCACTGATAATCTATCATAGTATAAATATTTTAATATAAACCATGACATGGTTACATGCTACATTGTGGACCTGGGTCAAAAGTCACCAAGACCATATGTTAATGGACTGCGGGTTAAGAGGCCACAGTGAAATGCAGTAGTGCATGATTTGTGTAAGCCTGATTTGGCTAGAAAGATAAAAAATGCTGCTTTGTATGAAGGCACTTGCACTGTAGCCTGCTATCAGATTTGTACAATTACTTTGAAGGTTACACTGGTATCTGGTTATGGAGAAAAGTGATTGTGATTAAATACCAGACAACTTACATTTCAAGCCACATTAATATCTACTGTTTCCAGACATTATTTTAGAGCACTAAAATGCCAGGATTGAACTACCAGTCATATGGGCACACATTTCTCTCTGGTAAAAATTTGTTCCAAGCAGGTCATCTTGCTATAGCCACAAAATTAATACACCCAGACAAGAAGGGACCAGACCTACGTCCAGCAGTACCTTTCACTAAGGTAGATAACAGTAATTGCTTCTTCACCTGTGGCTGCGACCGCTAGACTAGTCAGGTAATGGTGGGTCTATGGTGACTCCAACCTTAAACTCAGTTGCTGTTTGGGCAAAGGCAAGCACATTTCTGTGCTAGTATTCTGGGCTGTTGCCTGCTGACCCATCACTTACATGCAATTTCAAAGAATGGCTGGGTACTGGGGATTATATTCACAGCCTGGGTACCCACATTCGGACGGGTATCACGACCATCTGGATACCTGTTCACAACCCTCAAAATAAGTGACAAAATCCACAACCAATTGCTATAGATCTCCACTGTAAGAATGAAGCAGAAAATAAAAATTAAGAAGAAACAAAACAGGCTCTCACACAACAGTAGACTAAATAATGCATTACCAACCTTAAGTTTCGCTCCTCTGGTAAAGCTAAGCTCGTCATCAGCAGTTGCCTGAAAATCATGCTTAGCAATTGCCTCCATCCTAAAAACAGAGCAACAGTAGAATGGTCATTTAGTTAAGCAAAAGAGCCACTTAATTATATACAAGCTCATTTAGTACAACTGCAGAAACTTTATTTAACTGTCAGTGACAAGGTAAAAAATGCTAAAAATAAAAGTTAACAACATAAGTTAATACCTTTTAAACTAAAGCAACAACCAGAGTTAACATTAACATAACAACAATCTAACCTCATCTGATCTGCAACGCCTATATCATAATAAACAACGAGTCAAGAGGATGGCTGCTTTAAAAAGCAATCGGGAGTTCAAAAACATTAGACAGTTCCAGTAGAGATACAACAGGTGGAAGAAACAAGACGGATGGAACAAATGCCAACATGCAATGCATGTAGGACCCATAAAATTCTATACAGTGCAGTTTAATTTTTTTAAATAGGACAGCTAATGAAGAACACCATACATTCACCACAGAGTAAAAGCAAAGCTCTCATGTCCGTAGTGGAACGTAGGGAAGGTGTTCAATTCATAACTTCCAGCACCTGAGCTGCCACTGGACAAATTCCAAGGTCCTACACACAAGGTCTGCACATAACAGGACCTTTCCATTTCAGCTTATGCCACAACCAAATTGTGTTACATGGTGATATAGACAAAGTGCACACAAAGAATTTGTCCAGGGTCATAACACAGAGTCTACTCAGCATGTTCCGATTCATTAGATAACAAATCCAGCCATGGGTGTCCGCAGGAATTTTTTAGCAGGGCAAAGAATATTTTAAGGGGCAAAGTTTTGAATTGGGGACTAACGAGGGTGCCGAAAGCAACCTATCACCTATCATGTGACCCTCAGCGCTCGCTCCCGTGATTAGGGGTCTGACCCGGACCCCAACAGCCGCCTGCACTTTTGGAAAAGCATTTTACACGATATGGAGACTGTTGTTAGCGTTCTGGGTAGGGATGTTAAACGATAAGGCCAAAACAAAATAATGGTGTTTCCGGTAACCCGACCGACCCACTTTTTTAGGCCCGACTGGGAAAATTTTGTGAAAAAATTTTTTTTTAATTAATTTTCAAAAAAATTTTTTTTATTGACACATGAATTTAACCTTTGCAACATTGATAACACTGCTTTCCTTGCCATAGGTATGTAAATAAGGGCACCGTTAATTATCTATGCAAAATTGGCCTTAGCAAGGTGAAATATGATGACGATATATTCGTTTATTATTATACAACGATACAGCATTGCATAAAATTATTTTACAAAATAAAATTTTTTTCCTACCTACCTACCCATTTTTTAAAACCACTGTTACCGGAAACACACCTATATTTTTTTTTGGCCTAATCGGAAATCCGATTATCGGTTTCAAAAACGATAATCGGTTTTCATTATTGACAAAACGATTATCGAATTCTGCCTCTTATATATAAAACGGAGTCTTCCACAGCCAACGAGGTAATAGTAGAACCCCCACAGCGACGTATTATTGCCTCTTATATATAAACGGATAATCGGAAATCCGATTCCACAGCCAACGAGGTAATAGTAGAACCCCACAGGGACCTATTATTGCCTGTATATAAAGTGGTCTTCCACAGCCAACGAGGTAATAGTAGAACCCCGTACGTGTATGTACGTTACCGTGCATAGCGATTATCGGTTTTCAGTAACTTGCATTATATGATAATATATTAAATTTTCTAAGAAGGCCAATAAAAAACGATAATCGGTTTAAAATCGGATTTCTAAAACCGATAATCGGTTTGCCAAAAAAACCGATATTAACAACCCTAGTTCTGGGATCCATTTTCAGCTATATCTGAACGTTTATTTCAAACACAAAACTTTTAACTGTTTCAATGTTTTATATATTTTAAATTTTTCAGGTTATCTTGACTAGTTTGGGTAAATAATGAAACTATGAAAGCCAAACCTTGTTCAAACATTATTATTTCATCAGCATCGGTGCTCAGCTAACTAGAAAAGTTCCCACTGGCAAGCTCCCACAGTTAAAAATAACGTCGCAATAGAAATGGTCATTTAAAATGTAATATTTATCACAACAAATGACCAGCTGTAGCTTCCGGTAATGGTAGAATGATTGGTTTTGATATGCGCACACGTTTATTTATTGGTGTTTATTACTAATTAATTTGTTTCTGTTTTTTCCAGCTAATTGCACATTCTGGTTACATACACGTTAATGTTGAAATTAATTTGTGATGCTGAAAAGATAAGCTATAATGGTTGAATAACTGAGAATGCCAAAATGATATTTACTGGACCTGGTAAAGAAAGGTCCAGAAATGCTATTTAAACTTCATACAGACCATACCAAACAACAGAAGAAGGTAAACATGTAGTTTTGTGTTGTAAATTATATCCTGTTTTTCTATCGTTAGTTTAGCATCGTAAATTATTTTAAGGCAGATAAATTATTGCAGTAAAAACTGGAAGCTGGATGAGCGACGAAAATGTTATAGAAGAAGTAGAATTTGGATAAGCAATGAAACCAAAAACCAAAAGTTGGATGAGCGATGAAAACATGGTATTGAGAGAAATATGTTATAGTAGAAGCAGAAATTGGATGAGTGACGAATATGTTTATAGTAGAAGTAGAAGTTGGATGAGCCAATACTCATTCAACTTCTTGATGCTAAAATTAGTGAAGTAAATCTAGAAGGTAGATGAGCGATGAAACATGGTATCAATGCAAAATTATTACAGTAAAACTAGAAGTTGGATGAGCGATCAAAATATGCTATAGTAAAACTGAAGTTGGATGAGTGATGAAAATATGTATAGTAGAAGTAGAAGTTGAATAAGCAATGAAAACATGGCTAAAATATGCATAAAATAATTTAAGATGCTGTTTGTTTAATTCAAAGTAAGAAAAATAATTTACGATGCTAAACTACATGATTACCCAGAAGAATTTCATCAATATTTTGTCTCAAGCTGCCGGTTATTTCTGACTCAAAACAACTTCCTTTATCAAAGCATTCCCATGTATAGTTTACTACCAGTAAAAAGCTAAATGTTTCAATTCGTTGAAAAATAATACTAAACCAACTTTTACTGCATTACAGCTCCCAAACACCGGCACTTCACTTCTTTATGTATCATTCTATTCTCCAAGTAAACATTACACTTTACCATTCCGAACAAGCAAGCACCCGTATTATTCCTTGTCAACTTTATCAACTTAATTATGAAAATCGTTACCGCCGACCATACGCTGAGTTTTTTTGAAAACCTGAGTCTTTTGCAGGTCTTGTAATGGTGCAACTTGTCGCGAATGGCAATTGACGCATCAATTACATATGTTTATAAACTTCACAATTCGAACATGTCAAATGTGTAGGGCTCAAAGGGCAACGGACATTCCGATGTTACTATTCTCTGCGAAAATAGTGTTCTTCATCGTTAGGTGGATTAAATAGAAAAGGAAAGAATCGAACCAACAACAAGGATGTGAATCGACACGAACTAAAACTAGTAACGAAGGACGAAAGTGTTGCTAAAATAAACACCAACTACATCCGAACGACGATCCACCTCTACGACTGCACGGCTTTCATACATAATCACACTAATTATCACCTTAAGGCGTATTTTTTTAATTACCTGTCACGAAGACAAAGCTAGACAACAAATTCACTCGCGATCTAAAAGATTTTTGTCTAAAATGAACGGATGCACCTTTCAAAATGGCGACAGCAGAATTGGACAACTGCACCTGGTGTAGTGAAATCTGCTACTCAGTTTTGAGATGGGTTTCAGGTTCCGATCAGCGTTTTTGCCCAGTAGTAGTCAAGTTTTATTACTAAATTATTTATTATATCGCGTTAAGATTTACTTCCTGACATTCACTGGGCCCACATCTGCCAATAGTGGGCCTCTAGTTACCATTAGTGGCGTGATGCGACTCGCTATGGGCCCAGTAATCGTAATCGTAAACTCGAGATTTCTAGAGCGCCCACAAAAACGAAGTCGCGGGACCAGCTTATTCACATGGTAATGTGGTTGTCTAGATGTCCAATTCGTGCGTGTAAATTTGTTTACAACCGGGACACCGCATCAAGAAAACCGTAACCAGATGAGTTCATGTGGATTAAGAAATACAGGATAGTCAGCTTCAATGAGTCGTTTACATAGTTCGGCTCAGCATCAAGATTAGTGCTATACTTAATGGAGGATAAAGTGTTATTGTTTCACTTGAAGCAGTCAACATTATAACGCCACTATTCCAAAGTCGATGGATACTATAAGCGAGGATAAAACATCAATTGGACATTAAGGAGAACAATGGACTTGACAAAATAATCGAGAACAATGGAAATAATTTATTCGTACCCATAGCCGCTAAATGGCTGGCGTCAGGAACTGATGATGATGCAGAAAGGTGCAGAAAGTGGGGTTTAGGTTTATTGTACATGGTTATGTTTCTAAAAGGCCTAAGAGTGAATGCACAAAATTGAGTGTTTGGGTTTGTGGTAATTTTTGTGGAAATGAAAAGGTTTATGTTGTACTCTATTTGTTGAAAACAATTTGATAACACATCTAAAAGTCTATTTTTACTTTCAAAAGTAGGTCTGCACCCCTACGCAATGCCTAAAAAATTTACGACAAAAGGCTTACTTCACCAAGTGCAAGTTACACGCTCCTTTTGGTACCCGTGCTGCAACATCTCCGCACTCGGATATTAGTACAAAATTACATGAAAACCTTAGAACTACTTATCATCGTCAACCTTTTGAATGAAACTTATTATTTCAAATTTTATAACGTATTTTGTTTATTGCAATTAATTATTTCTGACTTTTTAAAATTTAGAATAAGATTTCCGCACTGGAAATAATCTGCACCTAACATAGTTCGGTGCTGCGTACTTTAGAGAACTTAATAGGATACTGAATAAGTAATTAGGTAACATGAATAATTAAGCAGATGACGTATCGTATTTTCATGGATTTCAGAGACTTGCTCAATCCATGTGCCTCGAAATCCTAACAGCACTGTTCTCTTGCACAGTCAGCGACTCAGCGTTTGGCCTAACACCTTTAGTTGGGAATTTCTATTGCTAGGCATGCCAACATGGAGCCCATAATATAATTATATAATTTTGTATAGGCTAGGGTTGCGAGACGTTCGGCAAAAGGACATGTAGGCCTAGCCTACGTCCTCCTTTTTTGCATCGATCATGTCCTCTGTCCGGCAGGCAAAGCTAAAAACCTGGAAAATGTCCGGCTTTTTGCATGTTTGTTGTATTTGGCTATTATCTCATGGCAGTTTTAAACGACTTTACACGCGCATGTGGAAGGGATTCATTATAGGGTTAGGCGTTTGCAGGCGGTTCAATAAAGCACGTACTTACTTACTTACTTAAAATCACGGTCAAAAAGCAAATAAATCACGGCATACTTAAAAAAATTGCCAAATTCACGGCATCAATTCACAGTCATATTGTGCTCATAAAACATCGCACTGACAACACTTTTCACTCCGTTTACGACGTTACGTCAGCGCAGACACGTGACTATTAGGCCTGTATAGGCCTAGTCAGTAAGTTAAAATTAACGATGTCACGGCTCCAAGTCAGAACACAATGGTTTAATTCACTTTTGGCGCCCTTTGGCAGTGTATAGGAGCATTTACCCTGGATCACGTGACAATGTTTACGTAAGTCAAAACAAATGTTAAAATGCCGTCGACTTGTGTGAAAGATTGTACGAACAGACATAGAAACGATGAAGAAATTAAATTTGATCGGTTTCCTGTTGGACGAAAGCGAGAGGAGAAGCTGAGTAAATGGGTCACTAAATGCTCCTATTAAATGCCTTCGTTCTTGGCCAATGCATTATCGATGAAGAGGGCGACTATTTTAAGTCCAATTTGTAACATCATAAATTTATGGATTTTGACACAAAAAGTGCAGCAATTATGTGAAAAATCACGGCAAAATCACGGCAACTACTAAAAATTCACGGTATTCACGGCAAACGTCAAAATTCACGGTTTCCGTGATTTCCGTGAATTCGTGATTTTCGCCTAGCCCTATGAATCATTCTTACAAAGTAGGCTACAATATGAAGAATGTTTCTTGTTAGAAGTTCTATTCATCGGCTATGTTATTGGTAACGAGGCTTTGCTGCGGAGAGTTGGCTCCTCAGAGAAATACTGTGCGAAGGCTAGTCAAGAAGGTGCAATAAGCTATTTCAGCATTAATTTTCCCGCAGGGCATGACGGGAAAGGTGATAGTTCTCCGTTTGTCGCGGTCGAGCCTCTCGATCACGACAACGAACAAACGAAGGAAAATTAAAAGGGGTCTTTAAAGTACGGCCCGCGGGCCACATCCGGCCCGCTAAGGCCTTTAATCTGGCCCGCGGAACTCTCCTTGAAGAAACAAACTAAATTGGGAAAATTGAAAATTTTAACGCCGCTGTACTCTGACATGCATATTGCCAAAATCCATGTCGCTGTTTGTAAGGCACTGTGCCTGATATGCAATGACACCATTGCAGTGCTTAAAGAGTACAATATTCGGAGACATTATGAATCCAAGCATTCGTCGCATTACTCACAATTCAGCGCACAGAGAAATTTTTTTAAATTTGGAGTTTTGGCCCGTGGAGCTTTAGAAAGTCAGCAATTTGGCCCCCTGCTTAAACGAATCTTTGGAGACCTCTGCTTTAATCGATGGAATGTAGATGATTTGAAGAAATTTATAACAGAAAGATGCCACAAGACAACTTCATCGAGTTAAACATGAACTCGTGGCAATCAAATATCTTCTAATATTTGCGTCAAAGTAGATCATAGCAACATCGCTACCGGCACCATTCAGTTTGTTTATGAACGGTTACCTATCACCGGAAGTAAAAGTAAACTGGCTGCGCATGCGCACTGGTAATGCTGAAGTAGCTTATTGATTGCTTAAATAAATACTTTGCAACATTATGATAAAAAAGCCTCAATTGATTTCATACAGCTTTCCAATGTGACTTCGTTTCTTGTATACTTAGAAGATCCCCTCCTCTGACTCCGGAGTCCGGAGTTGAAACATTCAGTGCGTCCTCCAAGCTTTGTCCTCCTTTCTGTGTCCTCGATCCTTAAGCTATCCACGTAGGACCTATCTGGTCCCATATTCTGACACTGGACACGTATAGAGAGCAAATGGACACAATCTAATACATGAGAAATGCTGGCAGGTTTAGTCTATTATTACACTGTGTCCCGATGAAAAGTGGACCCCTAGAAAAAGTGTCATAACTCGGTCAAAATATTTAACATTTGCCTGAAATTTTAAATACAACAACAGTAGCCATATCACCACCAAATCCTAAGGCCGTTTGGAAATGTTGGTGAATTTGTCACTTTTATGAACGTTTGAGATGCAGCACTGAAAAAAGGAAGTTTCCAACATACAAGAGCCACAAGAAGGTGAAGTTCAGCTACATCTGGTGTTCAAAATGTCCTCCTTGTTCACAGCCACACGACCGTAGACGTGGACGCCACTGTTTGATGGCCCGGTCGATGATCACGTGGTCAAACAACTGCCACTCTTGAGGAGACGTTCAGCAGGCACCTGTTTCTTGCACGTTCCAGCCGCCGCATTAACGCGATCCCGCATTCGTGACGGTGATCACCTGATCTCGTCTGATTGAAGAGTGGCAGTTGTTTATTATTATTATTACAGTAGTTTTATATAGCGCCCCTTCAAGACAGTCTACTCAGGAGCGCTCCCAGCCCAACCTCGGTCAAACAGGACAGTCTTAAGGCTAGAGAAGAACTGAGCAGAGTGTCCTATTGAGGTCAGACGCAGTGCCACCGGAAGCCCATTCCAGGTCACCGGGCCAGCCACAGAGAAGGCGCGGCGCTGTCGGATAGCAGTCCGAGCACGGGGGACAAGGAACTCTGCTTGCACCGCTGAGCGTAACGAGCCACGACGCGGAACAGTCACAGTAGGGCAGCAGAGTTCCCGCAGATATGGAGGAGCCAGGCCCTCAGTGCAGCGCCGGACCAATGCAGAGACCCGGTAGGCAATGCGCTGCGGATAGGGGAGCCAATGGAGGACATCCCGCACGTACCAGGAGACTCGAGAGAACTTAGGGATGCGGCCCACAAGGCGGGCAGCCGTGCGCAGGACTCTGTTAAGGCATTTAAGCCGGCAAGCTGGGAGCCCATCATATATGGCACTACAGTAGTCCAGACGGGAGACTACGAAGGAATGAACCAGCGTAGAAGCAGCATCTGGGGAGAGGGACCGGGATATCACCCTGAGTTGCCGGAGCTGGTAGTAACAGCTACGGCAAAGGAGATTAATGTGTTGGACAAACGTAAGCTCCTGGTCTAGGGTTACTCCCAGGTCTCGGACTGAGGATGAGAAGGTGAGGTGCGGATATTTTGAGGTAATGGAAGCAAGGTCTACCTTAGCAAGCTGCTGACGGGTGCCAAGCCAGATAAGCTGTGTCTTGGTCGGGTTAAGCCGCAAGCGGTTTGATGACATCCAGGCTTGCAGGGTCTCAATGGCCCGGTTCATTGTTTCCACCGCAGAGATCGCCTGCCCCGCCAAGCAGTGGGCGTACGCTTGAATGTCATCAGCGTACGATTGGCTCAGGGTAGCCCCAGCCGCAAGCAGGGGTCCCAGGTCAGCAGTGAAGATTATGTACAGAAGAGGACCAAGGACGGAGCCCTGGGGTAAACCAAATGGTGCAGGGACCCAAGAGGACTTAGTGGAACCGTGGGCTACCATGAAGGAACGGTCCTGCAGGAAAGAGGTAAGCCATCCAAGCATATTACCAGAAAGGCCGAAGGAGACAGATAAGCGCTGCAGGAGGATCTCATGGTCTACTGTATCGAATGCAGCGCTCACATCGAACAGGGCCAGAAGGGTGACCTGAGATTTATCGATAGCCCCATAAATGTCAGAAAGGAGGCGGACTAGCAGGGTTTAACCACATGATCATCGATCGGGCCATCAAACAGTGGCGTCCACGTCTACGGTCGTTTGTCCGTGAACAAGGAGGACATTTTGAACACCAGATATATCTGAACTTCACCTTCTTGTGGCTCTTGTATGTTGGAAACTTCCTTTTTTCAGTGCTGCATCTCAAACGTTCATAAAAGTGACAAATTCACCAACATTTCCAAACGGCCTTAGGATTTGGTGGTGATATGGCTACTGTTGCCGTTTTTAAAATTTCAGTCAAATGCTAAAAGATTTGACCGAGTTATGACACTTTTTCTAGGGGTCCACTTTTCATCGGGACACAGTATATATAGGTTGTATTATGATTCCAGACTGTTATCGAGCATAAATACTTTATGGTTGTCGGGTTGAAATCTCCCCGCGCATTGATAGCGAGGGCAGATAGGCTATAGCCTATAGGCCTACCCTACCCAATTCTACTCACACGTAGGCCTACGTAGCTACCCACATAACTAGTAACTACCCCTTCCACTTTCGATGTAAAATTTCCGTTCCGTACTATTTCCGCCTACCGTGTTCCTAGGTCAAAGAGCGTAACAATTCTGCCTGGATGACTGATCGAAACAAGTGCCACTTGAGACAACCAGAAAATGTGTGTTGAGCGGAGTTAAATGGAGGGGCAGGTGCGAGAGAGTTTGGAGATCATGTGATTACGGAAGGAGAGACGTGGAGATTAAATTTAAAGGTAGGCCTAATGCCTTAAGAAGTGAAGGTAATGTATAGTATTAATATTACTACTGTATTAGTATTAGCATTAGTATTATTATTACTAACGGTAGGCCTATTAGTGCTATAGTATTAGTTTTACTAACTGTAGGGCCTGTTATAGTAGCCTACATAGGCCTAGTATTAGCAACCAATCAATCAATCAATATTCGTTTAATTCAATAAATCCAGTTGTCATGAACGCAACTGGTTACAAGTAACACCAATTAGCCTAGCTGTAGAGCCGAGCTTGAGTTAGTTATTCAAGACAATTACAAGTAATTATGAGACAATTTATATATATCCTTAAACAGTGGAGGCGGCAGGATTTCAGGTTTAGGAGGGGGGGGGCTAAAGTTCCAAGCCCTTCGCTTTTGTCCCCTCCTCCCTGTGATATGCAGTGATTTCCCAATTTTTTTTGGGGGGTGGGCTGAGCCGCAGTTAGGGGGACTAAGCACCCCTATCCTCTGGCGCCGCCACTGTCTTTAGACAAGACTCGCGGTATGTAATTACGCTTATCGTTGGTGAGGAGGGTGAAATTGTGCAATCAAGGACGTATAAGTTATATTTGTTTTGTCGTGTAGATGGGAAGATTCCCCGGAGAACATGGCATGCATGGCTCCCTACAGATGGCCCCAAACAGGCCAGCGTCAGCGGCCTCAGCCAGATCCACCACTCCTGGGGTAGTGGATAAGAGGAAGCTTCTTCGCTTCGACCGGTTTAGCATACTTTGCAATTTACCCCTTTCGTTCTCACTGGCATACCCCCACCAGACAGAGGAAGCATACATTATGTGTGCCACAGTGGTTGCCATAGCCACATCATGCAGCGCAAAAGTGGACATGCGATAATCTCTCAAAACCCGGAGTACGTATAGAGAGGAGGAACTTGAGGTAAGGACCTTTTCTGTATGCTTTGTCATGCGCAGGTCGTAGCTGAGGGTAATCCCTAGCACTCTAATGGTGTCAACCCTTTCAACCCCTTGGATGACGACGGGTATGGGTGAACCTTTGTGGCCCCTTCTCGTGAAAATTATTTCACGCGTCTTGGATGGATTTAGCCTCAGATTATTGCTTTTTGCCCAGGTTGCCATGTGATCAAATTCTTCAGCCACTGTAGGCCTACTGATGTTTGACGATCCCACTAATGGATAGGCCTACGTGTCGTCGGCATATTTAACAAGATGGTTAAAACTATGCATAGGATGGAGGTCAGACTACGTATACGGATCCGAACCTTGAACAACGCTTGCATTTATTGACGCAGCCGACGAGACTTCTCCTTGAAATTTAGTAATGTGCTCAGTGGCGTAACGAAGGGTTTCAGCGCCCGGGGGCAAGGGTTGATGACTGGGCCCCCTTTAAATTTCTTGTTGACTTTTAATCGTTCTTGCCATAGTACTGTGTACCATTGAAAGCTAATTTTGCGCCCCTTTGGTGCTGCGCCCGGGGGCGGCTGCCCCCTCTGGCCTCTGCATGCCCCCTTCGTTACGCCATTAAAATTAATGTGCTTTCGGTCCTGAAAATAGTTAGCTAGTATTACTATTAGTATTATTATTAGTAACTGTATTAGTGCTAGCTAGTATTACATGTAGTATTAGTAATCGTATTAGTAGCCTACTATATTACAATCGGTAATCGTGTTCGTATTGGAATTGGAATTTCGTAGCCTATTATAGGCTATTAATAGGCCTATACAGCTGGTTTGAGGTTAGGTCATCAGCTGTGCCATACCTTTCTAACCCCAAAGCAAAGTCAACTAGACCTACCAAAGTACGGGTATCTGAACACAAAGTTCTAAACGTACATGATAAGCTATGTTTTTTCTATAATGAAATATAGGCTAAATAACAATACATGCATTGCACGCGTACCGTTAACTAATAATTGTATAAACATTAATAATAAACATATATTACTTTTATTAATTTAAGTTGCACAACTTGCACTTTAGCCTACAGAACTATGTTACTTTCAACCTATCCTTGAATCAGAACTGCGTCATCTTCTTTCTACTTCTAATTTGAAATCACGTGAACTTGACCCCCTTCCCCCGTTTGTTATCGTAGATGTACTAGCTGACATTGTCCCGTTCCAGCAGTAAAAACTGGAAGTTGGATGAGCGACGAAAATGTTATAGAAGAAGTAGAAGTTGGATGTACTGATACCAATACCAATACTCAGGGCCGGATTAAGACTTCCGGGGCCCTAAGCCAAAGCCGTGTTAAGACACCCGGGGTCCTAACCCCAAAGCAAAGTCAACTAGACCTACCAAAGTAGGTATCTGAACACAAAGTTCTAAACGTACATGATAAGCCTTTCTCTCAAAGACTTTAGAGCGACTTGTTTCTCTGCAACTTCTTCCTTACCTTGAGCAGTCAGGCCTTTTACCGCACAGACAATCTGGCTTTAGAGCTCACCACTCAACTGAAACTGCTCTTCTCTCTCTTCTCTATGACATCTATTCTGCTATGGATAAATCCCATGTTACTCTTTTAGCTCTTCTTGATGCTTCTTCAGCATTTGATATGGTAGGCCTATAGACCATGATATTCAGTGCCGGACTCATACTAACAGTCTGTAGGCGCCCCAAGCGACCGACGGCAAACGTCAAAGGCTCAAAGCCGAAACTCTAATTCTAATATTTCCCACTCTGTGTCGATCATAATGACACATTGTTGACACAGTGACCGGACGCAAGCGGGTGAAATTCGAAAATTAACTAATGGTCAGTAATGGAACATAATAACATTAACATTATTATAATTATTACATTCTGAAAAGTGAACCGTTAGTGACATTTATAATGAAGCGGTCATAGGCCTATCCATGTGGGTATGAGAAAAGAAAGGAAAAAACAACTTTTAACAGAAAAAGGACATCTCCATAAACTAAGCTTACATATTGTGCTTTAAACTGTTCTGGAGAGAGATCCTTCTCTCAGCTAAAACGAATAAAAACGATTTAAGATCCACCATGCTCCAGGGAAAACTAAGTTCACTTAGCCTGTATGCATCGACGTCCTTGGGCAAATGCATTTTGATGATATTGTTTGCGAGACAGAAATCACGGAAAAGTTTAAAAACAGTTTTTCGATAATTGTAATTGTTCTCCTATCACAAAATAGTTATTCTATTAGTATGTAAATTATGCTATTCAGTTCCATTTAAGTAATAAGCTATATGTTTCGACTTTATGATCTGTTAGTGCAGTTGGATCTGAGTTGTAGATTATTCTATTCTATTTACGGACTTATAAAGCGCCTCTCACAGTAGGCCTACAACCTAATCAGAGGCGCTTCCAGTGCGAAAGACCCCTCGAAAAAAGAAAAGTCTCAAGAGAACGAGCAGAAACAGAAGTGCCCCCGTATAACCTCAGAGCACGAGTTAGCCTATAGTCGGAATTTCATTCCACAACAAAGGGCCAACAGAGGCGTAGGCACGATGCTGTGCTGTGGCAGTCCGAGATCGAGGAACCAGAAGGTCATGATGGTCTAAAGAGCGGAGAGGACGTCCAGAGGTAGCTGAGATAGGTCGTCTGATAAGAGGTAGAGGGGAGTTTGACCCAGAAACGCTTTACACGTAAGAAACAGAATTTTAAACTGAATCCGAACAGTTAAGGGAAGCCAATGATCGAAGCTGTTCAGTCATAAAAATCGAAATATGGGAGAAACGAGGAAGGCGGGCGATCAAACGAGCAGCTGCATTAAGTACTGATTGGAGTGGAGCCAGATGGAGTTTTGGTAGACCTATAAGTAACGAGTTACAGTTACTGTAGTCAATGCGTGAACAGATAAAGGCATGAACCATGGAAGAAAATATCGGCGAGGGGACAGATCGTCGAATGGCACAGATCGTCGAATGGCACGTAGACGCCGCAAATGATAAAAATTGGACCGAAAGAGATTAGAGATAAGTGCAGCGAAGGAAAGAGTACTGTCAAGAGTAACACCAAGGTCACGGACATTTGTTGAAAAAGTAAACTGAGGGAACTTCTTGGCAAGCATATCATAATCAAGTTTAATTAGCTGCTGGCGCCTGGCGAGTGCCCAGCCAGATCAATTGAGTCTTTGAAGAGTTGAGCGAAAGAGGATTAGAGGACATCCAACAATTGAGGTCAGCAGAAAGAGATTCAATAGATTGGGAAAGAGCAAGCTGGTGAGAAGAGGGGCCATGAACAAATGCCTGGACATCATCAGCATAGAGGTGACCAGAGGCCGAGTGTTTAGCAAAGAGAAGAGGGATATCAGCTGTAAACATGATATAAAGAAGTGGACCCAGCACAGATCCTTGTGGGGCTCCAGATTTAACAGGTACCCATGAGGTGCGAGAGTCTCCTATAATAACCATTTGGGTACGATTACGTCTCGTCACTTTGTCAACACTGTGTCATTATGATCGACACAGAGTGGGAAATATCAGAGTTTCGGCTTTGAGCCTTTGACGTTTGCCGTCGGTCGCTTGGGGCGCCTACAGACTGTTAGTATGAGTCTGCGACTATGGTCAGTATTCAGTAAGTAAGTAGTAACTAAAACTTACTAGCGCTGAAAAACGTTTAAGGGTAAAGCGCTAAATTATTTAAAATGACACAAAATTAGGAATTTGCAACAACATTTTGATTTAATTTCTCCAGATTTTGGGGCCCTCAAAAACTTGCGGGGCCCTAAGCCATAGCTTATTTGGCTTATGCCTTAATCATGTAGTAGGTAGGGGTCTGCGGGTATACCCGTACCCGCGGGTTTACCCGTACCCGACCCGTACCCGCGGATCGGGTACGGGTCGGGTAGGCATTTCACGGGTCGGGTCGGGTACGGGTAAGGTAATCACGGGTACGGGTATACCCGGTTTTACCCGTACCGACTTGAAGTTTTGGGGTTAACCTGTCACCGTTACATATGATATTGAATCTTGCACCGTCAACGACTTACTATGGGATAACTGGCACATCGCAAATATTAGTACCATATGCCTGCACACATATACATATACACAATGATGTGCACATCTATACATATATATTTATTTATATATATACATATATATATATATTCTTCAGGCTTAAATTAATCCCACCCAGAGGAGGGGTCAGCCACATTCATCCTTCTTCTCCATTTGTTTCTGTCTACAGTATCAATCTGAGAGACTTCAGATCTTGTTGTGCCATTTCTCCCCATCTCTTCTTCTGCCGTCCCCGATATAGGCCTACACATATTGTGAGACACACACACATAATATATGCTAATACATATACATATATATATATAGGCAACATAATATACACATACACATACATCATACATAATACATATACACTTATAATACACATAGTGTCTGTTCGTGAACTTAGCGTTTATTATTGGATGTCAAATTACAGTTTAATAGAGAGACTCGTTCCATTTAGCACCGCCGCAAAGCTGTTCCACATAATTATGTCTGATCTCCTTTCAAGTCCAACAAAAGAGGGTCGGAGGTCTCTAACGTTGAAGCCAGTGATAAGAAGAGTCTTGTTTTCTTACAAAAGGTTTTTGCAGTACAAGTAGATGTATTTCAAAGTGTGTCATCCCTTAATCTGTCAGAAATGTTTAAACTTCAATTAACGACGAGTTATGCTTGGCCTGAACCCCGGGTATAAGAGCCTATTGTTCTTGTTGCTTGGCTGTATAGAATAACATGTATACCAGATGGAACTTATCAACTGACAAGTCATCACCGACCTTGGGTGGCATTGGGACATGCAGACCGTACAGGCCGGAGGGATAAGCCGATCAGTTGTATACGGCTGGCGTGGCTATGACTCCTTTATTATGCAGGAATTTATGACGACCTAGAAACATAGTTAGGCCTACGTAGTACGTACTAAAAGTTTTGCTGCTAGGCCTACGTCAACAATTTCTGCTTGTGCACAAAACGACACGTCGTAATTTTTAAGTTGCACGGCAATATTGTTAATTCTGTGTTTCTCACCTCAAATAATGGCGGATGATAAACTACGTCAGGTGTAAGTAAACAGTATGCTTACATTACATTTATAATTATTAGTATTAATAACGTATTCATGACTGCCTCAGGGCTGACTTAAGGAGACTGCGCTTCTTCTTCTTCTTCCTCCTCCTGCTCCTCCTTCTGTTTAGCATAGTAGTAGAATCATCATCATCATCATCATCATCATCATCATCATCATCATCATCATCATCATCATCATCATCATCACCACCACCACCACCACCACCACCACCATCATCATCATCATCATCATCATCATCATCATCATCATCCCCATCGTCATCGTCATCATCATCCCCATCGTCATCGTCATCATCACCAGCAATTCCTGACGCCAGCCATTTGTCGGCGACGGGTGAGAATAAATGTTTTCCATTGTCCTGCTTCTACTCCTATTACTACTCCTACTACTAATACTCATACTACTACTACTCCTAGTCCAACTCCTTCTCCTCCTGCTCCTCCTCCTCTACTGCTGCTGCTGCTGCTGCTGCTGCTGCTGCTACTACTACTACTACTACTACTACTACTACTACTACTACTACTACTACTAATACTACTACTACTACTCAGGGCCGGATTAACATTTTGTAGGCCTGGATCCAAAATTGTATGGTAGGCCCCTAATACATGTTCAAAAAAGTGTTGACTAAATTTAAATGATAGAATAGATATTTATTAGTTTAAAACTGTTTGCCACGTGCTTTCAAAATAGAGAAACTGTCAACAATATCGTGGAAATCTAGTGGTTGTATAAAATTAATTTCACAATATTCATAAGTGTTCAATTAGTCAGTCTATCTTGTCCCATCGTAGATCTTAAAGCAGTTTTGATAAGCTTTAGTTGACTGAAAGATATTTCACCGCTGCAGTTAGACACATGACGTGAAAGATATATAACAATTAAGGCCGCATTAAGGCTAGTGCAGGCCCGGATGCTGCAGTGATTCACAGGTCGAAGTGGGAAAGAACTTCAAGAAGAGGTGCCGGCGTGGGCGTGGCGACTGGCGACGTATTTTGGCGCTCAAGTCACGGCAATCTGATAATATTAAACAATATTAAGCAAAGATAGAGATACAGAGAGACAGAGAGAGAGAGAGAGAGAGAGAGAGAGAGAGAGAGAGAGAGAGAGAGAGAGAGAGAGAGATACAGAGAGAGAGATATATGCTTATATATATACAATGCACAGACACAGATAGGCCTACATATACATGTATGAACGCACACATAGATAGGCCTGTAGACAGAGACATAGAGGGGTGGAGAGAGGGGAGAGAGACTGAGCCCGTTCAAGTAATTTGAAACTTATATAGAATAGATCTTACACATGTACAAACTTAAATAATGTCTGCTGTCTGAAGACACTTTTGCTATAATGTCTGTTCACACGTGTTACGTGTAGACTATAGTACATGTCCATAACACATATTTTAGGCCTACTGCTGCTTGTATACGGAGAATAGCGATCAACTGACTGGCGTGACGTCAGAAACTGATCATGGTGGTGGTGGTTATGATGATCATGATGATGGTGACATTGATAATGAAGCACTATTAAAATTTAGCTCGCAAAAGATATTTTTTATTATAATATTGTTACGAAAAACGTTATGTGAGCATGCTCGTATACCTCGGAACCTCAGAGCCAAAACTCGTGTGAGCATCGCGCCAATCAATCAATCAAATTCGTTTATTCGAATTTAATTTACTATAGTCGCAGTTTTTGTAAGTAGATTAAAGTGTTCACAGAAGCCAAGCTGGCGTTGAGCATGCTTCAAACACATTAGGGTGCTTGCGCTTCAAAATCTGTGTATGATAATGATTTGGCTTAACATCACTGCCAAGAAACGTACAGAAACATTTTATGGCTAGGCCTACCTGTTTCAAGTTTCGTCTTTGCCATTTTCTCAAACATTCAAATAATCGGACCGCAGCTGGAAGATAGGTGTTTCTTTCCCATTGCATTTAAAACAATATTACTTCAGAAAAATTCCAATCCGAAAGCCACTTGTAGAGAATCGCAATTTCTTAAATAGGCCTATATGTGATTCGGCGACTGCATTAGAAATTTTATACTACTGCTACTACTGCTACTGCTGCTGCTGCTGCTGCTGCTACTGCTGCTACTACTACTACTACTACTACTACTACTACTGCTACTACTACTACTACTACTACTACTACTACTATCGTTATCATCAGCCTATTTCTTATTATTACTACATGATGAGTTATTGGCCTGGTAGGGACGGACTGTATAGGAAGGCGTGCAAATGACGTGGCGGGTATAGTACGGGTACGGGTATACCCGCGGGTACGGGTCGGGTCGGGTAGTAATTTTGAGTACGGGTCGGGTACGGGTACGGGTAACGGTTCTGTTTTACGGGTACGGGTCGGGTAGCAAAAACGCTCTACCCGCAGACCTCTAGTAGTAGGCCTATTGGCACTGCCAATAGGCCTACTACATGTAATACTAACACTAGTGTGGTCGCATCTCTAATTGGAAATTTTAACTTAAGTTGTTTTCTTTCTCCAACCGGGCTGTCCATGCCAGCTAGTCTAAAATTCATGTAGCCAAAAAATTATCAGGATCGAACAATATCTAGGACTTGCACAACGTCCTTGAAGTTCTGAATTTTACGAATAATTGTCGTCATTTCGAGTACAGTAACTGTTGGCCTATAAGTATTTGATTCGAATTTTTGGACCTAGCCTATGCTTAGTTTTCAACAGAAAGACTGGATGGTTTTACTTAGGCACAACTAAAAAGTAATTTCTACTACGTTGATGTTCTCGTTGATAGTTTATTATAAATTTTTATTAGCATTTTAGTGGCATTTGATCCGTGAGTTCCTGAGATAATGACATTGACTAAGTACCTTAGTAACAACAATATTAACTAATAAATAATTTTAATAACTATAATCAGTGTAATCACTAGTAATAAAGCATGCAATAATGTCATTGTGCTGTAATCTGTACCTACTGCAAGTAGGCACTGATTGAATTTATTTGGCATAACTATACTATTCTATTTGGCATAACTATACTAGCTATACAATCACTATTAAGTTTTATCTAAAACATTGAGAATTAAATGTCTGTATGCAGAGTTCTTCGCTAATCGTCATTTTAACGGCGTTGCATGTTTGCGAACCTTGCCGAAGTGGCAATTTCATTGAATAGTTCGGCGACGAACTGGAGCAATTCAATAATGGTAAGTAATGTGCCTCCGAGAATTAGTCCCAAGGCACCGCCAACGTCGCAGACCAGTGTGAGTAAATCGTAGGCTGGAGTAGTTTGGATGTCGACGTAGTTCAGCTGAGAGTAGAAGATATCCAGGTAGACGAGTTCCTTGCTCAGTTTCGACATCGTCAGATTCCTTCCCTTGAACTGAGACTGTTGAGATGTGTAGTTGAGAAAATGCTGTGAGAGAGGACTTGTCGAGATTGAGTATGGATATGTGGGTTGATCGCACTGGAGAGGACAATCACACTTGTTGGCCTCGCCGGACGATATAAACCATCTCTTGACGCTCGATACGCAGTAGTAGTACTGGTCAGGAGAGCATATTGCTCCTGGAACTAAAATAAAAACCCAAAGAACCATTCATATCAACTCATTCTAATAATTTTAGATTATTAATGGTAAGTAGTATTGGTCAGGAGAGCATTGTCTTCCTGGAACTAAATGACCAAATGGACTGTTCACATCGACTCATCTATGAATGGTACCGGTACTGTTACCACAGCAAAAAAGGTAATTACAGTAGCACATACATCCATCGATCGATACTTGCATGTATACATGCATAAGTACTTACGTGCACACGTGTACATGTATTATACATACATAATTATGTCCTTGTGTATACGAAAATATTGTATACGTATAAATATATGTACGAATATATCTTCGTGTGCATGCACGTATGCACGTATACAGGCCATCTGTTTATGGCTGTATGTTTGCATGTATGTATCTGTATCTGTGCATGACTGTATGTATTTAGACATCATTGTATCTCACAAAACCCAAATAATGTAAACGTTATTAGGGACAAAGTGCTAATCAATAAGCAAACAGTATTCGGATATCTAAACGAGTCAACACTGACGAGCTCTCGCAGACACGCAGAGCCCAACAGACTGATTCCCATCGACAGCTGATATAGTAACACAAAGTTCGTGGAGTTCATAGCGTCGAAGAATTGGAGCGAAGACAGGAGACAACTCTCACAATGCAAGTACCCCAACTGCCCAACACCGACCATTCACTCGTAAAAGGCAGGAGACCTTGCACCCCCTGGCAACTCCCGGTCTGTGGAGGCGACGTCCTTAGCAACCGAGCAGTTGGTAGAGTGTCATCGAAATTGAACGATCAGCAACAATGCAAGGATTTTCCTGGGTTTCCAAATAGAAATTTGACACTGCCCAGTAGGGTGTTTTTAAGGGGAGCAGGACATTACCCCGGACATTACCCCTGCCATTACCCCCTACAATTACCTCCCTTAGGATATTTCCCCCTGCCATTACCCCCCGGCATTTAATAGATATAGTCTATAGACATCTGGCAGGTGGGTAATGTCCAGGGGGAAATGTCCTATACCCGTTTTAAAGGTACAAGTGATATTTTCAACTCAAAGATTTTTTTACTGGCCAGGTCGAATTATCATGTCAATTCATGTATGAACTTCTTATCCGAACTTATAGCCTTATAGATGAGCATTTAGGACTGAAAATGGAAGAGAAAGTGATGGAAAGGTCAAAAAGAGTTGTGGAGCGTGAGGAACGTTATCGTGCATGCAAAGCTGTAGCGAAGGAGGTTCCTCTGTTGGAAACGTCATCTGATGAGGAGCTGTAATCGGATAGCTCAGAGAAAGAGTCAGAACCGTCGACGTCTGCTTTGCCACCAAAGCGGCGAAGGGGAGCAATCTCTGCAGTTACTCGTGATGTTGCAGCAGATCTAGATCGCACCAAAACCAACAGCAGGAGGGTCTCTCACATTGTGCATGCTCTACAATCTATATGCAGAACCAGCTGGTGAGTTGATCATCGTCCTTTAGCGATCCATCAAGCAACGAAAGATAACTGAGTAGCCCTAGCAGCAAAGATTCGTGAAATTTTTTTGATCTTACTATCAACTGAGGCGGCAAGATCATGCCAGATGTTACAGGGAAAGGACGAAGGAGTTTCGATCGCCTTCCAATAATGGTATCTGGTAAAAATGTGACCAAGTTATTGGCCATCCCCAAACACCAATCCGGGACAGCTTCCGTCATGACAGATACGTGTTTGGCCGAGATTGGAAGTTAGGGATTGGAAGACAGAATCATGGTCATGTATTTCGACACAACAGCGAGTAACACGGATTGCAAGGGTGGTGTATGCATGAAGATGGAAGCGGAATTAGGAATGGACCTCTTGAACCTTGCCTGTCAATATCATGTTTATGAAATTGTTCTGGACAAGGTTTTTTCACTGCATGATTCTGTTAGATCTCCGAAATTGGAACTCTTTAGTCATTTCCGTGACTTTTGGCTGCGAATCGATCAGGCCAAGTATCGCACAGCAATGGAGAATAGAGATGCAGCATAACGTGTCGCAGAAATTCGAGACAATGTCATCACCTTTACATTGTAGCAACTGTGTACTGAATACAACAGAGACGATTGCAAAGTGCTACTAGAACTAAGTTCGGGTACTCAGAGGTATTTCACCGCGCGCATTGGATGGCACTGCGATTTATGCGATCAGGATTGTGGTTTTTCGGAGTGCTGCTTTCCGTTCAACAACGCTAGTGATGTCCTTCTCGACAATCCTACTTTCAAAAGGTGTGGAATGATCTACTTCGAGTGTCACCTTTTGTGACAATAACTTACGTGACGTAGGGCTACTAGTTCAATGAAGCCCCAATGAACGATCTTCAATTCTTGAAGGCAATCCATACTTACCCAGACAAGGAAGTCTCACAGGTCGACCTAACAGCATTCTCCCTTCACCTTTGTGACGATTCAGTCACCGTCGACAAAAAACAGCGCATGCATGGTCTACAGCATGCGCAACAATCAGGTATCCGATGATGAACCTCCAACGAGGCTTATATTATTATTCCCATACATAACCAACTACAAAAGCACTACCCGATTTCTTTACTATAGTTCTACCACCAAAATATCTCATATCCTCGGATTGGATGACTCTTCTTGTTCTTGGTGAAGACCCGCAACAATGGGAGTCAGAACAATCATATAGTGAGGCAAAAGATATCATATCCGCCCTAAGAGTGACGAACGATTTGGCGGAGAAAGGAGTAACCCGCATTCAGTCTTACAATGAAGCCCTGGTTCGAAATGAGGTACTTAAACAAATTGTTCTACAAATGGTCGATTACCATCGAAACAAATTCCCAAAGACACTAAAGGGAAAAAATAAATGACAAATAACTGACAGTATTTCCTTTGATTTTGCCTTATATTTTTTGTTTAATGTAAAAATTTGTTTTTTTATCATTGAAAATTACAATGTACGCCTATCACATTGCTTTCTAAGTGATAATTCTTCCAGGGCTTTGCGCAAGTTCTAAATCTATTCCGATTTTCATCAAATTTGGCAAATGACAATGTTTTCCAAGGTGGAACTCAAACACAAACTGGCTGATATTAACTTTGAAACTTCAACTTTTAGTCCAGGTATCGACCTGACATCACTCACACGGAAGTCTACTTGTGTGACAATAGGCTTCAATTAGATAATTATGGAATAAAAGCCGCATTTGATCAATTAATTAATAATCGATTACACGCTATAGAATATGCGGCCATTTTAAATATGAGCGCTGTCGTGTCATGTCGACTGTTTGTTTGACCGTCTTCTTGGCAGTGTCTCGGTGTCTGCTTGTCCTGAACTTGTGTTTGTCATCAACTGCTGATACTATGTGTTCCTCAGTGGTTTTTGTTGGTTCTGACGCCGCTTCAGGTCAATGTCATCTTGTTTTCTTGCATACGTGAGTCATGATTTGCATGCCAGTTGCGTTGGAAATAAAATATTTTTAACACAAAACTCCATACCCCTGTAACAATGCACCTATAAACACACGTGCTAACATCGGGGTCCTTACATGTAGCCTATCCATGCCTACAAATCTACGCATAAATGTCAACTATTTAAATAGCTTTCACATAATAACTGGTCATAATTATACCATCGAACTGAAGCGGTCGACATTTACAGTTGGCAATCATGGACGTTGCCAAGCATTGCGTAATGCATGTCATGAACGTATAGTTATCACTCTGACGACAACCACCATACGGCGATGGTAGCATCGATACCTACATATCAAGTACGAAAATTTGATCATTATTATGACTCCAAGAACAATAGAAAAGTAATTTATCTCACTCGGGTTGTCATTTGCAATGGGACCCTGAAGAAAACATGGGAAAACATTCTTTGAAGAAAACTTTAGGCAACTTTGTTTAAGAGTTAAGTTTAAGAAAACACTCTGTCGCCCAAACACAAATGACGTAGAGCAATAATTATTACATATTACTACGACATACGTCTATGTAATGGATGTATCTGTCTTCAAGGCGCCATTGTAGCGGCATGATTGTGCTATGCTACGGCGCCATAGATATTGTCATCATCATTATCATTATCATTATCATTATCATCAGCATCATCATCATCATCATCATCATCATCATCATCATCATCATCATCATCATCATCATCATCATCATCATCATCATCATCATCATCATCATCATCATCATCATCATCAGCATCAGCATCATCATCATCATCATCATCATCATCATCATCATCATCATCATCATCATCATCATCATCATCATCATCATCATCATCATCATCATCATCATCATCATCAGCATCATCATCATCATCATCATCATCATCATCATCATCATCATCATCATCATTATCATCATCATCAGCATCATCATCATCATCATCATCATCATCATCATCATCATCATCATCATCATCATCATCATCATCATCACCACCACCACCACCATCATCATCATCATCATCATCATCATCATCATCATCATCATCATCATCATCATCATCATCATGTTTCGTGGTTTCTGAAAGGACCAGCCATAGGATTAACAGCGCCGATTACCTATCTCCTCAATCAGTCCATTCAGTTCGCTTATGTCCCACCGCAGTGAAGAAATAGCATGATTACTCTTGTCCCCAAAGTTCCTAAACCCTCCTCTGAAGCAGATTTCCGGCCAATATCCATCACTCCTATTCTATGTCGAATACTTGAAAAGCAGATTGTGCACAGGTTCTTTTACCCATTCCTGACTGACCCCCTGCAACACCGCATATATTCTGATCAGTAAGCTTTCCGACCAACTGGATCCACCACGGCTGCCCTTATCTCGATTATCCATAATACATTAGAGACGCTTAATTCCAACGATTACGTCCATTTGATAGCATTAGATTTTTCCTAAGCTTTTGACACTGTCAGGCATGCACACCTGGCTAGCATACTAGCGAAATTGCCAATTCCAGACAATGTCTATAACTGGATCATTGCTTTCCTTAATGGTCGCCAGCATTGTACGAAATTCTTGGGAGAAATATCAACTTACATTAAAATAAATGCCAGTAGCCTATGCATATACTCCAGGGTTCGGGCTTTGGACCTATGAACTTCATCACTGCAATCACCAGTCTTAACGCAGCTAACCCTGCAAACAGGCTCCTCAAATATGCAGATGAATGCTACCTATTAATCCCTTCCTCAAATAGTGCGTCTGTTACTTTAGAATTGGACCGTATCTCCCGATGGGCTGCTGACTGTAACCTGAAGCTGAACCAAAAGAAAACCAGTGAAATTATAATTCACCGCCCAAGGGTGGGCCTTGGTTACCTTACTGCTCCTGGCACCACCACAGGTCTAGCAAGGGTTACCAGTATGGTGATCTTGGGAGTAACCATTTCTGATGACTTAAGATTTAATAATCATGTTCAACGACTTTGCTGTCAGGCCCGTCAATCCTTTTACGCTTTGCGAACTTTGGTCGCCCATGATGGCCTGCGTGGTCTACATCTGTATGACGTTGTGCGAGCCACTACCTTGGCAAGAATGCTGTATGCCTCACCCGCCTGGTGGGGTTTCGTGGGACAGCGTGACAAAGACAGGTTTGAAGTCTTGATGCGTCGCTTGATCCGCTATCACTATCTTCCTGGAGATTCCCTGTCTTTTGAGCAACTATGCATACAGGCTGATTCCCACCTTTTTTCATCGATCCTGGTGGATAATGGGCTTGTTTTACATGAATTGCTTCCCCCAATTAAATCTTCTAAGTATTCCTTCCGCCTCCCGGGCTCATGACCGTATCATTCCTCCCGCAGATAATTTGATGCGTAAAAATGTCATCACTATTATAGGATGATATATATAAGATCTGAACAACATTGGTTAACTAACTTCTTAGATATTTGCGGGACTATAATGATTGTGCACCAAGGTGCAGTTGGCAGTTGGTTTATTAAGGGATATTGTCACTAACTTGCTTAATGCGAAAATCGTTTATTGTCAGGATACTTCATACTTTTTAACTTTGTTTATAAAGATGTCTGTACACCAAAGTGCGATTAGCAATTGGTTGATAAAGAATGTACTTAATTACTTACTTACTTACTTAGTACTTACTTACTTACTTACTTACTTACTTACTTACTTACTTACTTACTTACTTACATCATCATCATCATCATCATCATCATCATCATCATCATCATCATCATCATCATCATCATCATCACCACCACCACCACCACCACCACCACCACCACCACCACCACCACCACCACCGTCGTCGCCGCCGCCGCCGCCGCCGCCACCACCACCACCACCACCACCACCACCACCATCATCATCATCATCATCATTATCATTGTTTTTAGTATGACATCTGACTTACGTTTCTAAGTGAAAATGGCACGGTTGTTGAAATGCCAGTTCCGACTCTGAATGCGACCATCTGCATTACAGGCTGTTCCCATGCAGCATGCAAAATAACCTATAGAAGACCAACATTTTAAAGTAATCTCTAGAAATACTGGACTTAATTTAAATTTGTAAATGGAGATTCAGATAGCGCCTGCTTAAAGAGAAACCATTCAATGAAACTCTCTAGTGCTGGCCAAAATCTCTTCATGCTTCACGGTTAGCAGATGACGCAGCATCTGGACGTCGCTTGAACCCTCGGGTCAGCTCACGTCCGGTACTCGATTGGTCACAGAACCTTTTCGTGACTGGCAGCCTATGCAATTCTATTACGAAAATTTATATAGCGCCCCTTCAAGGTTACTACTCAGAAGCAGATGTAATATAGACAAGGCTTGACATTACAGTCTGCTACAGCCGTCTTAGTTGTTGAGCTGCTACTTATTTCTGTACCGTACTGTAGGGGATTCCTGTGCAGCCTAGCTGTCTAGCTGATCAAGTCGACGGATAAGACGAGGCTTAATCCTTACAAGTCAACCACAGGCAGACACGATGTCATTATAATACCTGAACTGTTACTTACCAGTTCAATTACAGTTTGACAGTTTGAGGAAGAGTGTGCAATTGAAATTCATGAGTAATTTAGGTACTGGAATATAAGAATGCAACAGTCGTCAGGAATTTTGGCCAAGAGACTGCAGTCCAAGTCGGGAAAAGTCGACCAAGTCGATCCTTTTTTTGCCAAGTCGATCGAGTCGTCGAAAGGTCGACGCGTCGACGAAGTCGATCGCAGCACTGGACTCGATCGACTGCGGGGTATACTTGAGATGGTTTGCGGACAATTCACCCCCGGAAGATTCACTCCCCACATTTCGCCCAAGGGGGTGGGGGAGGGTTTGCCCCGGAACTATAGAAATGAAGCATCACATATTTGTTGAATTGTAAGCAAAGCATTATTTTCATCAATCCAACTTCCATTTAAGAGAGTCAGATAAGAAAATAATAAAATTCGCTATGAAACAGGATAGAATCATTTATGAAAATAATTCTTTGCGTAAATGGAAGTGGATTGATGAAAATAATTCTTTGCGTAAATGGAAGTGGATTGATGAAAATAATGCTTTGTAAATAGAAGCTAGATTGATGAAAATAAACTGCACACTAAACTTCTTTTACAATTCAACAAATATGTGATAGGCTACTTCATTCTATAGTTCCGGGAGCGATTCTACCGGGGGCGAAACTTCCCGGGGGCGAAATGTGGGGAACGAATCTTCCGGGGGCGAATCTACCGGGGGCAAATTGTCCGTATCCCACTTGAGATACATGATGCATACAGTTGTGAAATACAACACGTTCACCTGAGGCGTTGATCGTATGTATACGGGCCAGAATATTGGTAACCGCATTGAAACCAATGTATTGTATTTTGTATTGTATTTAATAATTTATAAAGCGCCTCTAGTAGGGTGAACCGTTCAGAGTCGCTCCCAGTGCGCTAGACCCCGCGAAAAGAAGCAAGTTTTGAGAAAAGTGAAGGAAGAAGAGAGACTGCAGATAAAATTGTAGAGCGAACAGAAGGAGAAAGAGCATTCCAAAGAGAGGACCAATTGGAACGAGACTGAGAAAATGCAGTTAGTAATGTAGAGAAAACTCAGATGCAGTTTGCACATTACAACAGTCTATGCCTGTATGGTAAATGGTTAAGAAGTCTGAAATCTCTGATCACATGACGATTCGTCAAAGAAAAGAAACTGAACAATATGCGCTCGCTATAATAACTGGTAACAGGTTTCTTTACTAAAACGATACCAGTTGTAATTTTAATAGAGGGAACCGGGGTGTAGCCTGGCTGCTGGCAATTTCTATGTATATAAGAGGTATAAAAATGTGACTAAGTAGGCTAATTCTGCCTTTGGTAAAATAAAATTCAAGATTTCTTCACTTTTAAGTAAAATGTTGCACTTCGGTTCTTCGTTTTGGGGTTGTCAGAGTCAAAATTTGGAGGTTTTTATACTCTAATTTAAAGCTGGTGCTCCACTTTCCTAGAATTCCATTAGAAACTAATTGAAAGGAAACATTTACTTAACATAGTATTACAAGAAATCAACTAAAGCGAAGAGATATTTTATGTAGGTGCTTAACATGTTAGGCCTACCCTGAAACCTGCGGCTGGAGACATCATAATGTAGCCATCAGACTGGTTGGACCACAGCACAAGACGAAGTCCATAATTGGCTCCAGGCTGAGTCGTCACGTAATTCGCTGCATCTTAAATTACCAGTTAAACATTTTAAGCTATGCCATTACTTAACAGGATAGTAGCATCTTCAATATTAATATCATAATATGGAATTGTAAAGGTAAGGTGAATTACAGTTTATACAGAGTTTCATAGGAACATGGAATAAATGGCACATGTAAAATAAGAAATTATTAAACGTTAGAACTTTAAAAACTCAATGTTCGTCGTCTGGTGAGTAGTCTCGTTTGAAGTGTAAGCATCGTAGGTCTGTTCGAAAACGTTCTGCACATCAAAGAATCACGCAATTCAACAATAATTATTATGCGATTGCGATTTCGATCGCTGTCAAAGTGCAAGAGAAATTGTGAGATTGTAAAAATTATGCAATTACACGAGACGGCACTATGTATAATTGTCTTTTGTCTTCAGTCTGAGGTCGAAGGTCATATTAGCGGATTGTCTTTGAAACGGATTGGAAACGAGTACCGGTAATCAACAAGAAAAGTGAACTCTTTAGGTCCAACTAGCGGCGTTACTTCTTAACCCTCCGTCGGACGGGAAAAAACTATACAACTAAGGGCGTGGGGTCAATTTTGACCCCATAGTAATAATTATGTAATTTGAATAAAACAAGCACATAAATTGCATAAGAATGTCATTATTATCACTAATATTCACTGAAATGTCAATATTTGTTTTACTTCCTCATGACATGACGCCATAACGTGACGTCATGGAACGACGTCACTTCATAATGCCACGATTCCACATACAAACATATGCTTGTAATAGTGTTTGTACAATAATTATTGCATGAGAAGGTAATTAGTGTAATTATTATTCACTGAAATGTCATTATTTGTTGTTCATGACATCATGACATGACGTCATAACGTGACGTCACGTAATGACGTCACTTCATGATGTCATGATGCCACATACAAACAATTGCTTGTAATACTGGTCCTACACTACTGATTGCACGAGAAGGTCATTAGTATTATTAATATTCACTGAAATGTCATTATTTGTTGTTCTTCCTCATGACATGACGTCATAACGTGACTCACTTCATGATGTCATGATGCCACATACAAACATAGACTTGTAATGCTGTTCTTATTCTAATGTATCCCTTATGAAATGACGCTAGAATGAACATGGCAGACTACTAGGAGTCTAGGAAAGTATTTCATCAATCAGCAGAAACAGTCATCAAGTAGTCAAGTCAAGTATTTTTTATTGCAACCAATTTTCACTTTAAACAACATTAATAAACCAATGAGGAAAACATATAGGCTACAAAGGGGAGGCCCAAAAGGGATCGCAATCCCGCGAGGAGGGACACCCTAAGTAAAGCATTACCAAAACAATCGAAGGATGGAATTGAGCGAAGATACAGAATGGAAAATAAACAGCCACGGTATAAATTACACGAACAAATGTAATCCATTAATCCAGAATTGACTGAGAGCGTTACATTGACATGTGTAAAGCTTAACTACAATCTTAACTACAGGCTTAACTAAAACGCGGTATTGCTCTCGTGGTGAGCGATTCTAAGGTTAGAGTGAGAGTCAGTGAAGTTTTGATGAGCTCGAATTACCAAGCAAGAAAGAGCGATACCCTTTTTTAAATATGTGGAGATTGCATGCATTGCGAATTTCGGTAGGAATAGAGTTCCAAACTGAAGTGCCAGATGACTTGATCGTGAAGCGACGAATGTTGGAGTGGGTTTTAACAGAACGGTATGCCTTAGCGTTTCTTGTGAAATGAGTGTGAATGTCAGAGCCCAATTGGAGGTAGTTGCTGAATACTTGAGGGAGTAATCCATTTTTGAGGCGATAAATAAACTCGCCTATTTGAAGACACTTAATCTGGTTAATGTTAAGAAGCCTATATTTATAGTAGTGAGGGCCTGTGTGTTCTCCCCTACGAATTCCCGCGATAATACGTACTGCCCTTTTCTGAAGCACAACTAGCTTAGACAGCCTAGATTCATATGTTGATGCCCATATCATGTTGCAGTAGGTTAAGTATGGGTATACCAGGGAGTAATATAAGTTTAGTCTTATAGACGCAGGCAATAGAAAAGCAGTACGAGCGAGTATACCGATATTCTTAGCAATTTTAGACGAAATATAATTAATGTGCTGCTTCCAGGTGAGATGCTGATCTACTTCTATACCTAGAAACCTCGTGGATTCCACTTGGGTCAATTGAATATCACCAACAAGCAGACAAGGCTTTTCGGTGGGGGTGGTTTCCTGTGCGACTTAAACAAAATAAAGTTGGTCTTATCGAGGTTAAGAGTGAGTCTATTTGCACAGAACCATTCAGCAATATTAGATAATTCTTTATTTAAGGTATTAAGGAGGACTTGCCAGGAACTATGGGAGAAAAAACGTTTGTATCATCAGCAAAAAGAATCAGGAATATTGTGGAGGAGACGTTAGCTAAGTCATTGATATAGAGGAGAAACAATAAGGGGCCAAGAATAGACCCTGAGGGACTCCAAATCTAATTATCCCTTCCTCAGAAAGCTACCTCGGACAAAACCCCCCCGGACAAAACCCCCCCGGTATAAAACCCCCCGGACAAAACCCCCCACTCACAACTTTTGACAATAAAATATTGACTAGATAACTTTCATTCGATTCCGCAGTTTAAGAACTTCGCCTCGCTCGGCTTGTGGTCCATGTGTGTGTTCGTTAAGAACACCAACAAGATTGTCACCTTCCACTCGTACGATGTAATACCATTAGCTAACTGTTTCTGCTTTACAAAAACGTAGCCGTTATATATAACTTTACGTTTTTTCCCTTATCTGATACTACAAACTCCATGCCTGCTTTCTATCTAAAGTTTTTCAAATACTGTACTGTCTATGAAATTTTCACTGCCCCTTATACTCAGACGGTCTTCATAGCTCTACCTACCCTCATTATTTACTTGATTAATTAGCACCTCTTCAATGTGCTGTTGAACAGAATCTCTAGGCTCTACCTACCCTCATTATTTACTTGATTAATTAGCACCTCTTCAATGTGCTGTTGATCGGAATCTCTAGGCTCTACCTACCCTCATTATTTACTTGATTAATTAGCACCTCTTCAATGTGATCAGAATCTCTAGGCTCTACCTACCCTTTAACACCTTTTCAGCTACTTGCTAACACCTCTTTAACACCTCTTCAATTTGGAGCTGGTGGGTGGGTTTTATACCGGGGGTTTTGTCCGGGGGTTTTATTTTACCGGGGGTTTTGTCCGGGGTATTGGTGCCAAGGAGAAACTTGTAAGGGGCCCCAAGAATAGACCCCTGAGGGACTCCAAACCTAATTATCCCTTCCTCAGAAAGTACCTCGTTACACATTACATTTTGAGTGCGATTCTCGAGATAACTTATGAACCATTTGAGAGGAATACCCCTAATTCCATAATTTTCAAGTTTTTTAACTAGTATTTTATGGTCGACGGTGTCGAACGCTTTAGAAAGATCAAAAATACCCCCACCGAGTAGTCGTTGTTATCAATAGCGTTTGAGATCATGTCTTGCATACTTAATAGCGCCATATAGGGAGAATGACCAGACTGGAAACCGTGCTGAAATTCGAAAATGATGTTTAGACTGTTGACGTAGTTAAAGAGGCGGCTATACATAAGTTTTTCATAGTATTTGGAGAAATACGGGAGGATCGAAATAGGCCGATAATTTGCAACGCTATCTTTATCCCCTTTTTTATAGATAGGCACAACTTTGGCAGCTTTCAAGGCCCGAGGAACAATCCCGTTGTTGAACGAGCAGTTAATGACTTCTGCCAGAGGATGGGCAACATGGGTCAGAAAGCGAGTGGTAATACAGGGGTCGATGTCATCCAATCCCCTACTGTGGGTTAAGCGTATGCCCGAACTAATGTTAATAACCTCCTCGGCCGAAGTAGGCAAGAGACCTATCGAATTTGATAGGGGAGTAGGCAGATAGGTCGAAAAGTCAAATAGCGGGTCTGGCATATTTTCTGCTAAAGAGCAAACAATATTAGTAAAGTAATTATTAAAGCTGTTCGCCATTTGCACAGCGTCATTAGTTAGAATTCCGTTTACTTTAAGCGATTCGATATTGGTTTCTTTTTTCTCCAAAGTCATAATCGAGCGAATAAGTTGCCACGTTTTTCTTAGGTCATTTTTATGTTTGCAAAATTCTGCAGCATAGTAATTTTTGTTCGGCCCTAATTCGGACAGCTTTGAATTTGTTTCTATATTCAACAAATTTATTTTTATTCAAAGTAGATGGATTTTTTAGATACTTAAGGTAGAGAGAGGCTTTCTTTTTACTGGATTTGAGGAGCCCAGTGGTCATCCACGGTTTCTTGAATTTGGACCCTCTCCCTTTACTCTTCGTCCTAATTGGAAAGGCCGAATCATAGGCTCCTTTATAAAGCTCAAAAAATAATTCATAAGCCCGATCTGGATCCCCATCAGAACAACTTTTCAATACAAGATCCCAGTTGATATTTCTAAGAGTGATACCAAATTCCTCTATCCTGTCATCATTTACTAGGCGCTCGTCCCTAGGACGGGAGGGTCTGCTCCTGGGTGTATCCAGCGATAGGCAGGTGAGTATAGGAAAGTGATCCGACAGGTCGGTGGGAATTATGAATGAGTCGGTGACTTTGGACCACGCATTGGTGAAGATGTTGTCGATAAGTGAAGCCGAAGTTGGGGTAATTCTAGTAGGTCTCGTGATGGTAGGTATGAGTAGGTGAGAGGTCATGCAGTTGTAGAAAGAATTCGTATCCTTGTGCTCATTGATTTTTAAAAGGTCAATGTTAAAATCCCCTGCTAAGATTATCTCCTTACTATTCTTGAGAGTGTTAGATAAAAGCTCCTCAATTTCCAAGTTAAATTCATTCATGTCGTGCCCCGGCGGTCTGTATATGACTCCCATTATGCAGGAGGAACTACCCAGATTCAATTTAACGAACAATTCTTCATAGGTTTTTAGTTATAACAGACTCTTTATAGTCAGATTCATCGCTTGTGAATGGCAGAACATCGCAAATGCAGCAGCAACACAACCAAATGTCTGTAACCATATGGGTATCAGTGGGTTGGTAATAACAACTAGAGTGAAAAACACAACGACATATCGAACAGGTAACAGAATTAGCTGATCTCTCAACAACACGAGTGCAGATACCACACGATCGTCCATCCGCCTTAAGCACACGACTCATGATAGGCTGAAGGCAAGATAGACGCTGTTCTCATTCAATCAATGTACAGTAATAACAATGTGGGTCAATCTAATGATGCTCATGACTTGTCTGAAAAGAGATCTGACAGTGGACAGGGCGCACATTCTTATGGCATGCTTTGCAGACAGCCGTAGCTTTTCTATCTGTCTGTCAGGGACAAACTTGGCAGCAACCTCGTATGTTGGAGGTTCCTGAATGTCGTTGTATACATGTTTCAGTGGTGCTCTAATCAGCCGAAGATGAGATGCATAAGGTCGTCGCTGTTCCTTTAGCTCTTGGCAAAGATCTTTCCTCAATTTCTTGATGAACAGCCGACGCTTTCCCACTGGAGCCTTGTCAAACTTCAATTTCTCATGGAGGACGTGAGCGAAGTGCCGCAATATCCAGTTGGTTGCACGAAAGTGCCGCGGTTGCAGAACACCACTACCGGCAAACGTCTGGTTGAGAACTTCGTGCTGAATGTTTCTATCATCTGGTCAGCACAATTGATTCCTACTTTTGTCCAGTTGTAGAAGTTTATAACCTTCGGAAGTTTCCCTGGCCAAAAGTCCCACTGGAGGTGTGCTTAGTCGACAAGACGACGACCACTTTGTCTTTCTTACACTTGTCGCCGGTCTCATTGAACCCGATAAGGGATGATTATAAATCGCATCCTCTGGGCGTCACAAACTCTTCGGGCAACTCTACTAGAATAGTACGAATATTGCCAACCAAAGTCGCTTTGTCACATCTCTAGCCAGGAACAGCAAGGTTAAAAAATTATAACTGGTCATGTTGCGACCTTCACATTCAAGAGGTTGTATGAGCTGGCGGACAACGTTTCCTCCCAGATCTTTGGTTGGAGCTGCATCGGCGCTCTCTTTGCCGCAATATATGCTGGCTTTGTACTTGACTTCAGCATCGCAGCACATCCCTAACTTGATGCCGTATTTTGACGGCTTGTAGGCTATTGTACAAATCTGCACCGACCTCGATATGGAGCGGGTCTGTCGTCAATTGTGAGAAATGGACCTGGAATCATTGCAAAAGCGGGAGGGCAGCACTGATAAGTAAATATAACACGAAATAAGGAAATAATATTGCGGGTTTTTGTGCAACTTTAGACTGTTTAATGAGAAAGAAACATCAATTACTGTCCTGGGGTCAAAAATTACCCCATGACCTTATGTGTATAAATGTCCTGTAACTTTTTTTCCATCTAAAATTCGTATGCAAACTCAACTGGAATACGTAGTGACAACCTGTACAGTAATTCTCGTGAAAAATCACAGCAGCCATTTCACTTTTTAATATCGATCCATGACTTGAAAATGCACTCTGGGGTCATTTTTGACCCCACGCCCGACGGAGGGTTTTATTCAAATATTCTTATGCTTTCTTGTCAGTTTGCACTATTCAATGGGTACAAATATAATTATAGGTTCACTTACATGTAACTTCGGATTTTTCTGGTTCAACTTTTAGCCATCCAGCTACCCCGCGCTACCCGATCCTCCTCCTATCTCACTCTCTCCCGCCCCGCCAGTCACTACGGTGCACCTCGACTCTGGAACGAACTTTGTCCGAATTCCGCATATTATCAGTTCCTCTACAAATAAGGCCATTCACCAACCGTCATCTATCTGCCTCAGGCTTCTCGCTTCTCTGCTTATCACCTCACAGGCATTCCATTCCAAATTCAAGTATGACCTCTAAAAATTCATACCCTAATCCATCTGATCCTCCTTCGAAGCTTTCTCGTCCTCAGTGAAGCCCGCCAGAGCATGCGCTCTGCCTTCTGTCTGTCTCTCACTCTGTCTGTCTCTTTGTCTGTCTCTCTGTCTCTGTCTCTCTCTCACTCTCTCTCTCTCTCGTTCTCTCTCTTTTCTCTGTCTCTGTCTTTCTCTGTCTCTCTCTGTCTCCGTTTTTCTGTCCCTCACTGTCTGTCTGTCTCTTTCTTTCTCTCTGTCTGTGTCTCCTTCTCTGTCTCTCTCTCTGTCTCTCTGTCTGTCTCTCTGTCTGTGTCTCTCTGTGTCTCTCTCTGTAACTGTCTCTCTGTCTGTCTGTTGTGTCTTCTGTCTGTCTGTCTATGTCTGTCTCTCTGTCTGTCTCTCTATGCCTCTCTCTATCTCTGTCTCTGTCTCTCTGTCTCTTTGTCTCTTTGTCTCTTTGTCTCTTTGTCTCTGTCTCTGTCTGTCTGTCTCTCTCTGTCTGTCTCTCTCTTTCTCTCTCTGTCTCTCTGGTCTCTATGCAACCGGATTCTTAGCTCCACTTAACATCGATCTCCGAACTTCAGAAATTTGGAGTTTACGAGTATACGATGCTTACCTGGGTTGAAAGAGAAACAATCTCCCAGATCAGTCCGTATCTTCTTAATTGCATCTTTTGCATTGCAAGGAAGATTCCCGAAGGAACACTGAAAAATTGTTCAGTGTTTTAAACCGAATATGAATTGCCTGGACACCACATAAGCGCAATAATCTATTGTTGGTACGGGAAGAAACTCTTCAGTAAGTATTATTCTTTATTAAACCGGTTGCAGAAGAGCCGCACTCCGGTGTGCAAACATCATAGGGCAAATACAATATCAATAAGAGTACAGCATTCTTCCTTCAAATGTTTTCCTCATATTATTGTCGATAAGAGTCAAGACCCTGTCATGAGACCGTGTGCGAAGGGCATAGGTAGTTATGGATATTCAGATTATCTATTGTACTATCCCCTCCTCAATGCGACTTGACGTTGGCTTAAACACTAGACACCACCCTAATTTCTAAACTTTATTTTCTAAATCTGTAAGCATTTCTTGCCAATATAATGACGCATCTATAGGTCATTGATGCAGCCTCGTGTTTCCTGCAGAAGGTCATGAAAGTAACACGTTGAATAGATTTTGCTGCGTTATCGGTGAGACGGTGCTAGGTAATGGTGAGCAAAATTTACTTTTTACTTTCATACGTATGTTCGTATTACACTCTGCTGCCTGGTGACTGATAGTAGTGAGACTGTGCGAATAACTGGAATACATTCGACACCTCATCATATAAATTATAGTAAACTGAAATCGGACTAATGATTTTTCTATAGTCAAAGATATAAAACACAGGGATACGTCTTGTCCTAGAATGTTATGCCATCCATAACACATAAAGAGAATGTTAAGCCAGCCATTACGATGCAATGTATGCAATGCAATAGCGTCATTTAGCAGAAAATGATATAATGCCATTAAATTCAGTTTGATTTGAGGTAACGGGATCTATGGTCTTACCTCGAGAATCAGGTCCTCCACTTTTATGGCCAGGTAATTGAAGAGGAATTCCCAGTCGAGACTTAACTGTGAAAAGTTGTGCGTTCTGTAGTCTTCACCGAATTCGAGATCCGAAAAAGGCGGGAAGCGCCACGAAGGGTAGTCCTGTCCTAGGGGACCCACAACTTTTTCTAAAATACACAGAAACAACCAATTGAGACTTGAGAAACTTGTCTCAACATGGATGTATACAGAAAGGGAACATCGTTAAGTTTCCAAATACTACAGATTTAGATAGATGAAAAACAATTAATGCACTCAGGTGATCTCAGGTGATCTATTGCAGTGCTTCCCAAAGTGGTGGTCCGCGGACCGGTGCCGGTCCGCGAGCCCTCAGTTGCCGGTCCACAAAGTGAGTCAAGAAAGGTCAAATGTTTCGGAATCAATAAATGGCTACTGTGTTTCTAAAAGTCGTAATAAAAACTCTTACTAGGTTAGCATTTAAATGGCAATAGAGTCATAGAATTGGCTAAACATGCTTTTAAATAAATTTTAATACATAATTATTTTAGGAATTTAATTTAGGTGATCGAAAAAGAGAAATAATTAATACCGTCCTCCTGCAGTGGGAAAATTCCTGCCGGACCCTGACACTGAAAAGTTAACCATACCGGTCCGTGACACTGAAAAGTTTGGGGAGCACTGATCTATTGTATTCTTATTGCTTGCTCTTACGGAGATACGTAAATTCGACCGCCAGATTAAGAGCACACTTATCACGCTACTCTCACATTTCTACATTCATGTTTGAACAACTGCACTGGCTTCCTCTCTGCACACATTAAACTCAAAATCCTGAGGTACTCCATACCTCAGGATCTTAGAAATTGTAAAGGTTATTATCTGGAATGACTACCCCTCATTCATGTCAATTAAGGGTTTAATAAAAGAGGCCCTGAAAGCCACGGCGCTCAAGCGTGGTATCGTGGTGGAGATTTGCTGAAAATAGAAGCTGGACTCTCGGGGTTCGCCGGTGGCTTGTGCGAGATGGCGATCCAAGTCTGAGACCATGGGCGTAGCCATAAACAAATTTCGGAGGGGTTTTAAGATTTCAGGGGGTTTTCCATTGAAAATCGTCGCAAAAGTCCAGGGTTTTTGTACTTTGCACGTAAAAGCATATAAATTTTTTTTCGCAAACTTATTTGGGGGGAGAGGTTTAACCCGTAAAACCACCCTTAAATGCGCCCATGTCTGAGACAAAATCGAGGCCTTTGTTATATGTTTGCATTGCAATCAGGATGAAAACGTTTGATTGTAGGGCGCGGGTGCCCACGGCTGATGCAAAAGAGACAGGAAGCGCCAGCAACGACACACTACTGATTCCCAGTCCTCCCCTGGCGATGGGGAGAGTGGACTGAAGACTCCGACAAATTGAGGTTAGGCATGGTCTGTTATGTGCTCTGTTCAGGTCCTGAGTGGCCGAGTGGGTTGGTAGCCCGCTCGCCACGTCGGCGGCCCGGGTTCGATTCCCGGTCGGTCGGTTTATCACAGATTAATTTCTCGGATCTTTACTGCGGGTGGCTCGGTCGCAATATAAACGTGGAGTACAATACAATACAACACAATACAACTGGGGCGCGGTGGTGTAGGGGTATGTTCGGTGCCTTGCAGCTGGAGAGTTGCGGTTTCGAATCCACCTCAAAGCCGCCGCGTAGGGACCCTGGGCAAGTCCTTCACTCGCAATTGCTCATGCGCTTCGCCGTGAAACTCCGATTCAGTGTCCGCGCAGTAGTCGGGAGCGCCTCTGAATAGGAATCTGGAAGGGGCGCTATAACAAGTGTTCAAATACAATACAATACAATTCAGTTCCTCCGCTGTTGTGTCCAACGCCATCTGAAGAGCAGATCCGGTGGAGAGAGGTGTTCCTGAGAGGCAGATAAGGCCAGGATCATCCGCCTGAATTGTCTGCAGGAATTGTGGATGACTTGTTGGAGATCTATGGCTGACACTTCACATTTCGCTCTGTTAAAGAAAATACCCAAGTCTCCACATTTCATCTCCTAGGATGGCTGCCTCAACCGTGGATGACGGTCTTCCCAAGAATATGTCATCTAGATATCCGAAGGCTAGAGGAGAAGTCAACTTGAGGAGAGCAAGTTGGAGACAAAACAAAAAAGGGACCAGTGGATTCCTGCTATGGGCCGACCATGTAATAGAATTGTATATTCGCCAAATTTGAGCCGAGTCGATTCCGCTTAAACCAGATGGCAGTACGGCGCAATCTCCTACAGAAGAGTCTTGATAGAGTATAGCATAAGGTCTCGATGCAAACTGCTGAAGGTTTTTAAGATGTCGAGAATTAAGAAGCCGAGTTCGAGTCCAGTTCTGCCAGAAATCGGCGTGAAGCATGGACCGCGGCCTCCTCTCCTCCTGGCACCCCCGACGCCGAGTTGTCATTGGTGACAAGTAGGACATTAATTTGGGCACCGAATGGTTCCACAGGAGGTCAGTCTGCGCCATAGGTTTCCTACTACTATCGGTCGGAAGCCGCCTGTTTTCTTCCTGAAGACGAACAGCGTGCCTTCGAACAGTATCGATCTGGTTTCTTTTAGCCAGATGCCTTTCAGCAGTAAGTCGATCAGTGCTGTGTCTGCACTCTGCAGAGACGAGAGCTTTGCCCGGAATCCGCGGATGTGATCAGCTCCAGAAGATGTTATGGCCGTTGTCCATCCTGACCACCGACGACGATCCAGCTGGAAATGTGGAATGAGGAGGGGATGGTATGAAGAATAAATCTCTTGCCTGAAGTTTTCACCGACCCGGTTCGATTACCGCAAGGCCCCTGGTTTTAGCTCATGCCTTCATTTCCTAGGTGGCAGCTAAAGTAGGCCTACAATGAGCTTACGCCGTGCATGATTGCGTCTTTCTTGATATATGTCTTATGTAATTTGTGTTCTTATGAATTGTTTAATCGTCATAACATGTACATGTATATTGTACAGCGTACAGCGCTTGTCTGGCGCTTCATTAAAGAATAACTATTATTATTTTTATTATTATTATTATTATTATTATTATTATTATTATTATTATTATTATTATTATTATTATTATTATTATTATTATTATTATTATTATTATTATTATTAACTCCCCAAATTGTATTGGGTGAGTAAGAGGTGGGGGCCGAGCAGTCGGGCGATCCGGTAGGGTTCGAATGTTTCGATTGTAGTTCGGTGAATAATTGATCACAGATGACGACCGGAGTTTCACGCGATCAGAGTATCCTTGTGGCGGCCTTGATATTGCCATCTTCGAGCTTGGCCGCCGCCGCCGCCCCCGCCATGGACTGATGGCTGCCGAAGGTTTCGCTGTTCCTGAACTGGTGAGGCTGTTGTTCATCTCCGAATATCGCTTCCGCCTTGACGCCTGCCTCCATGGCTTGGCTACACCAGTATCACTGCACCAAAGCTCAAAAAGAATCTCCAGCAGTCTATTGCATGGTATTCGACGTAAGCTGTTTGATAATGCTGGTTAAGAGTGAACCGGTACAAGTTCTGGCCCTGTCAGTATGTGACGCAGAAGTTTATACTGTATATAGAGAAGAGTGGTTGAAGTTTTATTATTATTTTGCCCCTAGGTATTAATGATCCCTCAGACGGTCCAGACTATATCCTGAAATGTTACTGATCCAGGAGATGTGACTGGTGACGGTCTGAAACAGAGACGCATTCGGCTGTGTCCGGTTGGCCAAGAATGATGTAGGCTACCTCGGAAGTAACAGCATTGAAGCGCTGGTGGTCGACAGGCGTTGGAAAAGATACTTGTATCTCTAATAATTATCTCCAGTGCTTAGCGTTTAACTTTTAATATTATTATTATTTTATTATTATTATTATTATTATTATTATTATTATTATTATTATTATTATTATTATTATTATTATTATTATTATTATTATTATTATTAGTAGTAGTAGTAGTAGTAGTAGTAGTAGTAGTAGTAGTAGTAGTAGCAGTAGCAGTATCAGTAGCAGTAGCAGTAGCAGTAGCAGTAGCAGTAGCAGTAGCAGTAGCAGTAGTAGTAGATTTTTGTTCGCCCGAGGTAGAAAAGATCCCTCAGGCTCTAAGAAACTAAACTACTATGTTAAAGGTTCTCGTCCCCATCCTGCTGATCAAAAGTGTCTCTGAATGCCTCTGCATTAAAGCGCTGTGTACAAATGGACAAGCGCTGGAAAGGGTGACTTGTCTCACGGGGGTCTCCCGTTGCCTCTGTCATACGGCGGCCCAACTCCTGTAAGAATTCTAGTCCGGTGTGGTTTATGGGGCCCAATGATTCGATGGCCGCCTAAAAGTCCGGAGACTGCTGGAAAAGACTAATATTCTGGGATGCTGTTGTTGTCAATTGTTTTGTCCGAAAAGGTGCCCCGAAACGCGAAGGCATTGAGGCGTTGGACTAGAGTCGTTGAAAGAGAACAGACGACTCCCTCGGGTATCCGGTTGCTAGGGTCAGGTTACGCCCCAAATCAGAAATAAAACCAAGGCCTAAGCAATTGATAGGGCCAAATGTTTCGCGTGCCAACGGGGACAAAGGTGTAGGACCTTATATTTGGCCTGCTTTCTTGTGGCGGCGGCTTCAGCCGTCGCGCCCGCTGATGTTGCTGTGATGGTAAGATAAGAGGCCGCCAGCGTGTCCGCGACCGTGGCATCCCAAACCAAACAACGACCATATCTCCATGGTATCAAGGTGAGGCCGTCTGGTCTCTTACCATCGGATCTAACCACCCTCGGCGGCTCCTTGATTGCCGGGTATCCAGCCTTAGTGAGTGCGTGGTACACCACGTCATTGATGACACTGTGTTTTGCCTGTCGGCCGAAGCCCTTGACACATGAAAGGCCGTGATGATAATTTTAGTATTATTATTATTAAAGAATAAGAAGAACACGAACAAGAGGAAGAACAAGAACAAGAAGAAAACAAGAAGAAGAACAAGAAGAAAAAGAAGAAAAAGAACAAGAAGAACAAAAACAAGAAGAACAAGAAGAACAAGAACAAGAGGAGGAGGAGAAAGAGGAAGAAGAAGAGAAAGGAAGAGGAAGAGCAAGAAGAGCAAGAAGAACAAGAAGAAGAACAAGAAGAACATAACCAAGAGGAACAAGAAAGCTTTGGTCAGGATAAATACGTACACGGGAAAGTAGAACATTATAGACCTAGACTATTTTAAATGGAATTTGTTTATGCTGGAATGAAATGAAATTTAGTTACCTTACTTACCTAACGACGAGAAGGCTTTTCTGCTGAGATAAACCTCTGGGCAGATTGTTACCGTAGGGAAGCGTAGAGATCTGTTGTAAGCCACACGATAGTTGACGTTGGTTGGATATGTCTGATAATAGGATATGCGATCATAAATCTGGAAAACCATGAAACCTGTCCCGAAGAGTAGAAGCATTATCCATGTAAACTTCCGGACAATGGAGCCGACTTTATTAGATGATGGTTTGACCAAGTAAGACAAACCCACAATGGATACTTCTTCTGCAAAGATTTGCATCCTACGTCTCAAGGCCATTCTCAGGATCTTGAAGAAACTCACTCTTTCATTATCCGTAATGGTTGTTTCAATCGACTCTTTTATCTGTTTCTGGGCGTCAAGATCTTCTGCAGCTGGATCGGTCTGGAATCCGACAGTCACCGAATTACTCTCGCAAATTCTCATCGTCTGTCCTGAGTTGATCCGACTTTTGTCTGCCATTGTCTCGTGTTGAATATCTTGATGTTTTTCGCAATCATTATCGATTCGATTAGACAATGTTTCGCCTTCCGTCATGTATTCGAGCGTGAATGGATGACTCATCTTTAAGTTTGTCTACAGATTCAACGAAAGACTTGCTTTCACTTGTATCTTAAAGAACTCGGCATTTTGGCCCAAATTTGAGAATAAGCTTGTGAAAGTAGTCTATATAAGGACGTAAGTGGCGAAGCGAAAACCATTGCTAATCAGATAAACTTTTTATATATATATATATTATAGGACTTTGTATCTATTCGTTCAGACATTGTAACCCAGTGGAGTGATTGGCGGACAGGAGTGATGTGATGTGATGGTGGGTTTAGGGGTTTTAGTGACAGCATGAGCGAGAGCATTCTGGATAGCTTATCTGAGTGTGTCAATATGCAGGAAGAGTAAGTTGCAGTCAGTTTGGCGACAGTATAGATGCAGTTTGAGGTAAGCAAAGGGCGGATTCTGCAAATAGCACGGATATGCAGGGATGACTGACGTAGGTTTTCTTTCAAATATGCCAATGCCTTTGCCCTCCTTCGGGTCATTGCTTTCTGTCAGGTTGGTGTTGGGTTATCTGGTGCATATGAGACAGCTCTTCATGCAGATAGGCGTTTCATCGCCAACATGGGTTATCGACATGAAACAGGGATCCATACTGGCTAAACAAGTGTTTCCAAATGCCTAGGTTAGCTAGAGTAAATGAAGTCCTACAAATCTATATGACACCTTTTTGTCGCATACCGGCTACTCATCTAAAATATGACAATAATTTTCACTCACGTGTCCCACAAGAAGAAGGTCATTTTGGTCAACGTCTTTTCCACCTCCCACTTTAACCTCCTCTACTTAGGCTGATATCCCATCACAGTCTGTGGAGAGGCATAAATTGTTGCAGCAGATGCGGAAATTACTGAGCACAGATGGGCACTCCTGAGTTTAAGCCAAAGCCGCACAAAATGTGAGGCAGTCTTATATATTCTGCTCTGGTGAAACATTTACAGCATGCTAAGGCTTCTGCATATTCGACTAGACGCAGAAGCACTTCTGGGACCGCTTTGTCTGCTTTGAAGCCTTCAGGCAGCTCACAGATCACGCAGAACTGAGTTTTCGTTGGTACTTGACTGAATGAAGATGGTCGCAAGACATAATGTCGTTGTACTTTTGAGAAGTCCAAAAATTAAATTAAGGACAATTGCTGGTCAGATAATAATCTAATTGTCTAAACTATCTGTTTCTAACTCGTCGTCATCATCAGTTCCTGAGGCCAACCATTTGGCGGCGATGGGTATGAATAAATGGCCTCCGTTGTCCTCGGTCATTTATCAAGCCCATTGCTCCCCTTAGTGACAGTCCAACTGATGTTATGTCCTTTTTATAATTGTTGTCTATCCAGAGTTGTCTTGGTCTGACTTTGTTTTTCCTTCAACTCTTATATTATGCAGTGCATTGTGTGGTCGGTCAACTGGCATTCTCTCTACATGTCCAAATCATCGGAGTCTTCCTTGAACGACTTTGCCTATAGCAGAGTTGTAAGGATAACTAATGCTTGTCTAAATTAAATGTCATCGTTTCTTATTTTCGTCTCGTGTATTTTCTATCTTGGCTGTTTGTGTTAATTCTCTGCTTCTCCGTATCATTTCAAATGCCTGTTAAGTTCGTCCAATTCTTCCTCTGTATGTCTTTATCGTTGCTGCCATCTGCGTTTATTAGCCCACCTAGGTAGACGAATTGTTCCTCTTGCTCAATAGCATCTCCATGGATGTTGATACTTATTGGTGTCTCTTTGGTCTTTTTTAATCACCAATGTTTTGGTTTTCTCTGTGTTGATCATTAGACCTAATCTGTTACTGGTTTCATCAATATGTGTCGTAATATCTTGTAGTTCTGGTCCGTTTCTAGTAAGGAGGCCAACGTCGTCAGCAAATCGGAGATTATCCACCAGCCCTCCATGTAATTTGATTCTTGCCTCGGTGTTGTTAAGGCTGAGTGACGTTACTGCTTCTAAAACTAGGGTTAAAAAGGTATGGAGATAAGAAACATCTTTGTCGTACTATAATCACCTTGTCACCTTGTGCTGTCGATTCGCTGAATCCTAGCGACCGTCATAGTCAGCCTTCTCCATGTGTTCCGATCTCTCGTCGCCTCTCTCAGCTCCGGAATGTTCATCATCATCGTCTCATGTATCTCCTCCATCCATCTCTTTCTTGGTCGTCCTCTTCCTCGTCTTCCCTCCCCACACGCCAGCATCATCTCCTTTTCCATGCCGTCCGCCCGCATCACATGGCCAAAATACATCACTTTTTGTCTCGCCGCTCTTTGTCTCAATGTCATCTCTCCTCTTAAGTGTCCTATCTCTTCCAGTATATGTTCATTTGTTTTCTTCTCGGTCCAGGGGACCCTCAGCATTTTCCTCCAAATCCACATTTCGCATGCTTCGATTTTCTTCTCTAGTGCTTTGGTTTTTGTCCAAGTCTCGCACCCGTACAGCACCACTGGTATTATCATTGCTTTAACAATTCTTGTTTTCGTTTCCAGACTCACCGCTTTATCCTTCCATATCTTTTCCAATCCCTGCATTGCTCCTTTTCCCAGAGTAATTCTTCGGCGTATCTCTCTCTCGCATCCCCCTCCCTATCTATTGTAGCTCCCAGGAAACAGAAGCTCGATACCACCTCAATCTCTTCTCCATCTACTTCGAAGCTTCTCCAGCTCTCTGTGGTCATAATTTTAGTCTTTTTTATGTTGAAGTACAATCCTGCTTTCTCACTTTCAAGCCTTAGTTTCCTGATGTTGTTTTTCAGTACTTCCTTTTCCCCCGCCAACAGTGTTGTGTCATCCGCATACCTTAAGTTGTTGACAACCTTTCCAGCTATCCTCACTCCTTCCGCCTCATCATCAAATCCTGCCTCTCTCATGATCCTTTCTGCGTATAGAATGAACAGGTACGGTGATAGTATACATCCCTGTCTTACTCCCTTCTTTATTTGGAAACTTGCTGTTTCTCCGTGTTCCGTCCTCACCACTGCTATCTGGTTGGAATATAAGTTCCTGAGGAGAGTTATCAGGTGCACAGGTATTCCCATTTCTCTCAAAGTCTTCCACATGAGATCGTGGTTTACACAATCAAATGCCTTGCTGTAGTCTATAAAACATAGGTGGACCTCTTGTCCAAATTCCCTCTGTCTTTCCATTATCCATCTCAGGTTTGCAATATGATCTCTTGTGCCTCTCCCTTTCCTGAAGCCGGCTTGGGTTTTCGGCAGTTCTCGCTCTATCCTGCTCTCCATTCTTTTGTGTATGATCTTGAGGAGTATCTTGCTTGTATGTGATATCAGCGCTATAGTTCTGTAGTTCTCGCAGTCTCTCGCATCTCCTTTTTTGAAGATGGGTATGAATATCGATTTACCCCAATCTTTCGGCCATTCTTCTGTTTCCCATATTAAGTTGCACAAAGTTGTTATCTCCTTTGTTATTCCATCACCAGCCGCTTTAATCAATTCAATAGGGATTTCGTCTGCGCCTGGTGTCTTGTTATCACTTATTTGCGTGATTGCCCATTCTACCTCCGCCTCCATAATCCCCGGTTCTTTTTCGTAGTCCTCTGTGGTCGTCTTTTCTCCTCTGATCTCGTCGTCGTCTGTGTTATAGAGAGCTTCCGTATATTCTCTCCATCTGTTCTTTATCTCCTCCCCGTCACCTATTATTCCTCCGTTTCCATTTTTTAGTGAGCCATTTCGTGGTGTAAACTTGCCAGTTATTTTCCTCATCATCGCGAACATCTCTCTGGTTCTTCCCTTTTTCCCCTCTATTTCCATTTCCTTGCATCGGTCATTTAGGTATTTGTCCTTGTCTTTCCTTGCCTGTTTCTGGAATTTACCATTCAACACCCTCACCTGATTTCTGTTCCCCGCTGCTCTCGCCCCTCTCCTTTCTTCCGCTATTTTGATTGCCTCCACAGTTAGCCATGGTGATATATTCTTTCTCTCCCTCCTGGGTACATGAGTGATTGCCTCCTCGTGCACCACCTTCTTCATCTCTTCCCACATGTCGTCAGCATTTATCGCTTCATCCAGATGTAATGCCTCAAATCTGTTCTTTATCTCTTCTCTGTACTCTGGTATGATCCCTTTACATTCGTATCTGATTAGGCGTTCCCCTCTTTTGAGTCTCTTGAGTTTCATCTTAAGAGTTGCCACCAACAGTTCATGGTCCGATCCACAGTCCGCTCCAGGTCTCGTTTGTACATCTCTCACCGTGCTCTTCCATCTCTGCTTTATCAATACATAGTCTATCTGGTTTCTGTGTTTTCCATCTGGTGAAGTCCATGTGTACAATCTTCTCTTTGTCTTCTCAAAACATGTATTCATGATCCTCAAATCATTTGTTTCGCAGAAGTCAATAAGTCTTTCTCCCGCTTCATTTCGTTCCCCCAGACCATATCTACCATACGATGCTTCTATCTTGTCTGATCTCCCCACCTTTGCGTTGAAATCTCCCATAATCACCAGGACATCACCTTTCGGCACGCTGTCGATCTTTCCCTGTAACTCAGTGTAAAACCTTTCGCGAATCTCCTCCTCTGCTGTCGATGTTGGTGCATACACTTGTATGACGGTAGTGTTCACCTCTTTACCCCTGAACCTTACACTTAGTATTCGATCGTTGACCGTATCGTAGCCCATTATTGCCGCAGCACTCCTCTTGTCGCAGATCATCGCTACTCCATTTCTTCTTCCCTCATTGGGTCCCGACATCACTACTCTGTATTCTCCAGAGTTGAAGTGTCCCTTTCCCTGCCATCTCGTCTCGCTCAGACCCAAGCTGCCCCATACCCGATTATTAATATCGCAGCCGATTATTAAATACCCAATGCCCATTATGAGGCCGAATTTTCATTATTTCTTTAGTCAAAATGTTCGTTTCCGTATAAATCAGTAATCTACCGTCACAATTATAATGGTGGACGTTTAAATTAAGTTGGGAAATTGTTAACGATTATGTTTTAATGCATAAATAATAAGGGACGTAAAACGATAGATGAAAACCGATTAAAAAACTTGGAATATGCAAAAATCCAAGTAAAATTATTAAATTATAACATAATTTTGACATCGGCACCGATTAACCGATTATTTCTGCCGATACCCGATTATGCCGATTGTTCTAATAATCGGCCCGATTACGCGTATGGCCGTTTAACTGCCAAGTCTCGCTCAGACCCAACACCTCCAGCCCCATCCTTTCCATCTCCATCTTGATCACCTCCAGTTTTCCTGTTTGCATGCTCCTCACATTCTTTAGTCAAAATGTTCGTTTCCGTAACATAAATCAGTAATCTATCGTCATATAATGGTGGACGTTTAAATTAAGTTGGGAACAGTTAACGATTATGTTTTAATGATAAATAATAAGGGACGAAAACCGATAGATGAAAACCGATGGAATTCGCAAAAATCCAAGTAAAATTATTAAATTATAACACAATTTTGACATCGGCACCGATTAACCGATTATTTCTGCCGATCCCGATTATGCCGATGTTCTAATAATCGGCCCGATTACGCGTATGGCCGTTTAATCGGTACAGCTCTAGCTCAGACCCAACACCTCCAGCCCCATCCTTTCCATCTCCATCTTGATCACCTCCAGTTTTCCTGTTTGCATGCTCCTCACATTCCATGTTCCCAATCTCCATTGGGTTTTACAGCTCAGGTTGATCCTGTGTTCTTCGGCTAAATCCGTTACCGCACCTCCTTTCGGTTTTAGTGCGATCGCTTCATGACGTCGTTTCTTCGCCAGGTCATCCTTCCGCTCTTTCCCAGTAGTCCTGAAATCGCTATCTGGCCTGGGTGTCTCACCATCGGCGATTATCGTTTTTTCATAGTTCGTGCTTTCCATGACAGTTTTCTTGGCAAATGTGGTTTGCCATTGCCTTCCTCTGGTTTTGCCTGCCGTACCCGTTCGTTCGCCTCCCCGTAGGGAGGTTACTAACAGTTCGCACCACGTGAAGGTGGGTACGGAGGTCTTTGGTTAATCAACCCAGGTCAGGCCCGTGCCTCCGTCCTAGGGCGTCGGTCAGGTCACCTCCCTGTTTTACCTCCTTGGAGGTGATTGATTAACCTTAGCGAACTATAATAGCTTACTATTAATTCTATAAACTCAAATTTAGATGTCGTCATAGTTTCTAGAGTAGGTTACTAGGTTAGAGGGTTCTAAGAACCATTATAGTAGCGCAATTCCTTGTTTTGGCCTTTAATTTTGACCACTTTATTGCCTACAGTATTTTTGGAGAAGACACTGTCTACTCGTTCCTACTTTTATGTCTGTTTCAAAATATGACCAAATGGTTGGACGCTACATGTGTGCGTGTGTCTGTCAATGGTGGCTCTTCTAGTTTTCTGTGCATACTTTGGCTAACTAATAAAAATCAAGATCTTAATGACATTTAGCATCACATAGGCTAGCTCAGAGAACGCCTCTTTTCTTCAGGTGGTGCTATATAAATATTACAATTGCAAGTGCAAAGAAGACATTTCTTCCTTTGGAGAGGAACTGCTTTCTGCAATCTTTAAGAAATCTGGAAAATAAACATGAACGACGACTTCAAATGAACTATTGTCTGGGAAATATATGACGACATATGAGCGTTTGTCTTTCTACGGCTACTCATAGTAATGACTGATCGCAATCAACGTGAAAACTGCAAATGCCTTCAGAATGTTCATATGCAAACTCCATGAAATTACGGAATCAAGTTACCTCCTCACAGACAGCTTCTTAGATTACCACAACAGTTCCTGACACATAGATATCTACTCGGGTTTACATGTAAGTGACAGCATAGTTCTAGTTTTTTCGGTTACCAGACATAAAATCTCAACTTCCATCTAATCCTCCATCTTTATCGCCTTTGCTTCATGCATATCCGCGATTTTCACGTGATCCACTCACTGCTCGACTTTAAACCCGCATCTGTATGTACTATAGCTACATGCACAGTCCGAGCGAATGCAGATAAATGCAACATAATTTTTCGGAACATAGACCCAACCCAAATAAACCTCCTTTATCCACCTCGGAAAGCTTTGCCACGTGCTCTCACTAAAAGACTTCAAACATCAGTGTCATATGCAGTGGATATGTACATACCCATTTACGTTTTA
>JACEVL010000339.1:481901-487080 GCA_020284085.1 Aporrectodea caliginosa | reverse complement strand
ACAATCGCCATTGCTCCTTGTTATGTTGTCTGCAGTCTGGATGAGCAACAGCAACTACATCACACCCTACACCTCTAACCTCTTGAATCAGATTGATTGATGGCCATCCGTTTGGTTTCGATCGATCGATGAAGTCGAGGGCTTTACTTGGCCAACATGGACATGGAATGCATTTAAAAGAATCGCACTCCATGTCTATGAAGGAACATCGACCGTTGATCACACATAGTATGCGACCTCTAGGTCTGTGTACAGCTGGCCCTCGAGCTATGCCGCCACTCCAAGAAACTGAAATATAAGCAGCTATATTTAGGTTACATTAATTTAAATTTTGGCAATACCATTGATCCACATATTCTTCTCCAATCATATCTCCAATCTTTGATCCACATCTTTCTATCCGTAGGCCTAATCATGATATACATCTTCTCGGCTTCATGCATATTTGTGTCTTCCGCCGCATCCATGTTTTTACTTTAAAACTTCATCCACTGTCGCTACCTCCACTGTACACACCAACCCTCATTTTAATTCCTTTTTCCGCAACCTAGAATCCAACCAAATTAAAGCTTCTGCAGCCCATTCAAAATTCACTCGCCCTATCTGTCAGCAGGATACCAAAGGATCGTTATAACAATCCCGCCCTTACTCACTATACTGGCTGAAAATTCCGGAGCGCATCCACTTCAACGTCCGATCGCTAACATACATGCCTATACAACACTCATATTCTATTCTATTCTATTCTATTCTATTTACGAATTTATAAAGAGCCTCTCACAGTACAACCTAATCTGAGGCGCTTCCAGTGCGAAAAACCCCTCGAAAAAAAGAAAAGTCGCTACCTCCACTGTCCACACCAACCCTCATTACTGTAATTCCTTTTTCCGCAACCTAGAATCCAACCAAATTAAAGCTTCTGCAGCCCATTCAAAATTCACTCGCCCTATCTGTCAGCAGGATACCCACGGATCGTTATAACGATCCCATCGTTACTAACTATACTGGCTGAAAATTCCGCAGAGCATCCACTTCAAAGTCCTATCGCTAACATACAACGCCTACAACACTTCTAGCCAAACGACCTTCGCGAACTCGTTACCACCCAGCCACTCCGCTCATCCCTTTCATCATCCTTCCGCCACTCACTACTCGCCTCAAGTTCTCCAATCGATCCATATCCCACACTGTACCGTGAATCTGGAACGATCTTCCTCCTGAATTTTGCCTATTTTTAGTTCTTCCATCAATTCCGGGCTCACACACAGTGATCTGCCTCAGGTTCCTCTATTTGTCACATCTTCAAGAATTCCTACCTTAATCCATTCGATCGTTCGCCCTACAAGCTTTCTCGTCCGCAACGAAACTTGCCTTAACATCTGCAATGCCTCCTCTCTCTGGTCTCTCTGGCAACTGGACACGGATCTCCACAGGACATCGATCTCTGATACGACAATTGCGATTACGATTAGTTTCTTCCACGTTGAATAGAACATCATAGACTTCAAGATTGGATGTCGACTTCGAAGGAGAGCAGATAGCAAGCGCGAACCTGCTTTAGTACTGTCAAAATGTCATCGTAAAAGGAGAAAAACTCAACATAGGGCCTATTTTCATTTAGAAAATTAGGACTATTACAAGAGTGAAATTTCACAGATTACAGGGAAATACCGGTCGATATAATAATAAAGAATAATTTCTCCATTATCTGTAGTTTTGCTGCATCGAATATATAAGGTAATCCGACGATCTGTTTCTTCTTTGGTTTTTACCTCAATAGTTCATGCCTTTATTTGCTCTCGCATTGACTATTGTAATTCCCTCTTGGTTGGCCTCCCTAAAGCGCGCCTGTCCCCTCTGCAATCGGTTCTTAATGCAGCTGCCAGACTTATTGCCCGTCTGCCTCGTTTTTTCCATATCTCTACATTCATGTTTGAACAACTAGACTACATTGGCTTCCTCTTACTGCACGCATCCAGTTAAAGGTATACTTGTCCCCTTTTGCTTCTTGCTGAAAACTTACCTCAGTTCACTTTCTCTACTAGTGTACGTGACCTAGGAGTCACTCTAGACTGTTCTCTTGAACAACTAGACTACATTGGCTTCCTCTTACTGCACGCATCCGGTTAAAGGTACTTGTCCCCTTTTGCTTCTTGCTGAAAACTTTCCTCAGTTCATTTTCTCTACTAGTGTACGTGACCTAGGTGTCACTCTAGACAGTTCTCTTACATTCTCTGAAAATATCACTCAGCTTACACGCTCCTCCTACTTTCAACTCCGACGTATGAGGGCCATTCGCAGATCTGTCTCCTCATCCACCTTGACTTCAATAGTCCATGCATTTGTCTGCTCCAGAATTGACTATTGCATTATTCTGTTCTTTTAGGCCTTTCCAAGGTCCGTCTGTCCCCTGTCCAGTCAGTTCTTAATGCTGCTGCCAGATTGATTGCTCGCCTTCCTAAATTCTCCCATATCTCCTCGTTGATTATCAATCAACCCACAAGGATCGGTGCTTGGGCCATTGCTGTTCGTACTTTTTATTAATGACATCGATGATGGGATTTTATCTAAAATTTCTAAATTTGCAGATGATACCAAACTATGTAGAGCAGTGGGAAATGAAAAAGAAGCGGAGATACTACGGGAAGATCTAAGAAGAATGTTCAGATGGTCACAGGACTGGCAGATGCTCTTTAATGTGGAAAAGTGCTCAGTGATGCATATGGGGAAGAGAAACAGCGAGTTTTCATATGAAATGGGGGTATGGTGTTGAAAGTGAGTGAGGAAGAAAGGGACTTGGGAGTGATTATGCACAAGAGTGCAAAACCCTCAAGGCAATGTGCTGAAGCATCAAAAAGGCTAACTCGACTTTAGGCATGATAAGAAGGACAATAGTCACCAGAGACAAGGATACAATATTGAGGTTATACAAATCACTGGTTAGGCCACAGTTGGAATACTGCATCCAGGTATGGAGTCCCTACCTGAAACAGGACATGGAAAAGCTGGAGAAGGTGCAAAGAAGAGATACAAAAATGATTTGGGGCTACAAGGAATTGGGATATGAAGAAAGGTTGAAAAGGTGTGGACTAACAACATTGGAGAGAAGGAGGAGTAGAGGAGACCAAATTGAAGCCTACAAGATTATTACTGGAAAGGAGGCATTGCAGAAGGAGAAGTTTTTTGAATTAGCACCAAACAAGGCAACTCGGGGACATAGGTATAAATTATTTAAGAAACCGAAAGGGACATTAGGGCAGAAATGCTTCAGTGCAAGAGTTGTAGATTTGTGGAATAGTTTGGCTGATAGTACTGTCTCAGTGGACACTATCACAGCTTTTAAGAAGAAGCTAGGAAAATTGGGCTATTAATCATGTTCCAGGTTAATTGCAGTGGTTCTAACACAGACTAAACGTCTTCTGAACCACTTAAAACCCTTGTTATGTTATGTTATGGCTTCCTCTCACAGCTCGAATTCAGTTCAAAGTTCTTGTCCTAGTCCTTAAATCCAAATTGGGTACTGCTCCTAAGTATCTAAGGGATCACATTCGCTCCTCTCTCTCTCTCTCTCTCTCTCTCTCTCTGTCTCTCTCTCTCTCTCTCTCTCTCTCTCTCTCTCTCTCTTCAGTTTCTCAATCGACCTCTCTCGCTCATTAGTCAGGCATACTCTTTTTGTTCCACGAGTTTGGACCACTATGGCCCAAACTAGATCTATTGCCATTATTGGGCCCTCCCTATGGAATGCCCTTCCTTCCTCTCTACGTGTTATCATTCTTTCTGGGTCTCTTCCTACAACCTTCTCTCTCCTCAAAACCTTCTTCTTCTCTAGGGGTTCTCGCACTGGGAGTGCTATTGAATGGTGACTGCTGTGAGCGGCGCTATATAAATTAGCAAATACAGTACAATTTGCCGATCCTATCTAGGTCTTGCCCTTGAATACCTCTGTGGCTCAATACGTCGGCCTACCTCGGCCTCCTCCCTTCGCCCGCTCCGCTCTTCTGATCGTCTTGACCTTTATGTTCCTCGTGTGAGAACGGCCACAGCTCAGTCCTGTGCCTTTGCCTGCCTTCGCTATGGTATCAACTTTCCCTTTTTTCGCTCTACCATACTATAAGTGGTCCTGCTACATCTTTTCGCTACCTCAAAACTTGTTTTTATTCTCGAGGACTTTCGCACTGGGATTGGTGTTCACTGTGACAGGCGCTTTATAAATTTTTAAATACAATACAATACAATATAAAGCATTGCTCATTGTAAAACTTGTAAGAATTACGGAAATTTTTGCTTTGGCATCCTAGCCTCTGGATGTAAAATGACTGCGCTATATGTGAGCGGCGCTATGTAAATTAACAAATACAGTACAATTTGCCGATCCTATCTAGGTCTTGCCCATGAATACCTCTGTGGCTCAATACGTCCAGAGAGAGCTTCGTATGGTGTGCCATATGAATCTGGTAGAGGCAAACCTGAGTTTTTCAGGCTAAGCCAAGACACCACTGTTCGTTGGATTCACTTTGGGCCGTTAGGTGGGCCTCAATGTGAACCTGATTGTTTTATATGAATCAAGACTTACCTAAATTTGTCAAAGGGACGCTATTTTCTTTCGATCTGACATCATCGTATTTTTCAGTATATTTGTTCCATGTCATGAAACCGTCGCGATGCAGACGCACATATCCAGGATAGTCAGGCAATGACTCAAGCGTATAAAGATCGAGTAAAGAATTCATGCCCTCCAATCTGTCTGGTGGTAGATACTGAGGCTGCGGCGGAAGTGCGATTGTATCCAGCAGATGAAACATGATGTCCACATTTCCAATGCAGCTGAGCAATGTCTTGATCCGCAGTTCAGCCGCACTTCCTGTGCAAAATTTGTAACTTGCTATATCAAAATCACTGACCGGGTCACAGACTTTGAAACCACTTTTCGCATATAAGGAATGCATAGCCAGATGGTTTGGCATCGGATCGTATTCCGTCGTTTTCGTCAGAATCTCAGACAATATGTTGTCCGACGTTGGCTGCATTTTGTCGACGCTGTATGTATGTATGTATGTACGTACGTATTTATGTTTGTATGTATGTATGTATGCATGCATTTATGTGTCTATATATGTATGTACTTTGTATGTATGTATATGTGTATGCATGTATGTATGTAAGTATGTACATGTATGTA
>JACEVL010000339.1:361901-479401 GCA_020284085.1 Aporrectodea caliginosa | reverse complement strand
AATGTGAAGTAGCAAAATACACTGGCGCCAAAGGGAGGTCCAAAACGGATGGAGATTCCGCTAAGGAGGGTCACCCGTATAGCAATTTTCCGAGAAAAATTACGAGGTAAGGCAACAACAGAAATTAAAATACAACCAGTTGGTGACTGAGCGCAACAGGCATTAAATTGCCAATAAACAAGTGATTGGACGATCTTAACTAAAAACTTAACTAGAACATTAAATACGAGCGGTCATCTGCACTTCCAGTGATAGTAGCTGTTTAAATTGATGCGAGAAAAATGCACGTAATACTTTTTTGGAAACCTGCAGATTACTGGAGAAACGGATATTTATATTGTCAATGCATTCCATACTGCAGTGACGTATGATTTGATGGTGAAGCGTCGAGCGTTAGAATTGGCTTTAACAGGGCGATATGCTGTTGAATTCCTAGTGAAGCATACGAATGTCGGAGGCATGTGGGACGAAATTCTTAAATACAGGTGGGAGGAGGTCATGTTCTAGGCGATAGAAGAATTCTCCAATTTGTACATCTTTAATCTGGTCTATTCTCAAGAGCCATTTTCGATACCTGCAGTTATGCAAATAGCCCACTTAGTGTAAAATTACTAGTCTAAGCAGCCTAGATTCATACGTCGATTCACAAATCACGTTACAATAAATAAGGTAGGGGTAAACTAGGGCATAATATAGGTTTACTCTAATTGCCTTTAGCAGTATATGCGATACGGGCTAGAATACTCACTTTCTTAGCCATTATTTGCAGGGAACCAAACAGCTATACAGATATACTGGCTAATTCAACGTTGCCAGATTGGATCAGCGTCTGCCAGAAATAATTGGAGTAGAAAACGTTGGTGTCGTCAGCTAATGGCATGAAAAGCGTTGCTGGGGAGATACTGATCAAGTCGATAGTGTAGAGCAGGAGTAGGAGTGGTTCAAGATTGTATCCTTGCGGAACTCCATATTTAATCAATCCCAGCTCAGAGAGAGTACCATTACAGAAGTCTATGGCGAACCATTTGAGCTGTGTCCCTTTAATCCCATAGTTTTCTAGCTTTTTAACAGCATATTATGTTCGACCGCATCAAACGCCTTAGCGAGATAGTAGAAACCCCAACTGAGTATTCATTATTTTCGATGGCCTTAGAAATCATCTCCTGCATATTCAGCAAGACAGCAACGCCATGTAGGGGGAGTGACCTGGTTGAAATCCATGTTGAGATTGATAGAAAATATTCGAGTTATTTACATATCCATAAAGGCGGTTGTACATGAGCTTTTAATAAAACTTGGGAATGTAGGGAAATACAGAAATGGATCTGTAGTTAATTACATTATCATTTTCGCCTTTGTAAAATATTGTGTGACGAATTTACGTAGTATTCAAACTCGTCTTTATCTTTTCTACAATTCTCTTTTATTTTCTCAAGTCAACATCGACCGCTAGGGTCTACAAACATATTTTATACCAAACAAAATATTCACTGTTCTATCAAGTATAACCTATCGTTAATATAAATGTCCATGTTCATATTCGTCCGTCTATCAAACATAAGCCTAACTAACGGTTCATTTTATACGCCTCTTCCCTGTTACACACTTAACAAAATATTCATCTGTCTACCAAACATAAACCTAACTCTATTTCAGTACAACAATTTTCAATTCAATTCAATTCAAGACTTTTATTGGCACCATAGCATAAATTCTTCACAACAACAAATCGAGCAATTCACTTCATAGTGAATTGCTTCATAGTTTCAGTTGATACACCTTTTCATCAAACATAGGCCTAACTCTACTTCTATACAACAGTTTCAGTCTATACACCTCTTCGTGCGTCTATATATCAAGCATAAATGAAGCCACTTACTTCTTCCCTAGCCTCGCTTTCCAAACTTCTCTACTCCAGGCCGTCAAACGTCTTCACCCTACACCTTCAAAGACTTCTTGACTTCTGACCGCTCCTTCCGAACACACCCGCCGTTAGGCCTAGTATTAACTTTCTTCTAGTCACGCCTTAGGCTGAGAGGAACTTTACATCATATCCAGCAACCATGAAAATCATAACACTAGAATGTCTGTAGAAAAGACTTGCAATAATGTTAAAATCAAATCAATTCAAGTTTCAAAAGACAAACAATAACTATCTACTCGGAGTGGCGTTATTAGCTAAACTAATTAGATACTATGGGCTTATCTGAGCCTTCCTGTGTAAACGCATCCGTTCCTCGTCTGTAGTCGCTGTAGTAAAGTTCATAACTAGGATCAAAATCACCTCTAAACCCCCAAGTTTTCCAGCGGAGAAATGGCGCTGCTGCTCTGTGACGACAAGAACGGTTACAATTGTAATTGTAATCCTAATTTTGCATAGATTCTCTTAAACAGAAACAAACCTGTGGTCATTCTACGCAATCTGAAACAATGTCAAACTTCAAGAAGTCAAACTTAACGATAAATAAAATGCGTAATAGAGTGCTTGTGCAGTAAAAATTAACAACCGTAATTAGCAAACAGCTGCTAAATTAATTTTTAAATGGTTAAAAATTATTTAACTAAGATAATCTTTTTTTGCAAATGTAGGCTAGTCTAATCTAAGCTAGTAGTCAAACTATGAAATTACAATACGTAATTAACTACACTTGTCTAAAAACATTACAGTCAAGAGAGCTATCTGTTGAATACTTAGCAAAATCATTTCTAATGTCTTAAAGTTATTCTGCTGTCACAGTATAGGCAATACTGCTTGTCAGATTGTCATTCTGTTTGCAGCATAGTATTATTGATTAATAAAGTGATAATCCGTCCATGCAAAGAAACAGAAGTTAAAATAGGTTCCCATCGATGTGCGAGGTTAGCCTGAAACCAGGTCAGAGCAAGATACTTCTGCGACCTTTGTTGTACTAATCAGCTCACCGCTTTGCGGATCGACCTGTAAAAATGCAAACTTTAAAACAACACACTGTTCACAAAACATTCAACGAAACTGTGCGTCTTTATTGGTGACAAGTTCATAACATACATGGAGCCAAATGCTTTTCAAGATCGCCATCATAAGTTCACTACAGCCACAACCTATTATATTCACTACTACTACTACTACTACTACTACTACTACTACTACTACTCACTACTACTACTACTACTACTACTACTGCTACTACTACTACTACTACTACTACTACTACTACTACTACTACTACTACTACTACTACTACTACCACTACTACTACTACTACTACTACTAGTACTACTACTACTACTACTACTACCACTACTACTACTACTACCACTACTACTACTACTACTACTACCATCTTACTACTACTACCACTACTACTACTTGACTACTACTACTACTACCACACCACTGTACCACCACCACCACTACCACTACCACTACCACTACCACTACCACTACCACCACTACCACTAAAACCACAACCACCACAACCACCACTACACCACAACAACAACAATCAGTACAACTAATTTATGTTAGGAAATTACTGGATATCAGTACTTAGTTATATCTGCGGAGAACACAACAGGAAGGATAAGTAGCATAAAATGGGATATGCAACATAATTTGACATGATTGTAGAAGAGCATAAGCTGCTGAAGTCGAAAAAGATTTGTCTTGAGTGTCTACGGGCGTTTTCCTTTTCACCAGTCGAGCCTGCTTACAGACTGTGCCCGTAGGTGCCACAGCTAAGTAAGATAATTTGTTAGAGACTTACAAAAAAAGTGGTGTACGATCCATCTTCTTTAACGCTGACACGTTCCTCATCATGTATGATTATGTCGGTACGCAGTGTTCGAATCCTTTCGCGAGTGAAACGTACAATATCAACTTCTATGCGATCCTCTCCATTCATTGCTACTACGAATTTCTGTCTTAAGGTCAGTCCTATAATACCCCGCGCAATGTCGCTTCCTGATCCCTGTAGATTCAGCAAACAGCGTATTTTCAAGCAAAGAAGCATAAACCCATAAGAGACGTCAATGACGCGAGTGACGTCTGAGTGAGATTTGCGATCTATTATCATCGCAAGGTCATCGTCTAAGAGCAGATTGAAAGGCCTCGAACAAATAAAACCCCAATAGTTTTGTGCAGTCAGATATTCACAGCAAATCCTCAACGCTGAATCATATTATCCCCGTCTGTAATGATCCAATGCGCGATATTCATCCGGCAGTTGGAGCAGACTCATATCGACGTACATCTTGATCAAATCGTTTCGATTTATCAACTTTTCAAACGAAAGACACTGCTTGGCAACAGTCGTATCACATAAGATAGATCTGTTGCATGAGCTCATGTTGCTGATTCCACGTCGACAGTAGACCATGGTTTGTTTTGTAGGATTAGGTTTGCAACAAGAATGACTTTTAGAAACCGATGAACACATTCTTAACTTTCTGAGGTCGTTCAGCATTAAACCGTAGAGGCAGAAGTCGCACGTAGACAGCAACGCTTTTGACAAACTCTTTGTCAGAAAACTGTAGTAGAGCTGCACTACGCGAAGCATTTGCGTATAAGTTGTGGCACTCTCGCATTTCATGCAAGCTTTAGCGCTTACAAAATATGCCAGCAAAGTTGGCGTAAGGTCATTTGAAGTCCAGTGTGGGTCGTAAGTCTTTGGTGAGATATTTCTTATGATGTACTCGTAAAGAATTGAGAATCCCGAAGCAATGGAAATGTCGTCGCATTCCGGTAAGAGCTGCAATTCAACTCTAAAACAGTCGTTCATCTGATGTGTTGTTATCTTTGAAGTTATGCAGTCGCAGACATCCAAAGTCAGTTGATACTGCTTTTCATTATAAAGCATGGTAGCCAGATATGCACAGGCTGCGTCGTAGAACATGGACAGCTCGTCATGACTATCTAAAGACTTAACTAAACATGCCTTCGATAATGCCAACAGTAGTCCTACTTCTGCAATTTCCGTACGGTGCATTCGAAGTAAAAATATGGCTTTGGTGAAGTAAGACTCTGCGCTGTCGGATTGTAAACCATCAAACAGATCAGCGTAGTCACTGGCATTCAGAACTCTTATGAGGCCCAAGGTAAAACCGATGAGTTGAGAGCAAATATGCTCAGAGTCGAATTTCGAAAGCTGTTCAGCCAAAAGCAGGTACCAAAATCCCCGGAAAAACCTATCCAGCCTCACGTCAACTTGTGGCAGCGCATGCAAGTACATCTGAAACACATCTTGACTAAACATTAAGCGTTTTGGTAAAAACTGAATCAGGATAATATTAACGCAAAGCTCGAAGTCATTCTTGTCTCTGAAAACTTTGGTTTGCTTGCACAACCGAAGATACTGTATACGAAATTCTTCTAATCGTTCTCTTCTTCGGTCGCGATAGATCGCTCTTTTAATTAAATCAGTCATATATCTAAGGCCTTGCATGTGTTTGTAGCGATCGCGTTGAGGAATTTGTTCATAAGCAACAACTAAATATTTCTCCAGAAACCAATCGACCAACTTCTCAACCGCTGTAAACGGAATTAGCTTAAGCGTCAGCTGATCGCATTGTATCCGATTGGTTCTTACTTTACGACTGCCAAACAGGTTACATGATGTGATGAAATAATGCTGCAACCTTTGGCTATTCAAATGTTGCACGAGACAAGAAATCAGACGACTGACTGTTCCAAAGAGTTGCAATTCGTTCCAGAATGTACCATGCTGTTGTTCGCTTTTCCACAGCATAATTGTTTTCAGATGATAATTTGAAACGATTTCGTTGTCCGGTCCAAGAGTATTCTTTATGAAGTAGCGCAGCAGATGATAGACGATTTGCTGAGCTTTAGTCCAGCTGCGAACCAAGATGAGTTCTGCTCTTGAGAATGACAATCGCCATTGCTCCTTGTTGTGTGGTCTGCAGTCTGGATGTGCAACCGGAACAACATCACACCCTACGCCTCTAACCTCTTGGATCAGACTGACGGATGGCCATCCGCTTGGTTTCAATCGATCGATGAAGTCGATGGCGTCACTAGGCCAACAGGGACATCGAATGCATCTCACATAATCGCATTCGATGTCTATGAAGGAATATCGCCCGTTGATCATGCTGCGTTTGCGACCTCTAGACACGTTTACAGCTGGCCCATGAGGTGTGCCGCTATCTAGAGAAACTGAAAAAGAATAAGCGACACTGAATTAAATTTAACCATTACCTTTGAACCACAATTATCCTCTAATCACATCTGCAACCTCTGGCGCATCTGCTTCACGCGCATTCGTGACCTCCAGCGCATTAGACCCATGCTTCATTTTAAAACTGCATTCCGTTATAGCTACTTTCATTGTTCCCTTTGTTTACTGTAGTTCCAGAACCTCGAATCGAACATATTTGAGCGTCTGCAACTCATTCAAAATTCACTCGCCCGAGCTGTTACCAGGAAGTCAAGCATAACTATGTCGATCCCCTACCTATCTCACTTCAACTATTCGGGAAAATTATGGAACTCATCATGTCTTATCGTTTACATGACACTCCCTAATAATACTTCTGGCCAAATTACCTTCGCGAACTCTTCGTCATCCAGCTCTACCAGATTCTCCTATCTCACTGTCCTTTCCAAATCATACTTCTGGCCTCAAACAGATCCATGGCCCTCACTACAACTCGACTCTGGAACGATATTCCTCCTGAAATCATCCTTCTCAGTTTCCTACTAATACCGCTGCTCTCCCTCTCTCCTCTCTCTCCCTCCCTCCCTCTCCCTCCCACTCTCTCTTTCTCTCCCTCCCGCCTACCGAACGTGCGACGCCTTTGCCTAAGCGATTGATTAATCGTTCGGATCGACCTTTGCAAAGCGAGCGACTCCGCAAGCAGTTGGATTCACGCTGAAACCGAGTCTGCTTCCGAACTTCTTATCTAGCCTCTTGAAATCCACCCAAAGCGCCAATCGGTTCCATAATGGTTACAAGAAAACTCGCATTGATGTTTCCCAAATTGTAATCAGTATTCATTCATTCGCATTGAAACTCGCATTGATGTTTCCCAAATTGTAATCAGTATTCATTCATTCATTCATAAATTTCCAAATCTGGGGATTTGACCATACATAGCCCCTTCCAGAGGACTACTCAGAGGCGCTCCCGACTCCAGCACGACCAAAAAGTACAGTTTTAAGTTTAGTAAAGAAAGCTTCAGTAAAAGTCCCAGGGAGCTGGCGTATCTCCTGGGGGAGCCCGTTCCAGACCATTGGGCCCACCACGGAAAAGGCTCGATTCTGCATACATGTAGTTGCAGTTCGTGGAAATGGGACAAAGAGCACCCCCTTCTCTGCAGAGCGGAGGGGGCGGCGACCTTGAATAGCCGAGGGGCAGCAAAGCTCCCGCAGGTAGACTGGGGCTAGACCTAGCTGACATCGTCGTACCAAGGCAGCAATCCTGTACTCGATGCTCTGCCGGTAGGGAGCCAGTGTAAAGTCTCGGGCATATAGCTGGAGACATGACCAAATTTGGGAATTTGAGTATAGTATGCATCCGTGAGAACTTAATATGGTGCATCATACGAATCTGGTAGAAGCAAACGGGGTTTAGAGGCTTATCTCCAGACGACACCACTGTTCGTTGGACTCACAGTGGGCCCATAGATGGGCCTCAGTAGCCTACATCGACATTCGGCACGATGTAAGCCCACTATGGGCGAATGAGCATAGCCTCTCGGCAACTGATTTTTTGATTTGGTAACATTCCAGTCGTTTCTTTTCTTCGTTATTACAACAGACAGGAAATGTTACTTCGTTTGGTTGATCGTTCAAGGATAGGAACACCAGATAAGCTTATCTTTCGTTTAACGCAGAATGTTCGATAAGAAAAGCGCTTCACATTAAGTTTGAAAGTTCATCACGCAATAATGACAACACGGCCAGTGTGGATCCTCATACATCGACGTTCAGAGTTCGACTAACTTAGTCAACGCCCCTTCTTCTAACTACCACTCATTAAAACCCGAAGTCAATCAACCATAACGATACAGCTTCTCACAACTAAAAATATCAGTTCCCTAACATTCGCTAGGTGTCTTCCTAGCGAACACTTAATCAAATCAACTGCAATGGGGTTGAATGGATGGGGTTGAATGTCATGTAAGAGTCCGAGATGAGCAATTGGAGCAGGTTGATGTATCTGTGTATCTCGGATCTTTAATAACAGAGGATGCAGATTGCAGTAAGGAAATCATTTGATTTCCTTACTTCCGCGCTTCTGTTTTCTCGTGGTGACAGCCACTGACTCGAATCAGTCGCATGAAAATTTTGTGTCAGCCCGTTTTTGCCTTAACCTTTTTCATACTATATTTCTTAATATTATATGTAAGCTTATAGTCGCTATAGATGCGAAATCCAATTGCTTAAAATTTCACCTGAAAGTGCAGTTCCGCACTCATCCGTTTCAGGGTCCAAAGCATTGTATAAGCCAATAAATTATTTGTCTGTTCTTTCAGGTAGCCTAGGCCTACTATAGGCCTATTTTAAAAATCCCATACATGGCTTTCTAACTTCAACCCAGTGAGCAAACTACACAAAGTACTTATGATCGAAATCGATACACTTTTCAAAATGATTTTCTATAACCACAGTCTTGTCGCGACGTTGAATATTATAAACTTACAGGGAAAGGGCCAAATGAAACTGACAATAATCAATTGCACATGGAAGCACGTGCTAAGCCAAAGATACTAAAGTTTCAAGAGTCAGAAAGTAAGTGCATCTCTTAGACATAAACACAACTGCATCGGAAAAGCTATCAACGAAAATTTCCAATTATGTTACTAATTTCAGCTCGAAAATTAATTTCCGTTTTTATTCTAATTTTCGTTCAGTGTGCTTGATTTTCGTTCTATTTCAGTTTTCGTTCTTAAAATAATTTCAGTTACAGTTATACTTAACGGAAATCAATATTTTCAGTTCTAATTCTACTTAACGTTAACGAAAATATCACTGAAATCAAGGCAAGATTAGGCAAAGGAAAAGGAACAATGGCATCATTGAAAAACAGCTGGAAAAGTCATGGTATATCGGTGATAACAAAAACAAGACTCATGAAGGCGTTGATATGGCCGGTGGCAACCTACAGCTGCGAAGGATGGACCATAAAGAAATATGATGAAAAGAGGATAAATGCCTTTGAAATGAGAGGGCTGAGGCAGATACTAAGGGTTTCATGGGCGTCAAGGAGAACAAACGAATGGGTATTAGAACAACTTGGCACAGAACGACAACTATTAAGCACCATTAAAACAAGAAAGTTGAGATATTTTGGTCACATTATGAGGAAAATGGGAGACTGTCTGGAGAAAGATATAATGCAGGGCACAACAACGGGAATGCGAACACGTGGAAGACCAAGAACTACTTAGATTGAGAAGATTTTGGACGGGTTTGGACATGTATCAACTGATGAGAGCAGCGGAGAACAGAGTCATTTGGAGGCAGACAGTTCAGGGTGCGGCAAAACTTCGGTTCGAAGATGGCTGAAGACAAGACAAGACAACATTCGCTAAGTGTCTTCCTAGCGAACACTTAATCAAATCAACTGCAATTGAGCATTTCATAACAATATCAATTGCGACTTACGTAAATTTGGCAAAGTGCCGACATTTTCTCTCGGTCTGGCATCATCGTATTTTTCAGTAGTTTTGTTCCATGTCAGGAAACCGTCGAATTGCAGACGCACATATCCAGGATAGTCAGGCAATGACTCAAGCGTATAAAGATCGAGTAAGGAATTCATGCCCTCCAATCTGTCTGGTGGTAGATATTGAGGCTGCGGCGGCAGTGCAATTGTATCCAGCAGATGACACATGATGTCCACATCTCCAATGCAGCTGAGCAATGTCTTGATCCGCAGCTCAGCCGCACTTCCTGCGCAAAATTTGTGAGCCATTTTCTGCAAATCAGTGACCGGCTCAGAGGTGAAATCACATTTCGCATGTAAGGAATGCATGGCGACAGGGTTAGACATCGGATCGTATTCCGTTGTTTTCGTCAGAATCTCCGACAATATGTTGTCCGATGTTGACTGCATTTTGTCTCCTTTGTATGTATGCATGTATATTTGTGTAAATGTATGTATTTTTTTATTCATTTATGAGTGTGTGCTACAGGAACTGGCAATTTCTCTGCGTGTATTTTCCCAACGACTGAAGACTGACGAATAGTAGGCGTGCAGCATAGCCTACTTGCACAATTTACGGTATTGTTCTTCTTTATCTGGGGAACTATGACGTTACTTGGACTTTCATCGCACTTAGTGCAGCAGGACTGCACTCTTAGCTGCAGTGCACATCACGCGTAAAGATTTAATGTGGGTGACACCATCAACGCCTAAGCACTTACAGGCCTACAGCTGTGAAATTGGTTGAAAATACGCTGTGCAACTCTGTAGTCTAGACTAATATAATTATTGCGTCACTTGGACCCTAGGTACCTCTCTTGTGTAATAATGGGGTCACTGAAGTTTTGAACTATAAAATCCGCATTTATATTTACTTGTATGACTACTGAGTAGACTGCCATATTATATATAATGTATACTGACCTTATTACTGCTTGGTTTTGTTGCCCCATTGTTTATAATAATAATAATAATAATAATAATAATAATAATAATAATAATAATAATAATAATAATAATAATTAATAATAATAATAATAATAATAATAATAATAATAATAATAATAATAATAATAATAATAATAATAATAATAATAATAATAATAATAATTGTTCATTCATTCATTCCAAAAATTTATATAGCGCCCTTTATAGATTCCTACTCAGAGGTGCTTCCTGTGCTATTCTAAACGATGTTAGAAGAGTCAACATGACCAGACAGTCAGTCGAAAACGAACACAACTCGAATAACAGATGACTAGTAGAGTCACCACTGGCAAGGTTCCGCAAACACGAAGAGCCCAGTCAACGGATTCTCATCCAGAGCTGATGGTTGACACGTTATTCGAAGTTCCTGGTCGCGGTAGCGTCGAAGAAGAGGAATGACGACAGGCGACGAGGGTCGGAACACAAGCACCTCGACATCATGGTAGTCCCTCTCAGACGGGCATCCCTCTGGCACTAGAACCGCAGAGGACGACATGCTTAGTAGCCGGCAAATGGTCGAATAGTGTCACCAATGTAGGACGGTGGACGCCATAACCGAAGACTTTGTTGCACAGGTGACACCCTGAAACCCCCTCAGCGGGCGAAACCATTCTGTCGGTATAGCGTCCGAAATTCGTCCAAAACACACCTGAAACAGCGACGAAAGAAAGAAGTATCTCCACGGACGCATACTAGGCAATTTTGTAAATAGAATAACAAAACCAGTCGAGCAAAAACCAATTCGACTGCCCACATGGTCAAAATTAACACGCAGATAAAGACATGACTGTTGCCATCTTGGCCGTTACGTGACGGTGTGCACAAATATGTATGTAGGTACATGTATATTGTAAAATGTCCGAGACTAGCATGGATCAGTTAACCGGTCAATTAACAGATCAACGCATCGTCTCCAGGAAGATGGTGCGTTCGCGTCTTTGTTTTATCTTAACTAAGGAATTCAGTCCGCTACATGTGTATACTGTATGGTCTCAAGAACCTAGATTGACCTTTACTCTGGATTATGCATGGTTTAGTTCCTGTGTTTTCTTGCTCTGGGGCTTCAAAGTCGTGCAAAACTACTTACTACTTACTTTCATCAAGACCCTAGCCCCTAGTTTGTACTTTAGAGAAGCGGTTGTACACGGTACTGTTAGATCGGCATTTGAATGCGGTTTATGTACGCATGCAATAATGAGGAAGCAATCAAGGTGATCACCTGCTTGGTGTGTAATAAAGTACTGTATATCATCTCAAGTGCTATAAATCATCAGTTGATTCATATGCAGAAACGTTTTGATGTGTACCTGTTGCATTATTGATCTATATTCGTTTAATCATAATTATTGTACCCGTACATGTAGATGATGATAAATTTCTTCAAATTCTAGTCCTGTCAGAATGTCTGAATGGGGATTTAAAACTGGAGTTATTCCCAAATGAATCAGGCAATCGACTTTTGCTAAATAGTACTGATAATAGACCCTGATCAAAATAATTTCAATAATGTCAATTGGAACAGCTCTTACTCTACTCCGACTTCGTTGGAGTCAAAATTTGAATCAACAGGGTTAGCATTTTCTATTATGCACATTAATTGATAATATGCAAGACTTAAAACTTCAAGGCCAAGATAGTTGAGTTTCAAGACTGAGACCAAGACCATGACAGTGGGGTACCAAGACTAAGACCAAGACACGAGGTCCAAGACAGTTCAAGACGGTGTCCAGAGAGTGACAAGTCAGCCGATCTCCTAAATAATATTTAAAAATCAAATATTTCAGACATGTTTGAAATCTTCTAAACGATTTTAAAATTTAAATCAATAATATTCCATACCAAATAAATGAATTACCTGGAGAAACTAGATATTGTTCTAAACGTTTCGTTAATGGTGGCTTTACACTAGCGGCAAACGGCAGAGCCATTTCCTTTGTTTGTCCATGATTTCAAATTGCGTGAATGCAAACTTGACTATTTGAGGTTTTTAAATGAATTTTGTACTTATAAAAAAATCGAAATAAATTACAAAATGCTCTTAACAATATCTGCTACGTACCGATATCTCGATTACAAGCAAGGGTCAACCGATGACTTTTATCAAGGTAGAACCGCACAAGCATTTGGTGTCCCACGTTGACTAGAGAGCTCGTTTTTTCAAGACTTCCTGTTTGTTTAGCAACTTACGAGTTACGAGTTATCAGATCGGCACAGGACAATTTTTAAAAGACAATTTGCGTAAGGTTGATGGAGATCGCTTTTTCAAGAGAAGAAGACTGTCGCTTCAAGACAGTTTCCAACAAGTCAGGAGACCAAGACTGAGAAAAACAATTAGGTTCCCAAGACCGAGACCGAGACATCGAAAACCTGTCTAAAGACGTCTCGAGACCGAGACTGAGATGCATGTAGAGTGCTTTGACAGTGATTAACAATAGGAATTGACATCTAGGCCTAGTAGCTGAACTAATTTTTAATTGGTTAAAAAGTAGTCAACTAAGTCATTCTTTTTCAAAAACAATCTAACCTAGTAATCAAACTAGAAACGTTAACTAAGTTTCTCTAACTACATTTCAATCACCAGAGCTTTCCTGTTAAACACTGAGTAAAATTGTTTCTAATGTCTCCAAATTATTTTACTGTTACAGTTGGAAATGCTGATTGTTAGGTTTTTATTCCGTTTACGCATAGTATAATGCATTAATTAAGTGATGAACCGTCCATGCAAAGAAAACAAGTTCAGACATTTTCGCATCGATGCCCGAGGTTAACTAGAATCCAGGTTAGAGCGAGGTACTTCTGCGGCCTTTGTTGTACTAATCCTCCCAGGGTTTTGCGGATCGACCTGTAAAAGTGTAAAAGACAAACGTTAATAAGCCAAACCGTTGACAAAACGCCGAAAGAAACTTATAGTCTTAATCGGTGATAAGTTATTTAACAACCAGGAATCTAAATGCGTTCGTGATCACCATCATTGCTGGCTGCAACCACAACCTATTATTACTGCTGCTACTGCTGCTGCTGCTATTACTACTACTACATTACCATCACCACCACCACCACCACCACCACCACCACCACCTTCACCACCACCATTACTACTACTACTTCTTCTTCGACTACTACTAAGACTACTAACCAACCACCACAGCAACAATCACTACTCTAATTATCTGTCAGGTATATAACTGGACATCAATGATACTTAGTTACATCTGAAGAAAAACAACAAGGAGGGCAAGTCGGATGAAATGGCAGAAGAAGAGCATCGGTTGTTGAAATCGAATAAATAATTATTATGTCTTGAGTGTCTACGGGCGGCTTCCTTCAAGTTCCTTGTCACCCTCATCCACAATCGGGTAATTCCATAGTCATATTGTTTTCTGACGGACGCTGCCCGCATGTCCCGCACCCAAAGTAAGATCAGTTGTTAGAGACTTACAAAGAAAATTGTATACGATCCATCTTCTTTAACGCTGACGCGTTCCTCTCCATGTATGATTAAGTCAGCACGAAGAGTTCGAATCCTTTGGCGAACGAAACGTACAATATCAACTTCAATGCGATCCTCTCCATTCATCGTAACTATGAATTTCTGCCTTAAAGGTCAGTTCTATAATACCCCGCGCAATGTCACTTCCTGGTCTCTGGAGATCCAACAAACAGCGTAACTTCAAATAAAGAAGCATAAACCCATACGAGACCTTGACGACGCTCGAGTCATATTTGCGATCTATTATCTTCGCAAGATCATCGTCTAAGAGCAGATTGAAAGGACTCGAACATACAAAACTCCAATAGTTTTGTACAGTCAGATATTCACAGCAAATGCTCAACGCTGAATCGTATTCTCCTCTCCTATAGTGAGCCAATGCACGATATTCATCCGGCAGTTCAAGAAGACTCATATCGACGTACATCTTGATCAAATCTGTTTGATTTATGAAGTTTTCAAACGAAGGACACTGTTTGGCAACAGTTGTATCATATAATAAAGATCTGTTGCATGAGCTGCCGTCGCTGGTTCCAAGTCGAGAGTAGACGATGGTTCGTTTAGCATTATTATGTTGTCCACAAGAATGTCTTTTAGAAACCGATGAACACATTCTTAACTTTCTGAGGTCGCTCAGCATTAAACCGTAGAGACAGAAGTCGCACGTGAACAATGACGCTTTTGACAAACTCTTTTTCAGAAACCTGGAGTAGAGCTGCACTATGCGAAGCATTTGAGTAAACTGTGTCACTCTCACATTTTATACAAGCTTTAGCGCTTACAAAATATGCCAGTAAAGTTGGCGTAAGGTTGTTTGAAGTGCAGTTTGAGTCGTAAGTCTTTAGTGAGGCCTTTCTTAAGACGTTCTCGTAAAGAAATGAGAATCCCGAAGCAATGGAAATGTCGTCGCAATCCGGTAAGAGCTGCAATTCAACTTTGCAACAGTCGGTGATCTGATGTGTTGTTAACTTTGAAGTAATGGATTCACAGAAATCCAAAGTCAGTTGATACTGCTTTTCACTATAAAGCATGGTAGCCAGATATGCACTGGCTGCGTCGTAGAACATGGACAGCTCGCCATCACTTTTTAAAGATTTAACTAAACATGCCCTCGATAATGCCAACAGTAGACCTACTTCTGCAATTTCCGTTTGCTGCATTCGAAGTAAAAATATGGCTTTGGTGAAGTAAGACTCTGCGCTGTCGGATTGTAAACCATCAAACAGATCAGCATAGTCACTGGCATTCGGAACTCTTATGAGGCCCAAGGTAAAACTGATGAGTTGAGAGCAAATATGCTGAGAGTCGAATTTCGAAAGCTGTTCAGCCAAAAGGAGGTACCAGAAACCCCGGAAAAACCTATCCAGTCTCACGTCAACTTGTGGCAGGACATGCAAGTACATCTGAAACACATCTGGTCTATGCATTAAGCCTTTTGGTAAAAACTGAACCATGATAGTATTAACGCACATCTCTAAGTCATTCTTGTCTCTGAAAACTTTGGTGTGATTGAACAACTCAAGATATTTTATGAGGAGGTCCTCTAATCGTTCTCTTCTTCGGTCGCGATTGATCGCTCTCTTAATAAAATTAGTTATGTATCTAAAGCCTTCCATTTGTCTGTACCGATCACGTTGAGGAATTTTTTCATAAGCAGCGACTAAGTAGTTCTCTAGAAACCAATCTACCAGCGTCTCAACCGCTGTAAACGGAATTAGTTTAAAAGTCAGCTGCTCGCATTGTATCCGGTTGTTTCTTACTTTACGACTGCCAAAGAGATTGCATTTTGCAATGAAGTAATGCTGAAGCCTTTGGCTATTCAAGTGATGCACGAGACACGATATCAGACGACTGACTATTGCAATGAGTTGCGATTCGTTCCAGAATGTACCATCTTGTTGTTCGCATTTCCCCAGCATTATTGTTTTCAGATGATAATTTGAAACGATTTCGTTGTCCGGTCCAAGAATGTTCTTTATGAAATAGCGCAGCAAATGATAGACGATTTGCTGAGTTTTAGTCCAGCTGCGAAGTAAGACAATCTCTGCTCTTGAGAACGAAAATCGCCATTGCTGTGTGTCGAGAGGTCTGCAGTCTGGATGAGCAACCGGAACAACATCACACCCTTTACCTTTTACCTCTTGCACCAGACTGACGGATGGCCATCCACTTGGTTTCAATCGATCGATGAAGTCGAGGACTTCACTTGGCCAACAAGGACATGGAATACATTTCACATAATCGCATTCGAGGTCTATGAAGGAAGATCGACCGTTTATCATGCATCGTATGCGACCTCTAGACATGTTTACAGCTGGTCCAAGAGGTGTGCCACTATCCAGAGATACTGAAAAATAATAAGAGACATTTGAATGAAATTTAACCATTACCTTTGAGCCACGTCTCTCCTTCTCTAATCACATCTGCAACCTCTGGCGCACCTGCTTCACGCACATTCGTGACCTCCACCGCATTAGGCCCATGCTTCACTTTAAAACTGCATTCCGTTATGGCTACTTTCATTGTTTTTCTTTGTTTAATGAAGTTCCAGAATCTCGAATCGAACGGAATTTAGCGTCTACAACTCATTCAAAATTCACTGGCCCGAGCTGTCACCAGGCAGTCAGGCACAACTATGTCAATCCCCTGCTTATCTCACTCTAACTATTGGGAAAAATTATGGAGCGCATCCACTTCAATGTCTTATCGTTTGCATGACACTCCCTTATAATACTTCTGGCCAAATTACCTTAGCGAACTCTTCGTCATCCAGCTCTACCCGATTCTCCTCGAATCCCACTGTTCTTTTTTCCCATCTTACTTCTGGCCTCCAACAGATCCATGGCCCTCACTACACCGCGACTATGGAACGATATTCCTTCAGAAATCATCCTTCTCAGTTTCCTACCAATTCCGCTGCTCACCCACCGTCATCTCTCCCTATCTCCCCCATCAGTATGCATCCGTGAGAACTTAATATGGTGCGTCATGAATACGAATCTGGTAGAAGCAAACGGGATTTAGAGGCTTATCCAAGACACCTCTCTTCGTTGGACTCGCAGTGTCCATAGCTGGGCCTCAGTAGCCTACATCGGCGTTCAACATGATGTGAGCTTACTATGGGCCGAATGAGCATAGCTTCTCGGTAACTGATTGTTTGATAATGTAACATTCCAGTCGTTTCTATTTGTAGTCGTGCGAAGCTGTACCGTTATGGTTGATTGACTTCGCGTTTTAAGGAGTGGTAAATATAAAATAAAGATTAGAGTGCCGTAATGGAATTACGGCACTCTAATCTCCATTATTTATTTATTTATTTATTTATTTATATTTACCACTCCTTAAAACGCGAAGTCAATCAACCATAACGGTACAGCTTCGCACGACTACAAATATCAGTTTCCTAACATTCGCTAGGTGTCTTCCTAGCGAACACTTTATCAAACCAACTGCAATGGAGCATATCATAACAATATTATTCAAGACTTACGTAAATTTCGCAAAGTGCCGATATTTTCTCTTGGTCTAACGACATCGTATTTTTCAGTATATTTGTTCCATGTCAGGAAGCCGTCGCGGTGCAGACGCACATATCCAGGATAGTCAGGCAATGACTCAAGCGTATACAGATCGAGTAAAGAATTCATGCCCTCCAATCTGTCTGGTGGTAGATACTGAGGCTGCGGCGGAAGTGCAATTGTATCCAGCTGATGATACATGATGTCCACATCTCCAATGCAGCTGAGCAATGTCTTTATCCGCAGTTCAGCCGCACTTCCTGCGCAAAATCTGTGAGCCATTTTCTGCAAATCAGTTACTGGCTCGAAGGCTGTGATATCACCTTTCGCATGTAAGGAATGCATAGTCAGAGTGTTTGGCATCGGATCGTATTCCGTTGTTTTCGTCAGAATCTCCGACAATATGTTGTCCGATGTCGACTGCATTTTGTCTCTTTTGTATGTATGCTCGTATATTTTGCGTATATATGTACAGTATGTATTAATTTATTAATTTATGAGTGTGTACTACTAGAACTGGCAATTTCTCTGCATATTCTTGCCCATGCGATTGAAGACTGACGAATAGGAGACGTGTAGCATACTGACACAGTTTACGGCATTGTGTTTCTTTATCTGGGCATCCATGACGCTACTTGGACTTTAATCTCACATAATGCAGCAGGACTGAGCTTACTCTTAACTGCAGTGCACATCAAGCGTTAAGATTTAATGTGGGTGACACTATCAACGCCTAAGTACATATAGGCCTACAGCTGTAAAATTGGTTGAAAATACGCTGTGTAAATCTGTAATCTAGACTAATGTAATTATTGCGTCACTTGGACCATAGGTTGCAGATAGGTTGTACCTCTCTTGTGTAATTATGCACTAACACTTTTAGTGGGGTCACTGTAGTTTTGAACTATTAAATCAGCATTTATTTCTACTTGTATCACTACTGAGTGGACTGCTAGATTATGTATAATGTGTTCTGACCTAATTACGGCTTGGTTTTGTTGCCCCATTGACTAACGTCTTGTGCATTAGGAAGTAGCGCGCTAGACGCTACAAAATAATAATAATAATAATCCCTGAGGGATCATGTATACCTCGGGGTAAAAAAAATAATAATCATAATTTTTCTGTATGTATTATTATTGCAAAAGGTCGGAGTGTGGTATGATTCAATTTACCGTGTTTTGCAGATCAACGCATCGTCTCTTCATATATGTAGATGGTGCGATCGCGTCTTTAAAAATCTAAACTAAGGAATCGAGTCTGCTACATAGTCTTGAGAACGGAGATGGATCTTAACTCTGGATTATACGTTATTCAGTTTCCGTGTTTTCTTGTTCCTGTGGCTGCAAAGTCGTGGGAAACTATTTGATTTCGTCAAGACCCTAGCCACTATTTTGTACTTTAGAGAAGCGGTTGTACACCTTATTCTTAGATAGGCATATGTGTGCACATAGCCTACTGCGTAGAGACAGTTCGCATATCTGCGGTTTATGTACGCATGCAATTGAGGAAGCAATCAAGGTAATCACGAGTGTGGTGTCTATTGGAGTATATAACCTCAAGTGTTATAAATCGGCAGTTGATTCATATGCAGTAAGTCTAGCTGTGCACCTGTTGCATTATTGATCTATTCCCATTTTAATCATATTGTACATGTAAATGATGATTAATTTCCGCAGAATGTGAATTGTAGGGTTTGGAATTCTATTCCTATCAGAGTGATGAATGGCGATTTAAAACTGCACACATTCCCAGATGAATCAGTCAATTGAATTTTTGCTAAATAGTACAGATCATCATCATCATCATCATCATCACCACCACCACCACCACCACCACCACCACCACCACCAACATCATCATCATCATCATCATCACCATCATCATCATCATCATCATCATCATCATCATCATCATCATCATCATCATCATCATCATCATCATCATCATCATCATCATCATCATCATCATCATCATCATCATCATCATATCATCATCATCATCATCATCATCATCATCATCATCATCATCATCATCATCATCATCATCATCATCATCATCATCATCATCATCATCATCATCATCATCATCATGATCATCATCATCATCATCATCATCATCATCATCTATATATTCGTTTATTGTGTTAACAACATACATAACGCTGTAGGTGTACATAGAAAAAGACTACATATCATAGTATGTAGTAATAGCTTAGTAAGAGTTCTGGAATATATATATATATATATATATATATATATATATATATATATATATATATGTATTATATTATATACTATGGTCAAAATATTTCACCAATGTCATTTGGAACAGCTCTTACTCGATTCCGAATTCGTTGGAGTCAAAATTTGCATCAACGGGGTAGCATTTTCTTTTATTATGATCATTAATTGCAGGAGCTTATGGTATAAGTTAGCCGAAATTGGTATTTACTCGGTCAATTGCCAGTCTCTATTTTGGCTTTGATCGAAACTTGGTTGGATGGTGACATGGAAGAAACTATGAACACACCGGGATATAATTTTGTACATAGATGGAGAGACAAGCGCCGTGGAGAAGGGGTTGGAATGTTAATAAAGGAGGATATTACATACCAGATCTATGACCCCACGAATATATATCCCGCTTCCTAAAATCTAAGAAGACTCTTTATGCGTATTAGTCAAAAAAGAGGAACCAACTTGCAGGGAGTCGTTAATGGGTCCCCTGGTCAGAATCTGCAGGCGTTTCATTTGGAGATGGAGGGGTTATTATCCAAGGTCATTAACAGAGGCAAAGATGTTGTGTAACTATAGGAGATTTTAATGTGGATCTCCTTAAGGTAAACGAACATAGTGGAACAAGTTCCTTCTACAATTGTTTGACATTCCACTTTCTACTACCGGTCATAACGAAACCCACTAGAATTAGTCTTCTCCCCATTCATTAACGCTAATTGACAATATATTTTACCAATGCACGATCGTAAATAACGGACTCATCGATTATGGCAGCATTTCGGATCATCTGCCTATGCTTGCTTGCTTCAATTGGGGAACCACAAGTATGAGAGTTCTGAAAATTATGATCATCGTGTAGTTAATGCGGACACAATAGAGGTCTTTAGAAATTTGCCAAAGTGACGATATTTTCTCTCGGCTTGATTGGTCCCCAGTCAGAGAGTTTTGTGCAGAGGGGAGCGGAAACTACTAGACCTATGTAGAGGGGGAATCACGACCTCTTGTTTATGAAAGTATATAAAAATGTTTGTGACAAGGCCTTTCCATTAGCTACCAAAAAGAATAATGCTAAATCTATCTATAGGCAGCCCTGGATGACCCAGGGTCTGCTTGAATCTAGTAGGAAGAAATCTTCATTGTACTTCAAATATTTAAAATATCCAAATTCAAGTGATAAAAGCAAATTCACCGCATTTAGAAATAAATTTATTATGATTCGCATCAAAGCGGAGAGAAACTGCTATGCAGCAGAATTTTGTAAGCGTAATAATGATCTGAGGAAACTTGGAGCCTTTTATAATGAAATTGGGGGAGCATGAAGCAGAGATTGAATCGTTAAAAACCAACAGGCAGATGAATGTGAATGCGAAATTATGGCTAATAATTTCAATAACTACTTTGCGAGTATTGCTAAATCCCTTGCTGGAAAAATATCGAACCCCGCACTCATTTAATAAGTTAGTTAATATGCAGCCTCCCCTAAGTAAGCAAATCAGTTAGTATATCCTTTATTGCACGAGTTGCTAACTCCTTTTTGGTTTACATGTGTATCGATTTATTTATGTATTAGGTAAGCCTATATTATAATAGTCTATAAAAGTTTTAGTGCATCATCTATCTTTGGCTTTAAACGCATGCATAAATCATCCGCCTTATAAATGTACTTCGCGCCAGACCATCAGCATGTGCTATTTCTCTATTGTGGGCTCTTGGGCTTAACATGCTGATCGAAATTGAGGTGCTCTGCTTAATTGGTGGCAACAGCCCATGTAGTTTGGAACCGTGCTCGTGCATTTTGCTCCAGTCATTTCGAATTGATGTAACAGTTTCGTTTTCAGTACCAATTTGAACGTACGGGTCTATAGATCAATTTTGGTCCGAGGAGAAAGCATTCAGGTAATGTATTACATTTACATGCGATGGCTTATTAGTTATTGCATTAAAGAGACGCTGTCTGTGGCGGCATATAACTGTTCAACATCCCGGTCTGGTCCTGCCAAGAACCCTGCTATAATCAGCCGTCGCAGTGTAGTTTGGAGTGGAGTTCGTTCACCGCACCCAAAAAAGCCCCGACAACCCTGGGCCGCATTTCGTTGTTTTCAACCCATGGGCGCCCAGGATCCGCAGCGCCTACATTGAATGTCTAGCCTTGGAGTTCCTATTGTTAACATGCTGATCGAAATTGAGGTGCTCTGTCATGGTGACTCCCAGGACTTTAATTTCTTTCACTCTGGTTGGTCCTGGTGTTTAATGTGGTTCGTCTGCTTCCAGCTTTTTTCTGGGCCGCCTGACTATCATTTCGCTGATACTGTTGCGGTTCAGTTTCAAATTGCATGTTTGGCCCCATAACGAAGCACGGCCCATCTCTATTGCACTGTCGCACTATTTTCTGCCGGAACGAGGACGTAGCCAGCCATCATTTGCATATTTGATCACACTCGATCTGTTAGCTGGATGTCGTGACTGCAATTTTGATTCTACTATTATGAACTTCATTTATCTCATTACCATTCCTGAGCCCTGGACATCTTTGTGGCAGCTGATGGTTTCCAATCTGGACACTCCCTTACATTGGCTTTATTGAGCATGCAGGACAAATTTTCTAACGCAATTCAAAATAACGAATATTCAGTTGGACGTTTCTTCGACCTGGCCAAAGTACTCGATAAAGTGGAATGTAGTACTATCTTAATAAAAAAATAGAAAACTATGGTACACGTGTTTACTAGCTATTTTGATAATCGTTTGCAGAGCGTCTTCTGCAACAGTAGGCTATGCTTTCCAATGTGGGTTTGAGGTCTCCCGGGATCGAATCTCGGTCCCCAACTATTTCTCATTTATATTAGCGATCTTTCCAATATCTCAACAAACAAATACTTTATCATTTTTGCTGAGGAAACCAATCATTTTTTTTCTCATAGATCCTTTAAGACCTTAATACAGTTTATACATCTAGAATTGTAATCATAATCTATTTTTAGAGAGATCTAAAGCGCTACTAAAAAAAGCTAAGCGCGGGGTACAAGATTATCCATTGAACATCGAAGCCCTCGTTATCAGTATAATTAATGAGGGTGCATCTTATTGGTTGCGTAAGAGTCATTTCTTTACATTTGAAACGCATTTGGTCTTTGATCCACATACAAATGTAAATGCTCTCAACTGCACGCATTCATTCATTCCTTCATTGGTTCAGAGCAGCTATTTAGTGCCTATCAATATATAGGCCTATGTTTGTGTCGTTTGAGAAGCATATACGAGATGCTGGTAGGCCTAGGTGTTTACAATCGACGATCCCAACTAACCGTGCTTAACATTCCACAAACAACTTTCGAGTTATACAAAGTTTAAACAACGGTCTTCAGCTGTTGTCTCATTCAACACTAATCCATCCTATCCTCCGTCTTCCAAGCTTTCTCGTCATCAACAAAACCCACCTTAGCAGCTGTTCTGCCTCCTCTCTGATCTCTCTGGCAATCGGACTAGGTCTCCATTGTAGGCCTACATCGCTTTCTGGACAACCCCTCTGACACAATGCAGCGCTCGTGAATGAGCTGGCGCTCTACTCTTAGCCTTTAAGTAGCGCCATGTATAAATTTGGAGTCTACGATTACGGTAAACCACTTTCAGATGCTTAATGAAGTAGGTACACGCCTGAGATGAAACAAAGGCCTCACGGTCATTTGATCCAGAAGCGAAACTGCTGCAACTGACAACTTTGAAAGCTTTTACATGATTTTTACACAACACTACATTTGAATCATAGGGCCTATCTGGATTTATAATTGTTCACGCATGTATTTACTTAAGCGTTCGTGAGATCGTAATATATTATATGTGTGTGTGTGCCTGTGGGTGTGAATATGGGTGTGTGTTGGTGTGCGTGTGTTTAAGCCAGTAAAGGTTCAAAGGCTCATAGAAGGTATATACTGTGCATGTATGCAGGTTTGCATGTATGTGTGTATGTATTTGAGCATGCATATTGTATGTATATAAACTTGTATGTATGTTTTATGTATGTAATTATGCATGTATGTATTTTGTCTATGTGCATACATGAGACATACATACATACAAACATACATACAAATATTGATATGTATGCAAGTACTTATGTATACGGACTTTTTAAAGTGCATTTTAGGAACCCCTAAAAATCGCTATGAACAAGGGTATTACATACAACATGCATAGCCTACAAAAATACATACACATACATACAAACATGCACACAAACATACATACATGCAAACATAGGTATATTCTGTCACTACCTCTTCGTAGCTCAAATTCACTTCCTTCGCAAAGCTTCTCAAAACTCAATATTTCTTCTTGGATTTCAACCACTTGGATATCTAGCTGCATCTTTTCCTGGCGGCAGACCGCGCGCTCAGATTCACATTTTGTGTGACCGTGCGCGCGTTACAAATTTAATCAATCAATTAATTAATTAACTAATAATAGCAATAATAATAATAATAATAATAATAATAATAATAATAATAATAATAATATATAATAATAATAATAATAATAATAATAATAATAATAATAATAATAATAATAATAATAAACGAAGGTTGCCGCAACCATACAGTACGCCGAGTGAGTTGCCGTTCCAGATCACCATCAGTAACATCTCCAGAGATATTGTTTTGATCGCCTGAGGGATCATTGATACCTCGGGCAAAATATTAATAATAATAATAATAATAATAATAATAATAATAATAATAATAATAATAATAATAATAATAATAATAATAATACATACATACATACATACATACATACATTGCACACATACATACATACGTACAAACATAGACACACGTGTACATATATATACATGCAAACATACAATTTCCGCGATATAAACCAACATGCACACAAACATTTAATTAATGCGGGACAAATGCCCACGGTTTCTAAATGAGCCACACACGAAACAGACTGATGTGTAATTGGCAGTAAATGTTGCACATACTATAATGAAACTAGCTATACAATGTTACATATTAGAATGAGCAGTTCAATGTATAGTCTAGGCGCAAAAAATGGAAAATCCCGTGTAAGAGGCAAATCATGTTCATTTTTGGCAACATACTTTTTTACACTAATTCGACCCTGCTGATTGCGAAAATCGCGTCATTATCGTCGGTGCAGGTGACATGTTGCCAAGCTGGTTTTTTGACCTGAAGGTCATTTCAAGGTCAGAAATATTAAATCTAGCAAAAATCAGAGAAAAATGGCAAGATCTCAGCCAATAATTGCTGAATTCGACTAATTCTTTCTTCCTTTTTTCTGAGGAAATTACCATAACTCAGTCAAATATTTTTCTATTTGGGTGATTCTTTTACTTTTTTGCTTGGGACGATAAAAGCTAACATTTGAAAAGACAGAGTACTTAAAGGCTGACATGACCCAAGGTCAATTCAAGGTCAAAAGGTCAAAATAAAAGGAAAACAGTCATAACTCAGAAAGTGATGGAAATGCTAAATGGACCCGAATCCCGAAAGTAATTTTTATCTCAACTGTTCAAGACTACCAGAGAGTGACAAATCAGCCGATCTCCTGAATAGTATTAAGAAATTAGATATTTCAGGCATGTCTGAAAGCCTCTTAACGATTTTTAAATTTGAGCCAACAATGTTCCATACCAAATATATAAATTATAAGTTGACGACACAAATCACCTGGAGAAACTATATATTGTTCTAATCGCTTCGTTTATGATGGCTTTAGGCCTACAGGATGGCAAACTGCAAAGCCATGTCATTCGTTTGTCTATGATTTCAATTTGTGTGAATGCAAACTTGTCTATTTAAGGTTTTTTAAAATGAATTTTGTACTTATAAAAATATCAAAAATTACATAATGCTCTTTTCAATATCTGCCACGTACCGATTTCTAGATTATTTACCAAAAAGCAAGGGTCACCCGATGAATTTTATCAAGGTAGAACCGCACGAGCATTTGGTGTCCCACGTTGTCCAGATAGATCCTTTTTTTCCAGACTTCCTGTTTGTTTAGCACATACGAGCTACGAGCTATCAGATCGGCACAGGACAATTTTATAAAGACAGCTTGCGTAAAGTTGATGGAGATTGCTTCTTGAAAAGAAGAAGAAGACTCTCGCCTCAAGAGTTTCCAACAAGTGATGAGACCAAGACTGAGACCAAGACATTCAGGTTCCCAAGACCGAGACATTGAAAGCCTGTCTAAAAACGTCTCGAGACCGAAAGTGAGATGCGTATAAAGTGATTGGGCAGTGATTAACGATAGGGATTAACATATAGCTACACTAATGTTTGAATGGTTAAACGTGGTTAACTAGGCTATTTTTTTCAAAACTAGTTGTATCTAGCAATCAAACTAGAAAATTATAACTACATTTCAATCAAGAGTCCCTTTTAGTTGAACTGTAAGCAAACTTGTTTCTAATGTCTCCAAATTATTTTACTGTCACAGTTGGCAATACTGACTGGTAGGTTGTCATTTCGTTTGCGCATAGTATTATGAATTAATAAAGTAATTATCCGTCAATGCAAAGAAAAGAAGTTCAGACGATGCGCCAGATTAACCAGGATCCATGTCTGAGAAAGGACTCTGCTGTGACCTTTATTGCACAAATCCTTTCAGGGTTTTGACGGACCTGTTAAAAAACAAACTTTAATAAACCAAGAAGTTACTGTTTACAAAACGCCGAACGAAACTGATAGTATTAATTGGTGATAAGTTAATAACATACATAAAGCTACATGCGCTCATGATCACTATCATTGTTCATTAGAACCAAAGCCTATTAAACTGGTCAACAAAAACCGTTTTTTCGTAACATTGGTCGAATGGCTGTTTTTATACTAATTTTGGAGTGCTGAATCCCAATACGGCCATTAAAATCCTGCAGAACGTACCGTTTTTTTTGTTATAGGCCTCATGATATAGCTGTTAAGAATAAAAATATGGGTAGTTTTAGAGTTATGATTTTTCTCATAAAATTGCATTTTTTTCATAATTTGTTTTACAAACATCATGTTTACCTACTATTTTAAAGTTGACATATATACATTTTCAATAATAATAATGAAAATCATGAAAAAAGATTACTCTTTTGCACAGTTACACCTGCCAGCTGTTCATATCTTCCTTTTAACGTTTTTGTATTGTTAACAGCTACATTATAAGACCTATAACAAAAAAAACGGTACGTGCTGCAGGATTTTAATGGCCGTATTTGGATTCAGCACCCCAAAATTAGTATAAAAACAGTCATTCGACCAATGTTAAAAAAAGTTTTTATTTGTTGAGCAGTGTTATGAGCTATTAAAGAATCTCTACGAAAATGACAGTTATTTGACTAAAAATGACCTATAACATAAAAATGTGACATAATGGAATTTTTTACAGCCCATATCTGAAATCAGCAGCCACAAATGGGTAAAAATAGGCAGCCAAAACATTTCATGTTATAAAAAACCTTCTATTATATGACCAATTAAAGAATCTCTAAAAATGACATTATTTGACATTATTTGACTAAAAATGACCTATAACAAAAAAGTGTGACGTGGTGGCCGTTTTTACAGCCCAAATCTGAAATCAGCATTCAAAAATGAGTAAAAGGCAGCCAACAAAGTTCATGTTGCCGAAACCTTGTTGACTTGTGTTATTACTGCAGCTGCTGCTGCTATCAGTCTACTACAATTATTATTACCAACCCCCACAAGTTACCACCACCTCCACCTCCACCTCACCACCACCACCACCACCACCACCACCACCACCACCACCACCACCACCACCACCACTACACCACCACCACCACCACCACCACCACCACCACCACCATTGCTACTTCTACTTCGTCTTCTTCTTCATCTACTTCCACTATTAACTTATCACCACATAAACAATCACTACTACTATTACCTGTTTCGATATAACTGGACATCAATACCAGTATGATTCTGGTTAGCGATAACGGCAACGAAAATATTCGCTAACGAAAATAAAATGATTTCGTTAACGATAACTAAAACTGTTGCTGAAGATATCACTAATTCTAACTATAACTATAACGAAAATAGCATTAACGAAAATTCATAGTTATTTTAGTTACAGAAAATAAAAACAAAAGGAGCAATATCAGCAAACATGAGAACGTGAAAATTCGATGCAAGTAATAGCCTATGTTCGCCCAGAATATTGCATTTGTGACTTAACCCAGTAGTAGTGGCGCATTAAAAAATTAAATTTAGTTATTTTGCTAACGTTTCTATAGCGATTGCGACCCAAGTTGATTAGCGTAAATTTGCAAATTCCCTCATCATCAGAATTGTAGTCAAAATGCCTCGAAAGACCTTGAGCGGCCGTAAGCGTGGGATTGCTGTCTAGAGTAATTTCGAGTACGAATCAAAGATAAAAGTTCGTGTATCATCAGCGGTGTTGGTGTTAATAAGGGGATGTTATGTGGCCGGCTCATAATCAGTAAAGCATGACTAATCTACTCAATCGTCTCAAGTTTCACCATTCACCTGCATGTACTACATATAAAGAAGTCTGCGCTGCGGAGAGTGATAGAAAGAGGCGAAGCCTATAGAATGGAACTCGACGAAGAAGATCAAACCTGGTAAAATATTAGTGTGTTAGTAAAATTAACAGACTCAGCTGTGCCCATGGTGTGTTTTTCACTGTAACTTGGAGAATTTTACGGGCTCCTTCTAGGTGTCGTTACACAGAAAATATTTCTATGTGCCATGTATTTAATAAAAGTGCTTCAAATAGCCATGCTGCTGATGCTATATTTCATATTACGAGACTGATGATAATACATCTAAGAGACTGAGTGTTGTTATATCTTATACAACTATCGCAAGGATAATTTATTCTTTATTTTTCAAAGTGAGAACAATAATTCAAAACAGGATAGCAGATCACTCTGGAATGGCTACTCCTCATCATCAGAATTAATTAATTTTTAGCATAAAACTTAAATGTATTCATGAAGCTGAATGCACCCATTCCTCCAAGCCTTTCGAAGCTAAGCTAGTAAGCAATGGTGTAGCGCGTCTTCATATGCACAGCTGTAGGCAATTTTGCTCAGTCTTATTGTAACTTAGTAGTAAGGCCTAACTAAAATAAAAAAGAAGCACTAACTAGAGCACAGAACTAAGAAGAAGAAAAGAGGAGGAGGAGGAGGAGACTAAGAAGAAGAAGAAGAAGACAGAAGAGCAGTTCCTTAAGCTAGCCCTGATGCAGCCATGGGTAAGAAGTGCTAGCGACTTCATTGTCTTAGCCTTGGCATATGAGGGCCGGTTGTAAGTCCTCTCCCTCACCGTCTAATCTTCCCACCGACAGCGTACGGTCAGTGTACTCACTATAGCTGAGTTGGCTAGGGGATGCTACTTGAAATCTCGAACCAAATTTTCTGCCCTGACGGGGATGCTCGATAGTGTAGTGGTTAGCGCGCTGGACTGTCAGTCGAGAGGTCGGGGTTCGTATCGCACCAGGGAAACTATGTCTATAACTACATGTATAACTACAATATTATATTAACTATAACTGCAACTATAACTAAAATTAAAACTATTAACTATAATTGTGACTGTAACTAAAATAAATCTGTAAGGTGAATCACACTGATCAATACTCAGTTATATCTGCCGAGACAACTACAGGAAGGGCAAATGGGATCAAATGAGATATGCAACATAAGTTGACATTTAGTGGAGCTGCTTGTGCATCAGCTGTTGAAATCGGAATCAAAATTTATATCTCGAGTGTCTACGAGCGATTTCCTTGTCGCCATTACCCACGATCGAGTAATTGCGTATTTGTTTTGATTTCTTGCCACAAAGAAGTAAGATAAGTTGTTAGAGACTTACAAAGAAAATGGTGTACGATCCATCTTCTTTAACGCTGACGCGTTCCTCTCCATGTATGATTAAGTCAGTACGAAGTGTTCGAATCCTTTGGCGAATGATACGTACCATATCAACTTCAATGCAATCCTTACCGTTCATCGTTACTATGAATTTCTCCATTATGTTAAATTCTATAATACCCTTCGCAATGTCACTTCCTGGTCTGTGAAGATCCAACAAACAGCGTAGCTTCAAATAGACACGCATAAACACATAAGAAACCTCGATGATGCACGATTCTGATTTTCGATCTATTATCTTCGCAAGATCATCGTCTAAGAGCAGATTGAAAGGCCTCGAACATATAACATCCGGAAAGTCTGGCACATTCAGCTTGTCACTGCAAATCCTCAACGCTGAATCGTATTCTCCTCGTCTGTAATGATCCAATGCGCGATATCCATCCCACAGATGGAGCAGACTCATATCGATGTACATCTTGATCAAATCTGTTCGACTTATCAATTTTTCAAACGAAGGACACTGCTTGGAAACATCATACAAGAAAGACCTGTTACATGAGCTCATGTTGCTGATTCCATGTCGAGAGTAGACCATGGTTCGTTTGGCAGGTTTAGGTTTGCCCCAAGAATGCCTTTTAGAAACCGAAGAACTCATTCTTAACTTCCTGAGGTCGCTCAGCATGAAACCGTAGAGGCAGAAGTCGCACGTAGACAGTAAAGCTTTAGGCAAACTCTTTGTCAGAAAACTGTTGTAGAGCTGCACTAGGCCAAGTATTTGCGTATAAGCTGTGTCACTCTGACATCTCAAACAAGCTTTAGCGCTTACAAAATATGCCAGCAAAGTTGGCGTAATGTTGTTTGAAGTGCTGTGTGGGCCGTAAGTCTTTAGTGAGGCCTTTTTAAAGACGTACTCGTAAAGAAATGAGTAACCCATTAGTTTCAAGAACAGATGTTGAAAGTTTTCGCGCTAGTAGTCAAAGCGGACAGAATAATTGACTGCAATGGGCCAACATCGTGTTTTTGCTATAATGGGTTCCTCCTCATGGAATAACATTCCCCGTTATTCGTACAAACATTTTAGCAGGGGTCTCCCAGCTCTGTCCGTTCCTTGAAGACTTGTCCATTTCATCGCGGCTCCCGCGCTGAGAGAGCCTCTGAATAGCTTACAGTGTAAGAGGCGCTATAGGCCTACAGATTTCCGAATACAATGCAATGCAGTAAGCCAGGCTGCTGCAATAGAGAGCAAGTCAAGCCGTAGGCCTATTGCTTATTGCTTACGCATTCTACATGTAAAATTGAAGAACCACGCGAGAAGCCACAATTTCAAGTAGAAAACCACACGAAATTAAAAATTAAAAATGCATTTAAGATTCAAAGCTATTTAGGCTATAGCGATTTTCATGGATGTAAAATGCAAAGTAGCCTAATATTTGCTATAGAGAAGACATTTAGGTAGGTTACCCTTAAGTAGTCTACATCTTGAAGAACATAGCGAACGAATGACGGTAGGCCTAAACAAAATACACTATAATAATTGCGGGTAAAAGTGCGTTTTAGCCTATTTTATTGACCGAGGAGGTAGAGTTGTAGGCGGTCCCAAATTCAAATTGCTGCTTTTCAGTGCTATTTTCATAATGGGCACACAGCTGAGCATGGTGCCAGCATAAATCCCGCTAGAAATATGTAACGTATTAAAATAATTCTTTACCTAAGTGGAAGCTGGGTTGACTAGAATAATTGTCTAAATGGAAGCTGGATTGACGAAAATAATTGTTTACCTAAATGGAAGCCGTATTTTTATTAAAATAATTTCTTTAATGAAATGGAAGCGCTATTGATTAAAAATAATTGTTTGTCTAAATGGAAGCTGGTTTCACTAGGATAATAATATTGGAAGCTGGATTGGGCAAAATAATTGCATAAATGGAAACTGGATTGACGAAAATAGTTTACCATGATACTACAAGTTGGATTGAGCAGAATAATTCTTTGTTTAAATGGAAGTGGAATTGATGAAAAGAATTCCTGATAAATAGAACTTTAATAGAAGTCGGATTGATGAAAAGATAAACTGCAGTTGAAATGGATACATTTTACTAGTTATTTCAATTAGGGACCGCCGTTCAGGATTACCGAGTTGTAACTCGTAGTTTAGGTTGGTCAATTGGTTCTAGGACGATTGGTCATAGGATCATTGGTCACAGGACGATTGGTCATAGGATCATTGGTCACAGGACGTTTGGTCATAGGACGATTGGTCATAGGATCATTGGTCACAGGACGATTGGTCATAGGATCATTGGTCACAGGACGATTGGTCATAGGACGATTGGTCATATGGATGATTTGTCAAAGGGCCTTGGTCATAGGACTATTGGTCATATATGCCGCTAATAAACCGACATAGCCTACTTGGTTGTAGTCGTTTGTTATGGACATGCTTAGTTTTAAGCTTAACACACCGAACGCAAAATAAGCAGCACTTAGGGATATTCATCGTTTTAGACAAATACAATCAGTGCCAATCAAGAAACTTATTAGGATAGTTCCAGACTTTTACGTATTGGTCGTATTTCATATAACGTATACTATGCCACAGTAAATGATCCAGTAAATAGTTGTTCATGTTTAAAAGCTTCTCTGTTTTAGCCTTTGAATGTCTTCGATAGTCCCATCGCCGATTGGATCTATGACAGACAGGCCCTATGACCCATGTGACCCATGACCGGTAGGCCCTATGACCAATAGTCTTATGACAATCGTTCTATGACCAATCGTCCGGATATCAATATTTCGACCTTTCACAGTTTCACTGTGGGCAATTGTGTTGTGGGCAATTAATTGTCAATTTCTCTTCCGCCCTCAGCTGTGCATGGATGCTGTTACCAACAGTCGTTACTAGTTTACTACGACAAAATAATAAAGATCGAAGAAACTTCATTTGCTTCATTTCAACAGTAACAGCATCGTTACCATCAACACCGATTATGTGTAAAATTATAGTTGTAGTTACTTTGTGATTGCATTTAAGTCTACGGAACGGTTCACAGCGTGAGGGTACGACTATAAACTTGGCTCGAGTGATAAAAACACAAAAACAGCTACAGTAGATCATGTGAAGTAACCAAGCACGTGCAATAAGCACTTAATAAAAACAGTCTAATAGAGTTAGGGTGACTAATTAGACACAAGCATAAAAGGCATAACCTAAATTGAACTGAAAATGTTCCTAGGAACCCAAAAATAAAAGCAGGATCCTTGTGCAGTCCTGCAGAAATACTCAGGTGAACTGTAATAAAACTTTTTGAATACAAAATTGGTATGCGTGAATTCGTTATAGCGTATCGTCATAGATTGTGTAGCTTCACACTTCCATTTTCTATTTTGTTCAAGCACTGTTGTTGGTCAACGTCAATAGGACAAATATTTCATGTAGTTTCTGCTTGATACGTTGCTTTGACGCATGATTGTTTCTCTTGATTAGGCCAAAGGGTTCGCTCATGTATTTAAGATGAAGTGCACAAAAATGTTTCCTGGCATGCCTAAAATAATCGCTAGGGAATATTTTCTGGTATAACTGGAATTTTATGGCTTTTCTCAACTATGGATTCCAACATAATTTCGCATACTAAACTTTGCGAAATCTTTTTACAAACTTGAGGGTGACGCGTAGTGGGATTTTTCATGACGTCTCAGATTTGAAGTATATGAAAACGTTTTCTGACATATCTTGCAGATGAATGGTTTCTCTCCAGTATGTGCTCTCGTGTGGATCTTTAGATAACGTTTAGTTTTAGTTTTAAACTCACATAATTGGCAGTGGTGTGATTTCTCTGCAGTATGTGTTTTCGTGTGGATCTTTAGATAATTTTTATTATTAGTTTTAAACTCACATAATTGGCAGTGGTGTGGTTTCTCTCCAGTATGATTTCTTGTATGATTTGTCAGACTAGAAGATCGGATAAACCGTTTTTGACATGTCTGGCATTGGTATGGTTTTTCTCCAGTATGAAATCTAGTATGATCTCGAAGCTGAGAGGATAGAGCATAACTTTGTTTACATATCTGGCATTGGTGTGGTCTCTCTCCAGTGTGAATTCTAACATGAGTCTTTAGCGCTGAAGATGTAGAAAATATTTTTTGGCAAAGAATACACAGAAATGATTTCTCTTGAGAGTGGGATTTTTCATGACTCTTTAGACTTGTAGTGTCTGAGAATGTTTTCTGACATACCCGGCTAAGGTATGGTTTCTCTCCAGTATGTGCTCGTGTGTGATAATTTAGATGACCTGCATACTTAGTTTTAAACTCACAAAATTGGCATTGGTATGGTTTCACTCCAGTATGAATTCGTGAATGCACTGTAAGACTAGACTATCGGGTAAAACGTTTTTGACATAGTTGGCACTGGTAAGGCCTCTCTCCAGTATGGATTCTTGCATGACTTGTTAGAGTAAAGAGCTGAGTAAAACGTTTTCGACATAATTGGCATTGGAAAGATTTCTCTCCGGAATGAATTCTTGCATGACTTGTTAGATTTGAAGAACGAGAAAAACGCTTTTGACATACTTGGCATTGGTAAGGCTTCTCTCCAGTATGGATTCTTGAATGATCTGTTAGACTGGAACACTGAGAAAAAAGTTTTCGGCATACTTGGCATTGGAAAAATGTCTCTCCTGAATGAATTCTTGCATGACTTGTTAGATTTGAAGAATGAAAGAAACGCTTTTGACATACTTGGCATTGGTGAGGCTTCTCTCCAGTATGAATTCCTGCATGATATGTTAGATTGGAACACTGAGAAAAACGTTTTTGACACACTTTGCATTGGTAAGGCATCTCTCCAGTATGGATCCTAATATGGTTCCGTAGACTGAAAGAATGAGAAAAAAATTGTTTACATATCTCGCACAGAAATGGTTTCTCTCCAGTGTGGGTTCTAGTGTGTGTTTTCAGACTCCAACAGTCTGCGAATGTCTTGTCACATACCATGCAAAGGTAGTCTTTTTCTCCAGTGAGGATTATCTTGTGTCGCTGAAGAATGCGTGTCTTTGTTTTCGAGTGGGTTTTCTTATCTCCTTTCGTATGGCTATCCAGCACAAATGATTTCTGACATAGCTGGGAACTTTCCATCTTTTCTTGTGTTGCATTTCCAATGAAAAATCCCACTGAATGCTTGGAAGAGATGTTTTTCGACATCATTAGCTTCTTTGAATTGTCTGATTTTTCCGCAAGGATAGAATTGAAAACACTGAGCCGCTTGCTGTGGATTGAAATGATTTTCCAATTTCCAACTTCACCAGTTGTTTGCTTCTATCAGTATAAAGGTCTCTATGCAGTCAGTAAGAATCTAAAACAGTACATTTACCTTTTATTGTATTTAATTTTTATATTGCTACTCTATGAAATAAAAAGCATCGTAGACGCAAAATACAAGCCATATCTGGGAGACAGAATCTCAATTTCTCCAGTTTGACCGCCTATGGCTCTATGTGAACTTGCAAAGACGATTGCAACAAACACATTCAAAATGACTTTACAGCCTGTATTCCACAATCTGAATTAAATTGTTCACATTGTATTCACACGAATGCGCATGTACTTAAACTTATGAAAACCACAGATGGCTGATTTCACAATAAAACTATGCAGGATTTTGCTGCATATTCTTCGCTTCACAACCGGACAGATCCTAATAGAAGCTTCTGACTCTGAGCAAACGGCATGTCTAAAAAATTGAGGGACAATATTAACATAGAAACGTAGGATAACATAAAACGAGTTTGTTTCAACAGACAGTAATGTTGTACATAATGTAGAAGAATGATCCCTAATGTCAAGAAGCCGATCTAAAAGAGACTTGAAAGTTCTGTAAATTCATATTAAGCGTGTATCTGTAATCTACATGATGGAGAAAGAACATGAATTTCTTATGCGAAAACAAATAATTATTCCGCTCTTGAATCTAGATGAGCTAATCCAGGCATGGGCAACTTCTTTTAACAGAGGGCCACTTTAAGGTTTTAAGGGCAGCTCAGAGGCCGTATGCCAATCGCGGGCTAATTTTTGCAGATTCATTTGTCCTAGAAAATGAAACGCTATTAATTTTATTAAAACTAAATAATACAGAATAAAGCAAATGAAGATAATTTTTATGACAAATAGGCTATCTAATAATATATTATTATTCTAATACATTAGTCCTATACTAAAAATTAAAAAAACGATATTTTTCATTCAGTTTTAAACATACATAAAGCTGTTTGTCTGTACAAATTATCCATTTGCTTGGTGTGCTATATTTAATGTGAGATATGGCACTTCTTCTCACGACAGAAATCCGAAATGTTTGCAAGTGCTAAGTGGCAATTCGAAGTCATTGGAGAGATTGTCATCTGTTAGTCTGCATCTGTTTTTGCACTTTGTAATCTTCATCTTTGAGAAGAACTGTTCATAAATATAGGTGCACCGTGCATGGAAAACAGTGCAACCAGTTTCAGGCTATGAAAATTTAAGTGAAGGGTTAGAATCGTGAGAATTGTACAGTTTGTAGGGCTGAATCAGAGGTACCTCATGAAATTTCCTTTCCAACTCACAGTTGCATTGGAGTTCAATCAATTCCATTTTCATGGAGTTTGGTGCTGAATTGGCATAGATGGAAAAGGGAGATTCAAACAATTTAAGTCTAGTTCATGAGCAGTAGGCTAAATCAGCAAACCTGAACTGGAACTCTACTTTCAATGCAGTTATTTGTTCTGTGCACTTCTTGATATTTGCAGAATCAGTAAACATAGAAAATGCACAGTAATGCTTTTGATATTTGATTTCCCCAGAGTAGCAACTTCCTTTGAAAAGTTCTGATAAGTGGTTTCTAAAGTAGCGAACCTAACCACTTGTTGTCTTGCTTCATGCAGAGAGTAGATTATATTGATGAGTGAGTAGTAAACTACTTGACAATAGACTAGAGGCCGGATTTTTAACAAATAAGAAACAGATGTTTTAATGTCGGTCTATGTACAGAAATTCACTTGTGTAGGGCCGGATTAAAGGTTCCCCAACTAGAGCCGTATAAAAGGTCCCCATAGTGCCAGGTTCAGTGCTAATATAAAAGACATGCCAAGGGCCGGTTCAAAGGTCCCCGGGGGCCGGATCCGGCTCGCGGGCCGCCAGTTGCCCACCCCTGAGCTAATCGATAATCGAACGATTAACACGAAATCATTTTTAAACAGTAGATTTTGTAACCTCACCTAGTAGATTAGGTCTCTGACAATAGTGACGTCATTGTTCTTTGTTGATTATATAATTATCATTATTATAAGAGGTGTCAAATTCACTCTAGACGCAGTGCTACAGTGAAATCAAAAGCTAACATGTAATGTTTATTGTAACGACAGCAACAGCAGTGACATACTTTTATGTAGCAGTAGAGCGAAGTCACAGTAATCGTATCAAAAATCAAACCCGCTTCTATTTAAGCACATAAATAGTTTAACTAATTCCACTTCCATTTAGGGAAACAATTGTTTTAATCAATCCCACTTCTATTTAACTTAAAATTAGTTTCATCAATGATTTTGGCAAGAATTCTTTTCGTAAATCCAACTTGTATTCGACCAACGCGTCAACCCATGCACTGGCGAGTCATTTACGACGGTAAACCACGCTTTTTGCATCAATCCAGCTTCTATTTTAGCAAATAACTAGTTTCAGCATTCCAACTTCTATTTAGGCAAACAATTATTTTTATCAATCCAGCTTTCATGTACAGACACATAAAATAAAATTTAATACACTAAAATATTCGGCCGGTGTCACGAAATAGAGTATCCCCCCATACATGAGTATCCCCCTTAGCGAATTGGAGTATTCGGTTTGAGTTGCATTTTTGGCGGTTTCTAAGTGTATTCAGTCGTACTGTTTGGATTTATTGTACACATAACATTTTTAAATTGCGTAGGCTATCTTTAGTTTGTAAGTCAACCTGAAATCAATTTAGGCTACTTTGTTTTTGGTGATTTTGACTGGCCTTTCGCCGAGGCTATCGTGATGCGTATACCGATGGGGGATAGAATGGTTTATCCCCACGGCCACGGATACTCTAAACCGGTTTATTCCATCCGGGGGATAAATTCATACATCCCCCTGGATAGTCTTTGGACGGATACTCTATTTCGTGATACCGGCAGCATGGTGAATAAAATGGTTCCGCGACAATTCGTCTAACGACACTTCGTCTACGACAATTCGTATAACGACATTTCGTCTACTAGTGTATCTGTATCCATTTCGGCTAATCAACAGAGGCCACTTTCGTATAGTTTCGCTAAAACGTGCTATATATTCTCAGGAATCCAGCTTCTAATTACTGACAAGATTATTTTCATCAATCCAGCTTCTATTGAATGGAAACCTATTTTCACCCATGCATCCCGGTTGATTTCCAGCTTCTATTTACGGGAAAAATTATTTCGACCAATCCAGCTTCTATTTCAACACAGGAATGTTTTCATCAATCCCACTTCTATTTCGTAAAACAGTTTTTTCATCAATCCAGCTTCCATTTTAAAGTGACCACATCAAATAACTTAGTAGACGAAATGTAGTTCGACGAAATGTCGCTCGACGAAGTGTCGTAGACGAAATGTCGTTCGACGAGTTGTCGTGACACCGAATAAAATAGGGCCTACGCTAATATGCAATTTTACCTAATTGCGGTCAGGTAGCTGTGAGACTTTACACTGATAATAATATTATAAAGTAGGTTTCTACTGAAAGGGATAAACAATTGATAAATGTGTGAAAACTGATCGATAATCGATCAAATTAACACGAATTAATTTTTAAACGGTATAGGCCTAATTACTTGTAACCTTACCTAACAGAGTTAGTCACAGATAATGGTGACATCATCTCTCTTTGTGCTCACTGCGTTTAACAAGGAGTTTATATATTATTATAAGAGATGTAAAATTCGCTCGAGACACAATCTAACGTTTGGAAATTAGCTGTTAACGATTACAAATTTCTTATATAGGGCCTATGTTTCTGTAATGTTGTGCGTCATGATATTCTTAGTAGCTCATCAGTACTTAGGCCTACAAGTTTTTAAAGATTAGTAAAGTAACTAAAGTTTTACGTTTTAAAGCTGATTTTTTAACATAGTCTTTCATGGCCCTCGCAAAGCGGAAAATCAGATATTGAGAGCTTCTGATTTAAGTTTAATGACTGAATTTGAGAGGCAGAAATAAAAAAGAACATTTCAAATTCTAATTTAGTATTTTTTAAAAATTGTACTGAAACAGTTAAACTTTAAGATATTAGGGCCTAACTCAAAGTTAGGTTAAGAGACAGCGTACATTATGCGAAATTAACGGCTCTTTGCATTAGCAAAAATCACATAGGCTATAACTTAATGTCAGAGTTGACAGTAATAGTTGGGTCCTGTCTCCACTTAGGAACTCTTCCTGCGTTCTTGTCTTCATAATCCATAGTTTTAAAATTGTTTCAAACTTCTTATATTCTGCCGAGGTCATGAAGTGTGTTAAATACTCGCAAAATTGTATAAACATAAAGGCAGTATAGTCTGGTGCAATGTAGACCTAAGCTTCTGATTTCCAACTGAATTTGACGCCTCTTATAATACGATATTAACTCATTGTTGGCGTAATGAGCACGAAGAATGGCGACGTCACTATTATCAGTGACCAACCGTACTATGTAAGGTTACAAGTTTACTGTTAAAAATTGTAATATCATGTTAATCTTTCGATTATTATATCAATCAGTTTTGACAAATGTATCAATTGTTTTCTTTTTTCAGCAGAATGTTCTCTTATTATTATTATTATTATTAGAGTTAGGCCTAAGTCTCGCAACTAGCGGATATTTTAGCGTTTGCATTTTAATTTTGTCGTTCGTTGTGCAACTCATATAGCCTAAAGTGACACAGCTAGCGGACCGTAGGCTTAATTATTAATATATTTTGGCGTTTGCATATAATTTGTCGTTCGTTGTATTCGTCAATATTTATACGAATAATCTTGCGAAATCTTTTCTCTATATCAACTATTTCAATGCATTTTACAACTATAAGATATCGCGGTTATCCCGTAGTTTAGGTTGGTAAATTATTTGAATGTGTTCAATGCCGTACTTGAACGTTGGTAAGCAAGCAGTCTACCTATGTCCATGATAACTATCATCAATCCCGCTTTCATTTCATCGTGAAATTTTTTCACCAATCCAGCTTCCATTTCGAGAAAAAAATTATCCAACTTCTATTTAACCCACAAAATATTTTTCATCAATTTCGCTTTTTCAATTCAATTCAATTTGTTTATTACTATCACGAGAGTAACGAAGTGGTTGTGACCAATCGATCTCCTGCCATCTGCCCTTTTCTGCCCTTTTCTTCTACCAACCCTTACCATCTTATTCACTGGTCAACAAGCATTTTTGCTACTGGGATTCTAACACCTGTTCCTAACTAAATGTAATATGCTGATTCGGAATTCCAAATCCGGAAACCGTTTTTGTCTATCACGTCCAGTGTTTAAGTTATAAAGTTCCTCGGATTCTTTCAGTTTTATACTCCTACATTGACACTGGGCAACAAAAAAATATTTTTTTTGCTACTCAGAACTTTAGAACTGTTCTTGGCTAAATGTTTGGCGCTGATTTCAAATATGAAATCGAAATTTGTCTAGCACGTCAGGTTTTTGAGGTACGCATCGCATAGTTCATACTGCAAATGTATCGCATTAATTTGCGGTTATGTAGAACCTCAATGATGCGTACCTAAAAAACCTGACATGCTAGCCAAATTTTGATTTCATATTTGAAATCAGCGTCCAAATTTTAACTAAGAACAAATGTGAAAGCAAATGCCTGGCATTGTGTGATACTGTGATACAGTCTTAATACTTTGCTTTCGCTTATAGTATGAGCTGAGAATTCGCAATTATGTAGAACTTCACTGAAGCGTAGCTGAAAAATTAGACCTGCCATCCAAATTTCGATTTCATATTTTAAACCATCGTCCAAAATTTAGCTAAGAACAAGCACAAAAACCAATTCTTCGTACATTTTTAATATACTTTTCATTTGCTGATAGGCTAGTTGGAGTTGAGAATTCGCAATTCCGTGGAACCTCTCCGATGGTTACATGAAAAACCTGACGTGATAGCCAAATTTCAATTGCATATTTGAAATCAGCACCCAACATTTAGCTAAGAACAAGCGCAAAAGCAATGTTCTATACATTTTTAATACTTTACTTTCTCTGATAGCATGAGTTGAGAGTTCGCAATTGTGTAGAACCTCACCTATGCGTACCTAAAAAACCTGACGTGCTAGCCAAATTTCGATTTCATATTTGAAATCAGCGCCCCAAATTTAGCTAAGAACAGTTCTAAAGTTCTGAGTAGCAAACAAAAAATATTATTTTGTTGGTCAGTGTTACCTAAGCTTATTTACGACTTTAATGTGCTCTATCTGTCACTTCAAAGTCGCAGATAACAAAATACATGTTTAGGCCTACATTCTTTTCACAGCTGTTAATCTGTTGACAACACGGAGACCTCAATAGAGCTAAACAACAGTCTGTCTTGAATCATCGGCATTCAAAGAAACTTACTTCAAACCAAAAGCACGATAGCCAAAGGTCGTCGTGATTGTCACCGTCATTTTTATACGTGGTGTTGACGGGACAAAATAATGAACCTCGAATGTATTTTGAGTTTTTCATTTTCTTGTGCTTTTCTACTTAAAATTGTGGCTTCTAACGTAGTTTGTGCATGATAACTACGAAGTTTTTTTTTAATTATTTTCGGTTAGCAATAGGAATAAAAGACTAGCAAATATAGCCTACTAAAACCTTTCGGGTTTTACTGAATGCTTGGAGAACTTCATACTGTAAAGGCTAACAATTGGTGCGATTGGAGAATAATTTCAATCCACAGAGCAACAGGTTTAGTGTTCTCAACTCTATCTTTGCGGAAAAAATTAGCGATGCCGAAAAACATGTTCTTCAAGAATTCCATACGATATTCCTTCGGTAATGCAACACAAGAAATGACAGAAAGTTCCCACATAAGTACTGACATTAGTCAGAAATCACTAATTGTGCTGGATAGTCATACGAAGAAAACTAAGAAAATCCATTCCAAAGCAAAGACACAGGAGTGCGAGTTTTGCAAGAAAATATTTAAGCACACCTATGACCTACAGAGGCACAAGAGAATCCATACTGGAGAAAAACCATACCATTGCCAGGAATGTGATAAGACATTCGCAGAATTTTCGAAACTGAAAGCGCACGCTAGAACCCATACAGGAGAGAAACCATTTCAGTGCGAGGTATGTAAACAAATATTTTCTGATTCTTCCAGTCTTTACAGCCATATTAGAATCCATACTGGAAAGAAGCCTTTTCAATGCCAAGTATGCCTAAAGTGTTTTCCCAGACCTTCATGTCTAACACGTCATACAAGAATTCATACCAGAGAGAAACCTTACCAATGCCAAGTTTGTCAAAAACGCTTTTCCTTATCTTCAACTCTAAGACGTCATGCAAGAATTCATACCGGAGTGAAACCGTACCAATGCCAGTCATGCGAATATAAAGCCATGTACGAAGGTAATCTAAAGAAGCACATGAGAACACATAGGCCTACTGGAGAGAAACCGCACCTTTTTCGGGTATGCCAGAAAACACTCAAAAACTTCTCTGGTCTGAAAAGTCATGACAATACCCACTCTGAAGAGAAACCATGTCTGTGTAATCTTTGTAACAGAACATTTTCCACATCTGCATTGCTACAAAGTCATGTTAGAATCCACACTGGAGAGAGACCATACCAATGTCAGATATGTAAACGATGTTTTTCTCATTCTTCTCAACTGCGAGAGCATGTTCGAATGCACACTGGTGAAAAACCATACAAGTGCCAGGCATGTCAAAAACGGTTTACTCAATCTTTTAGTCTAAAAATTCATACAAGAAATCACACCGGAGAGAAACCACACCACTGCCAATTATGTGAGTTTAAAACTAATGATAAACGTTACATAAAGTTGCACACGAGAACTCATACCGGAGAGAAACCATACCTTTGCCAGTTATGCCAGAAAACATTCTCATCTGTTTCCGGTCTCAGAAATCATGAGAAAAGCCACTCTGAAGATAAACCATATCTATGTATTCATTGTAACAAAACATTTTCTATGTATTCATTTCTAAAAAGTCATGTTAGATTCCATACTGGTGAGAAACCATACAAATGTGAGATATGTAAGAAAAGTTATTCACAATCTTCTCAACTGCGAGATCATGTTCGATTCCATACTGGAGAGAAACCATACCAATGCCAGGCATGTCAAAAACATTTTATCCGACCTTCTCATCTAAAGGTACATGCAAGAATTCATACAGGAGAGAAGCCATACCAATGCCAGGCATGTCAAAAACGGTTTCGTCGATCTTCTCATCTAAAGACTCATGCAAGAATTCATACCGGAGAGAAACCATACCATTGCCAATTATGTGAGTTTAAAACAAAGTATGAAGGTCATCTAAAGATACACATTAGAATACATGCAGGGGAGAAACCATTCCTTTGCCAGATTTGTCAGAAAACGTTCGTATGTTCTTCAGGTCTGAGAAGCCATGAAAAAACCCACTCCATGTCTGGTTCAAGTGTGTAAAAACATTTTGCAAAGTTTCAAGTCTAAGTCTGCAAAATTGTGTTGGAATCTAGAGAAAACCTTAAAAAGTCCAGTTACGCCAGATAAAATTCTCACGAGATTATTTCAGGTAGGCTATGTCAGGAAACATTTTTATGAGCTTCGTACCATTCCGTGCCAGGTTGTAAAAAGGTTTTCACGATCTTGGAGTGTACAAATTAATCAAAGTCTCGACTAAAATTGCGTTATTGAGACATAACCGTTGGTGAACAAAACAGAGATGGATGTGTTGAGCTACACAATCTATGATAACACGCTTGAACAAAAATGCATACATATCAATTCATGCATGTTTATTTGGCTTTAGTGAAGGGCAACTGAGTGTACCTGTAGGACTGGACACATTCAAGGATCTTGCTTTTTACATCTTTTTGTTTTTGTTTCGCGTATGTTGGACATTTCATTTCAATTTAGTTTGTCCTATTATGTTTGAAACTTCAACTTTATCGAACTGTTGTTTGCACTGAGGATCCATGATCTATTGTAGTTGTTTTCGTGTTGTTTTCACTCAATTTCAGTTTTACATTGCCGTACTCTCACTATGTAACTGTTCCGTAGCAAAAGAATTGCAACGATAATTTCACACATTTTCAGTTCTGACGGTAACGATGCTGTTAAGGTTGATAAATTATGTCTAAGCAAATAAAGTTTTTTCTATCTTTATTTGTGATGTTAACCAGTAACAACACTTAGAAATGTAGAGTCCATGAACAGCTGAGGACGGAAGGCAGATTCGCGGTAAGGGTCGTCCATTAATTATGTCAACAAAATAGGGGAGGGGGGTTTGGAAAAGTTTGACAGTTGTTGACAAGGGGGAGGGGTTCAGTAAAAGTTGACGTCAAGAAATTTTTCTCCAATAAATCAACACAGACCCTTCCAAATGGTAGCAAAAACATTAAGAAATGCTAAAATGTACAAAGTGCTTAATGTTTAATACTACTAAAAAGCTGGTAATAAACTAAACTCATATATTTTGAAACTCGAGATTGCATTTCTTAGTGTAAACTTTAACAAAAAATTATTCTACATGTATTGAGCCATTTTTTTCTTTTTTGTAGGGGGGGGGTTCTTGGATTGTTGACATAATTTTTAGGGGTCCGTCAATGTTTGACAGTTGTTGACAAGGGGGGAGGGGGTAAAAAATGCCTAAAATTTGTTGACATAATTAATGGACGACCCCTAAATTGACCACAAAATAGTGAAAGGTCGAAACATGTTAGCCGAGTAGCCTAGGCCCCTATTAATCAACTCATGAATTTATTGCAGCAAGGCTTAAATTTGATTTCACATCGATAGTTCTACATTCGTATGCGAACGATAGTTAGGTCTACAGTTAAAACACCGTGAACAATAGACAAGTCTAAAAGAGACCTGTTGTTTTTTTAATAAAGAGATTAAAATTTTATAGCCTACTGGTCTCGGAAATAGTAGGCTGCTCCAATATGATATTTGTTCCGGCACGTGTCAATTTTGAGAGAAATAGAGACAGAGGCAGAGGGACTAATTATTCATCAGTTTGATACTGTGCCTATGCTTAATTCATTGGTATGCTATTTGCTGGTCATTACCTTGATTAAAACTTGCTAAATTCGTGCAGTTTGATTCATTGGGCCCTTAAGATAGGAATTTTACCATCTGTCTGCATCGCTGAAGGAAAATTAAACTACAAGAGATTGCATAATGGCTACAATTAAACTTTCCAAAAGATATTTCCAATATTCCGAACCCGTATCTTTAATGTTTCCAAAAGCTATTAACAATATTCCGAACCCGTATCTTTCCGCTACATCCTTAACCTTCGCAGGACCAAAACATTTTACGATACGTCGAGGTCCAAGCGGGGTAATTTTTTACCCCACCACAATTTGTAATATCTCAGCTCACACGTAAGCTACAATAACAAATGAAGTATCGAATTTAATAGTTTCAAGGTCAAGGAATCCATTTCTTGTAGTGCCAATAGGGTGCAAGTGTTACTTTCCAAGATGGCGGCCAATATGGCCGCCATAAAACACAAAATGCATATCTCAGCTCATAGGCAAGTTACAGCAACAAGTGAAGTGTCGAATTTAATAGTTTCGAGGCCAAGGATACCATTTTTCGTAGCGCCAATAGTGTGGGAGTGTTACTTTCCAAGATGGCGGCCAATATGGCCGCTTAAACTAATGAAGGTCTATCTAAGCTTATAGCTAGGTTACCATAACAAATACAGTGTCTAATTAAATAGAATCAAGATCACAAAATCGATATCTTGTAGTTTCAATACTGTGCAAGTGTTGCTTTCCAAGATGGCGGCCAATATGGCCGCCATAACACACAAAATGCATATCTCAGCTCATAGGCAAGCTACACTAACAAATGAAGCGTCGAATTTAATAAGTTTAAGGTCAGTCAATCGATTTTTCATAGTAGTAATAGTGTGGGAATGCTACTATCCAAGATGGCGGACAAGATGGCCGCCAAAACACAAAAATTTGTATATCTCAGATCAAAATAAGCTACAATAACAAATGAAGTATCAAATTTAATAGTTTAAAAATCAAGAAATCGATTTCTCATAGTTGCAATAGTGTTAGACTGATACTATCCAATATGGCGGCCAATATGGCCGCCAAAATAAAATATTTATGTCTCACCTCATAGGTAAGATATCGTAAGAAACAAAGTGTCGAATTTAATAGATTCAAGATCAAGGAATCCAATTCTCGTAGTGCCAATAGTGTGTGAGTGTTTCTTTTCAAGATGGCGGCCAATATGGCCGCCAAAACACAAATAAAAATATCTTAGTTGATAGGTAAGCTACGATAGCAAATGAAGTGTCAAATTTTATAATTTCAAGGTCAAACAGTCGTTTTTTCGCAGTAGCAAAAGTGTCGGGATGATACTATCCAAGATGGCGACCAATGTGGCTGCAGAAACAAAACATGCATATTTCAGCTTTTGGTTTAGCTAAAATAACAAAGAAGTGTCAAATTTAATACATTCAAGATCAACGTATCGATTTCTCGTAGTGGCAATAGTATGGGAGCATTACTATCCAAGATGGCGTCCATTATGGACGCCAAGAGCAAAATATGAGCTGAGATATAAAATTTTCTGTGTTTGGGCGCCATATTGACCGCCATCTTGAAAAGTAACACTCACACACTATTGCCAGTACGATACGTCAATTCCTTGACCTTGAATATACTAAATTTGACACTTAATTTGTAAATGTATCTTACCTGTGAGCTGAGATACACATAGTTTTGTGTTTTAGCGGCCATATTGGCCGCCATCTTGGAAATTAACACTCTCATACTATTGCCGTTGCGACAGATCGAATCCCTGACCTTGAAAATACTAAATTTGACACTTCGTTTGTTATTATAGCTTGTCTATGAGCTGGGATATGCATATTTTTGTGTTTTGGCGGCCATATTGGCCGCCATCTTGGAATGTACACTCCCCACAATTATGCAACTATTAAAACTTAATTCTTTGGTAGATTCCACACTTTATTTATGATTTTAAGTTACTTATGAGCTCAGATATTTAAAAAATATTTTTTCCCTATGTTCGAAAAAATAACGACGTCGAGGACCAAGCGGGGTAAATATTTACCCCATGACACTTTGGACCCAAATATCTTTCCCCCACAACATGGCATGAAGTTGGTTATGCTGTCAGAATATGTCTGGGGTATTAACTTGTAAACACATGAAACGTCAAATTATAACTCCCCACAGTTGCTCCGCGATCAACATCCAAATACCCCTGGGGTAATTATTTACCCCGCTTGGTCCTGCGAAGGTTAAACCTCAAACTGTAAGACTTCCATTTTTTACTACAGCACTGCAAGAGGGAACGGATGAGGGCTGGTGCTGGAGTACTAAAAGGGATTATGAGCAGTGATGGGTACTAACTAATTATTTTTAGTTAAACTATAACTATTTTTCAACTAAAATAAAAAAGTTTAACTAATTTTGTAAATAAGTTAATTAAACTACAAATATCTAGTTAAACTTTTTCCAACTTTTTAACAACCTTTTTCACAACCATTTTAACAATGACAGAGATTAAGTGAACAGTTATAATGCAGAGCGTCAATGACAATTTTACTTTCACACTATGTATTGTGTACTAAACTAATAGTCCTAGTATAGTTCGACCGGAAAATTATGAAGAAAGTTGTTAATGCAAACGATGATTCATCGTGCAATGCAATTCACTTGACTTGAGTAATAAAACCAGTTCTCATGACAATTTTTTCGGAATATAGTTGCTGATTTTGTCACTTAGACTTTCTAATTAATCACTAAAAATATTAGTCAAACTTTTTATAACTTAAACTTAAACATGTTAGTTAAACTGTGGTTTTAAGTAGGCCTAACTAAATTATTTTTTTAAGTTAAACTTCTGCCTTAAGTAATTTTTTTAAACTAAAAGTTTCCAACTGTTTAGTTAACTTTTACCCATCACTGTTATGAGTAGGCCTATATATAATTATGCTGTATGGAAACGAGACCAAGAGAAAAATGGAGTAAGATATCAATGGCCAACTCAGAGGCCCCACATTCCATAATTTATATTCTGACCTACTGGATCCACCAACCCCTGTGGTACGCAACCAGATGAATTGGGCTTTTGGAGCGTGGTTTGGTCACGTGGTAGGCCTACCTCCGGGTTTCAAAAATAGGATTGCACAACCATCTGGCAGAGAAGACCGAAATGTACCCCTACCCCGGATCCATGGGTCGGGGACCTGTCGGAAAGACATAATATTATTGTTTCGGTCGGAAACGGAGACGATTACTTTATCTGGTATGACACACCGTCGCTAAAGCCAAGAGAATGCATACCACCCACATTACATACCAAACTATTCACACATAGCCAGGTAACGTAATCTCAATTTTATTGGAACCGGTTGCAGTGCGAGACAGAACTTCAGAGGTTCAAATGATCGCCCTGGTTAGTCCCCCACTATTCGAGTGATGTTGGAGCCATATAGCACCAGCGGACGGATGGAGTAGACAGCGTGAGCAAATTGTTAGATCCCTGTACTATCCCTGGACACTGCGTCCATGAGCGAATCTCTCTACAAGTGATGACGATTACGGAAAATTTTACTACACCAGTGTCATCGTCCAACGATATCTCACGTGAGCAGCTGTCTCAGCGCCTCCCGGGATAAGCGACGCAAGCTGCAAATAGAGGCGAACTGGTTAAATAGCATAGCAAACTCGTTCAAATGCGTTAAATCCACTTGGTTGTATGCCTTCGCCCTTTTTGCTCAGATCACTCCATTAACTTTCTGTGGTAGAACTCCCTCTACAAGCAGATTTACAGGGTCACACTTATGTTGACAAATGTTATCAACCACTCCAAAAGCCGCGTGGATCTTTAGCTGCTGTGGAGTGATGCCGTTGTGGCCGTCAGCCGAACCCACCGGGAAAGACATCTCCTAGCAAACCTATCTACATGTACTAATTCTTTAGATACCTGCAACGATAGAAAGCCACCGACGCTGTTTGAACACGTCTGTTTGCCGGTGTAGTAGGCTGAATAGACTCCCCCTTTTAAACACTCCGGAGTCTATTTATACCAGGTTTTATTGACTCGTGGAGTTAATTCTTACTAGGAATAACTGACCGGTGGAGTGTATTGTTACTAGGACTAAAACACTCCTGTTGGTGAATAGACACTCCAGTGGAGTTTATTTTTCCTAGGACAAATTGACTGGGGGAGTTAATTCTTCCTAGGACATATTGACTGGGGAGTTAATTCTTCCTAGGACATATTGACTGGGGAGTTAATTCTTCCTAGGACAAATTGACGGGGGAGTTAATTCTTCCTAGGACAAATTGACTGTGTACGACCAATTAACAACGAAGAAAACTCCAAACGAAAACAGTCAAATACCGGCTATACAGTGATAATGATAGTAGTAGTAGTAGTAGTAGTAGTAGTAGTAGTAGTAGTAGTAGTAGTAGTAGTGGTAGTAGAGTAGTAGTAGTAGTAGTAGTAGTAGTAGTAGTAGTAGTAGTAGTAGTAGTAGTAGTAGTAGTAGTAGTAGTAGTAGTGCGAGTAGTAGTAGTAGTAGTAGTAGTAGTAGTAGTAGTAGTAGTAGTAGTAGTAGTAGTAGTAGTAGTAGTAGTAGTAGTAGTAGTAGTAGTAGTAGTAGTAGTAGTAGTAGTAGTAGTAGTAATAATAATAATAATAATAATAATAATAATAATAATAATAATAATAATAATAATAATAATAATAATAATAATAATAATAATAATAATAATATTCTTTATTGAAACAATCCGGTTTACAAACGCAACCGGTTACAGTGTAGGCCTACAACTATGCAATTGAAACAATCCACAAGAACACAAATGACAGAAGACATAAACCTTAACTACTAACAGAACAGACAGTCTGCAATACACGGCACTAATAGCAGCCTACAAAGCATGTCCGCCTACGGGCTTGATCTCTATACCTCTCGCTCTGCAGTGTGTTATCCACTGGGTAAACATTTAGAATCGGAGTGCGTAGGTTTCGTGGGTGTCGGTTGGGGTCAGGGTTAGGCGTCGTGAGAGTCGGTTAGGGTAAGGTTAGGCGTCGTGAGTGTCGGTTAGGGTCAGGGTTAGGGTTAGTGTCGTCATTAGAAAACATGGTACCTTCCTCGCAGCATGCCAAAAGATACTGTGAAACGCCAGTAAACCTACGCACCCCGATACTAAGTGTTCGCCTCAATTTCTCGTAGGAAGAATCAACTCCACAAGTCATTTGGTCCCAAGAAGGATCAACTCCCCCGTCAATTTGTCCTAGGAAGAATTAATTCCCCAATCAATATGTCCTAGGAAGAATTAACTCCCCCAGTCAATATGACCTAGGAAGAATTAACTCCCCAGTCAATATGACCTAGGAAGAATTAACTCCCCAGTCAATATGACCAAGGAAGAATTAACTCCCCCAGTCAATATGTCCTAGGAAGAATTAACTCCCGCCGTCAATTTGTCCTAGGAAGAATTAACTCCCCAGTCAATATGACCTAGGAAAATTAACTCCCCAGTCAATATGACCTAGGAAGAATTAACTCCCAGTCAATATGACCTAGGAAGAATTAACTCCCCAGTCAATATGACCTAGGAAGAATTAACTCCCCCAGTCAATATGACCTAGGAAGAATTAACTCTCCAGTCAATATGACCTAGGAAGAATGAACTCCCCCCAGTCAATATAACCTAGGAAGAATTAACTCCCCCAGTCAATATGACCTTGGAAGAATTAACTCCATAAGTTATTTTGTCCTATCTTAAACGAAAACACTGTCGGAGTGTTTATTCGCTGGGTGGAGTGTTTTTGTCCTAGTATGGAATAACTCTGCGCTCGTGAATAAGCTGGTGCCCTGCGCTTGGCTTTCGAGTGGCGCTTTAGAAATTTGGAGATTACGATTACGATTACGATTACTCTGGAGTCATTATATACTAGGATAAAAACACTCCCGGAGTCTTTTCATACGGTGAGTGCATTCAGCCTCCTACACCGGCGGAGATTAGTAGGCTTGTTATTATTCAGGGAGGCAACTGTTTCCGGTGGATACAGAGATGCCTTATCCATGTCGCATAATTATGAGACGGATGGCGTGCTTAATTGATTGATTGATTAATTAATTAATTATTTAATTAAACTCCGTCCCGGCGTTTTCAGGACATACATAATCAGCCAATGAACGCAGGTCCATTCGATTCTCTTTTTTATCGTCATGGCGCTCTATTCGTATTTCATGTGCATGATTTCTATAGAGTGGTGGATTAGCAAAACTTTAGAAAATGAGAGTCAAACTGTATACTCTTGCCATTATTTATACATGTTGAATAATATTAAATATTATTCAAAATACAGGCTATTAGCAGATTTAGTAGAACTATCTCATAGCTTGGAACTTGGAAGACTCTAAAATGGTCATTTTGACTGTAGCCTATAGAGGACAAACGTATTATGTCCATATTTCATAATTTCGAGAAAACTGAATTTTTAATTTCAAATGCTTATGAAAAATATAACATAGCTGCATTACCATACTTTCTTTATGCCATTGAATACTTCTTTAAACAGGTAAACAGGCAAGCAGAGCACTGGCATTATATGATATAAGAAAAACATGAAAAACGAAGTTTTTAAAGGCGGGTGTCCGAAAATGGACATATAACACTTGTGTTCCACAGAAATCTTTATAACATGGACATATTTTGTTTGTCAGAATCCGTTAATGAAAAGTGAGTTCATTTTTGGTTTCAAAGTGTAAATACTAACTCCTTCTCGTAAATAAAATTTTCCTACTTCTACGATCAGTTGTTTCTTTTCTTTGTCGTAACTCAATCTCAGTGACCCTTGTATCATCGGTTCTTCTTCTTCGCTTGTTGGACAAAGAATTCGATTCCAGTTAAGATCGGAATCCAAGAGAATAACTCTATTATTCTCTCTGTCAGCCACAAACACTTGATCGTCTGAATCGAGTGACAGATAGCGAGGATCTTTGAGTTCTTGTGTTTCGTTTGAAGGAATAAAACGACGGATGACCATCTCTCCATCTTTGGTCAATTCACATAATTTATGCCCCACGTCATTGCCCTTCTTCTTCCAATTAACCCACCGTCTCCCTCTTCTTCCCTTTGTACCGTTTCGTGAAGGATGATGAAATTCCCAATAGATGTTTCCACTGCGTGCCGAAGGTCGCTAATGTCTCTTGGTAACTGAATGGATCGAATAAGTTCTGCGTCTGATCCGTAGATCCTCAGAACAGAAGATGAATGACTTACGATCAACAGCTGACTATCAATGGACACTGACAGAGTTAGTGGCTTATAATCTGGGCCAGAAATTTGACGATTTTGTGTTGGTCATATCTTTCCATAATAATCTTCCAGACGCATTTCTCATCATAGTCGCAGACGTAGAGGCAATTTTCATTCTCACTGGATCCAATGTCAATGGAATATTTAATCTGTTTTATTTCAATTTTCTTCTTAAGACGAAATGGATGACGATCTAAGACACGAATTACACTTGGAGCACGAGAAGACAAGTGACAGAGGACGAAGATTTCATTTCGCAGTTTAGTCATCCCATACGCTTTTTCATTTCTTCCTACGTCGATTCTCTGAGTGAAATTGATGGAACGCGAATACATGACTGAAATAAGAAGTAATCATTAATACGCAATTAATTGACCGTTAATAATTTATTTCTTTTCTTCATTATAATTGACTGCTCGTAATGCTCCCTTAGGGAACAAATGAGAGACCGTAGGCCTACACTGCAAATATAGGCTACTAGTTGTTCAATCCACAGTTCCATACCATGTTTAAAGGATAGCCTATATAGGCAATCTCATAATATCATTGAGTGAACGGCTGCTCATTTGGAAATTGTAATATTCAATAGGCCTATTGTTAGATCGTTTATTTAGACATTAGGTTTTGAAATTTATACAAGCATAAACATCAATTCAATTCAATTCAATTCAATTTCAATTCAATTCATTTTATTGATCCCAAACAACAAACAACAAAAACAAGACAAATCAAGCAATCAAATGTAGTATAGTGAAGAAACAAATAATAATGTAACGTAGAAGTATTGATTACAGGTATTTTTAAGTTCCAGTTGCATGCTGTTGTCACTGGGAACAATAGGCACCCGAAAGGGACCAAGTCCCGCTGAGAGGGAGCCTGTTGTTCAGGAGTAGGAGGGCAATCGATGAGGGAGGTTAGCTAGGCATGCTAAAATGGGATTGGCTTAGCTCAGCAATGCTGGTCTAGGTAGGCTAGGATAAGCTTATCAAGTAGGTCTATCAGATAAGCTTATCCTAGCCTACCTAGACCAGCATTGCTGAGCTAAGCCAATCCCATTTTAGCATGCCTAGCTAACCTCCCTCTTTCGCAGTTGATACTCGCAGATACATATTCTTTTTCCACGTGTACCCGTGTTATCGAATAACCCTGCAGTTGCGATGGCATCCATCTTGCTTTTACGTGACGTTTGCATCGTTGAATTCTGCGCTTGCTCATTGAAAGCTGTTCTCTTGCCGAATTACCAACAGACAATCCTTCCAAGCAGAAGTGTCTAGTCGATCATTCAAAGTTCGACTACTGCAATAAGTTCGCTTTATCACTTAGCATACTTAGAGTTTAATGTTCGCTGACCTTCGCAGCACTTTAGATCAACCAGCAACGCTACAACGCTTCCATTTGATATCGAAGTTCGAAGTCAATAGGCCTATCTCTGTTACTTCTCCCTATCTATGGAATAGATGAACTGCTACTCCCTTACACGACGGATCGACTTGTCGAATATTAACACTTCTAAATGATAGGCCTACGTTCAAAAGTGGACGCTTGAACAGTTAAAAAATGACCACCATTCTCACCAACGTCCAGCACTCGACTGTCTGTCTCGTCCTTGCTCCGTAAAAATCAAGTACGAAGGCGCAGCAGAAGACATTTCTAGATATTCCGACCAAACAAAATCTTCGCACTTCAATTCCCATAAACTCAAATAACATCTGTATCCCGAACCTGCTCTAATATTTCATGTCCAAAAATGCCGGTCATAGACTCTGGTCGATTAAGCTTAACCCCTTCGCTGCGGATGACGAGTATGTCTCGTCATGGATATCCTATGCCATACGCGATTTACGAGTGAGTTTCGTCAATAAATGTATTGAAGTAGGCGGCAATCCGCACGCTAGATTTAATCGTTGCCGCACAGCAGAATGTATAAAATATATTTCTTCACTATATGTAAGACCTAGATGTCAAAACAGGCGAAGTTCAAGGTCAATCATGATGTAATTTATTACACATGTAGATGGGATAAAAGTACTTGTATTTTCGTGAAGTCAGTGAAGTTATTGAGTTTTCGGACAAATCAGTGAATGAACATCATTATAAAGACATCTATTATAAAGAAATTTAGTTGTGTTGATAAAGATTTCAACATATATAAACGTGAGCTGACCACTTATAGAAGATCTCAACGAAAAGTTTTGTAAATTTTATACACCTTATCATTACATATAGCTCTTGATCAATCGATTCGCTTATTGTTTGGAAAGGGCTTATGCTTTTCAAACAATACTTGCCTGCAAAACGCAAGATGTTCGGCATAAAAAAATTATAATCTTTGTGAAAATTCCGGATATAGGCTACTTAGGCCTATAGATTTCGGGTTTACATGTCGCACACGGGATTAAAAGGCCGTCGCAGCGAAAGGGTTAAAGGACTAAATTCTTCAATGACATCTAGAGTTTATAACATTTATTCTAGCATCAAATATACTCATACATAAATAATACACATATTCATAAACCAAACTTGTGTGGTAAATGGACAGCTCTACACTGTTAATATTTAGTTTTGATTCAATCAATGATTTCTTTATGTCCTATTATTATTTTTATTTCTATTATATAATTAAAATTAAAGTGCATATGGTAGACTAAATGTCGGGTGTTTCTGTTCTGCTGTAGACTTTAACTTTTAATGTCTTTAATGCGCCCTCTGGATCTATTTGTCTCTCTTGTCTTGATGGACCAAATTCCTTCAAGTTTTCATTATTATCATAATAAAATTCCTGTCTCTCATATTCTATGTCACCATGCTGTCTAATGTCATACCTTCCAAATCGACGCTGATGTCTTTTATTTCGCTCTATCATAAAATTATAACGTTGTTCGCGGCCTATTTGCTATATGACTCTTGTTCTTTCTAAAATAAAGTTGAGTTCTCTTTTTTCTCTTGTAGTCATCTGTTTTGGATCAAAGTCGTGAATTCCGCGCAGTTTAATTTCGTCTAGAAGTAATAATGACACAACAAAAGTTGTTGACAAGTTGAACACATTAACCCTCGGGCTACCAAGGGGGGGGGGCAATTACTCCCCTCCCCTACGTTTCTACGCATAATTTTTTCATATGGAATATAATTTTTGCATTTTAGGTAGCTGTAGCAGATTCATTGGCGTACATTTTGAGGTAAACATCGAGGTGGTAGCCCACGCCATTCAAAAGTTATACCCAATATACCGGAGGCACCAGGGGGGTGGATACCACCCCTTAGTTTTTCGACTATGGCTTATTGACTATTCTTCCTAGAAAGAAACAAATATACCATTCTTTAGAGGGAATGTAGGGCTTCATTTACATACCTATGTTTGTCTTCTGAAAACCGGAAGTGATCAAAATAAATAATAATACGCGTAAAATATGCGTGAAAATGGCTGAATGGAAGCACTCCCCCCTTTTTTTGTTTTGTCTGTAGCGTATTCATTTGTCTCCCTGGAAGAGAAACAAATATACCATTCTTTAGAGGGATGCGGTGTGTCAACCAGTGTGATCCAATATGGCCAATATGGTACGACTCAAGGCAGAGTTGAACTGATTGCTAACCTTGTTTCATATAGGTTAATTAAATAGATTATTTTGCTGGAAGAACGATTCTACGCGAAAAACAATTAAAGCAGAAACACTTCTTGAGATTACCTTCAGCTGCTGAAGTTGTCTGCGACGTCATGTCTTTCTTTCTTCTTCGGTAAACCATGAACAAAATAAAAAAGGTTATTTGCAAGCTTAACGCGATAAACGTTGCTTGTATCCCTTTGAATGTCAATTACTAATTATAATATTAGAGTTTTTCAGTGAGGTTACAAACGCTCTCAACGAACTCCGAAAATTGTAATTGTTCGTGATTGACCTAAATTGTGGGGCGCTGTGGTGTAGGGGTATGTTTGGTGCCTTGCAGCCGGAGGGTTGCGGGTTCGATTCCGTAGGGACCTTGGGCAAGTCCTTCACTCGCAATTGCTCATGCGCTTCGGCGTGAAACTCCGATTCAGTGTCCGCGCTGTTACAGTAGTCGGGAGCGCCTCTGAGTAGATATCTTGAAGGGGCGCTATAACAAGTGCTCATACATACATACATACATACATACATACATAAATACCGCACAATCCTCTGATGGGCGAGAATTTCATGATAAACTAAAGTCTGGATTCAGGTGAGTTGCAAAATATATAATTTATTTACATATGAGAGATCGTCCAGAAAAGACTAATCAGCACGATCCTGAGTTACAGCCAAACAATCACTCTCAGTTCTTGAAGTGGCTCCTCTGATCTAGCAGACAAAAGCCCACCCTGCTATTAGATCACGATACTGTTAAGAGACTGAGTGATGTTCAGGGAAAGGCAAGATCATGAGAAAAACGAAACCACAGGTCTGTGTAAACACGCCGAGATCGCTACGGAGGGTTCGAGAAACCAGTCTGTCACATCACTGGTCTGGTAGCAGGACAGTTAATACCGTGACACTTAATACCGCGACACTTAATACCGGACACTTAGTCCCGCAGACAATTAATCCCAATGACACTTGATACCACGGCAATTAATACCGAAGACATTTCATACCACGACAATTAGTCCCACGGCCCGACATAATACACGTACAACGAGTGTACGATTGAACATGTGCGCCTCATGCGCCTCACCTTGTACGACTTTTGTCATAGAACTGCGCGTCTCAAGATTTCAAACCGATTCGATTTAACATAGTTGAATTGCGCGTGTAAGATTGTACGACTTTTGTAATAGAATTTTGTGCTTGGCGTTGTATTAAATCTGTACAGTACCACTGCAAGGCTCGTATGACAACACTAGGTCCGCAAATCATCAACATTCAAAATGAGCAACATCCCCTAAGAAAGATGTATGCTAGACTGCAGAAACGAGTCGAAGCAGCGGTAGCGTCATACGGGAAAACAGAAATCCTGCTGTTCCTTCGGGCCATGTCTCATCTTTCTAACTCGTAACGATCAGAGCATAAATAGTGCATGCTCAATTGTTTTTACTAAATTGTACTGATTGAAACTTCTACTGTGATTGCTTTTATATAATTTAACAAATTCAAACTGTCATTGTGATTGCTTTTACAAACTTCATTCTTCTACTGTGATTGCTTTTATATAATTTAACAAATTCAAACTGTCATTGTGATTGCTTTTACAAACTTCATTTTTCAGTGTTTTGGCACTAAGTGTCGCGGTACGAAATTTCGTGTGATTAAATGTTGTAGGATTAAACGTCATCGGGATTAAGTGTGATCGGGATTATTTGTCCGGTGTTAACTGTCGCGGTATTAAATGTCGCGGTATGAACTGTCACTAAACCCACTGGTCTATAATGATAGCTGCTTAAAGCTAGTCACAATTACTCCAGAGGAATTAGTCGGCGGCAACGACCTATGTTGTCATAAGCTGCCGTTAAACTGTGGATCCATCCATCCAGAGGAATTACCCGCCAATCTAAATATGGGAAAAATTACAGGAAACTTACTGCAATGGCCAATGGCAAGTGAACAGACGAAAGGATAAGGTTCATATGAATATTGACGATCAAATACGTTCTTTGTATTTTCAGTTTACCTGTGATACCTGACAACTGCTTAATAACCGAGTCGAGCATTTTGAGAACTTCGATTAAATCCTGCGCAACTTATCCTGATAGTGTTAGGGGCCTATACTGACAATATTAAACATCAGTGTTCACAATTTTATATGCTCTTTATATTTGAATATTTGATAAGAATGACATGTCCTCAATTGAGTACACTAAATTGCAGATAATTTCATCGTGAAGCTTCCTTAAATTTATCCTCTAGAGTCTAGACAAAAAGACATGGATCGAAATAAATTTGATAACATTCATCTGTTCACCATGAAATAATCAGCTGAGACGAGAGCTACATACATGTATAAATAATGGCCTGTATACGAGCCCAGCATATGGGCGGCTGGCAAAGTGTTGTGGAAAGGTAACGCTCAATAGGCTAAGTGGCACGCCGCTGATAATGGCGGTGACGCTAACGTTGATGATCACGATCATGATGATGAGTTGCCTTTCACCTGTATAATTGAAATAATCATGCAGCGAATATGCCTACTTGAACTTTGACTGTGAGAGGCAGTTCAAGATGCAGGATACCTTCACTTGATCCAACCTATAAAGCGCCACTTTAGATCTGCTTGATAGCTAATCTAAGATTCATGTAAACCCAGGTCTAGCATTGTATGCCTACAATATAATATTAATGATCCCTAATCTTGTTTCACTCGATGTTTAACAGCGTTAAGAGTCTTGCGCTCTTTATCACTGATAAAGTTCTATTTGAAACATTTGTGTATTGTTGTTCAATTTGTGTATTGTTGTTCAATTTAATGTTGAAGGAAATTAACTTCTAAAATGCGTGCAATAGATAGTACATGATAATTATATTCAAAAGGACCACCGACCACTAACGAAACAATGCACGACTGAATCACTGACTTAATGCACGATCGACTGACTACTGACTGACTGAAAAAAATAATAAAAGAAAAGTTCTTCAATAATATTCATTTTGCCGACCTTTCTGCCTCCCCTAGGTCATCACTCTGTATCTGATCGTGGTTATTTAGGAGATTTTAATCTCTGGCTAAAGCGTTTGCGTTATTCGTGTCGTAGCTAAAGGAGGGCGAGTGGAGTCGTATTTCAAACTTAGGCCTAATCATTCTCCAAAGAACGTAAGAAGTAAATTGACGCAAATCTCTTCGTAAATTTCAAAATGCCATTTAAGTATCCCATTATGCTCGGTCTCCCTACGAATTTATTAATATTATGTATTTCTTGAATTTAGGTTCCTTTACGGAGATTGTAAGCACCCCAATTAGGGGGAGAGCTTGGTTTTGCAATTGGACACCTAATTTAGGGCCCCCTTGGGTCCCAAACTTGGGACCCTTTTGGGCACGCAATTTTGGAACGGAAATGGTTCCTAATTTGGGACACGTTTGGCCAAATATTCTCTTTTAAACAAGAGTAAAGGCTTGCCTAAATTATTATTTCATACCTTCTGGATATAAACCTCAGATTGCTATTCGCTAGATACCAACGCGATAGAAGTTACTAATTACTAATTAGTAATGATAATAATAATTAAAAAATAGTAGTAGTAGTAGTAGTAGTAGTAGTAGTAGTAGTAGTAGTAGTAGTAGTAGTAGTAGTAGTAGTAGTAGTAGTAGTAGTAGTAGTAGTAGTAGTAGTAGTAGTAGTAGTAGTAGTAGTAGTAGTAGTAGTAGTAGTAGTAGTAGTAGTAGTAGTAGTAGTAGTAGTAGTAGTAGTAGTAGTAGTAGTAGTAGTAGTAGTAGTAGTAGTAGTAGTAGTAGTAGTAGTAGTAGTAGTAGTAGCCGCAGCAGCAGCAACGCTAGGGCGCTAGGGATGTCATTAGATTATTAGTCGTGTGAATGAATTGTTCCTTTTATTAACCTTGCCTTTATGATTCTTTGAGCGTGGAGCTTCTGTAGAGCCGTGTAAATTCTATCTTTTCTTAATGCTAGCAGCTCTGTAGGTCTAATTTAACATATTAATGTTCAATGCAATCGATTTGGATTAGAATTAGTTTGAACTGGATTAGATCAAATAAGATTAGATCGAATGATGCTGCTTCCACGCCTCCGGAAGCGGGAATCTGTTGGCAGTTGACACTGGCGTATGACCAAATAAGAATCGAATGATACTGATGTTGCTTCCACACACCCGGAGGCGGGAATCTTTTGGGCCAGGTAACAGATTCCGATTCAGAGTAACTGTTCGCAGTTGTCACTTCCGTATCGCCCTTCTGACGTGGCTTCAGATGACTCGGTACATTCTAAAGAAGTCAAAATTAACAACTAATGTATCAGCTAATAACCACGATCAGAAAATACTTATCGAGATTGACTGATTGATGAATAACTGAAAAACGAATGAATTTGTAAATGTATTTAATAAAATTAATGAATGAATGAATGAACGACTATCTGAAGTAATAAACTGCCTAAAGAAACTAGTTAGCCTATAGGTCTGAAATTAGATCGTGGCGTTCTAGCTTTAGCTATGCTCACAGCCAAGGGTCGCGTTAATTGAAATCGTTTGTGAGTGACTATGCACAGCCGTACGCCTCTGGATGACAAGGGCTGGATGAGCTGTAGATTGAGGTCAACAAATGACAGTAGCCTGTTCGTAGCTACGCGTCTGCATTCTGAGTGTGTGCGTTGTTATACTATGGGTTCTAACAGACCAAGCTAATTTTTGCTGTTACTGGCTAATAACACCTGTAATAATTGCACGCAACGGGGTAAACTGCATCCGGGATAATGTTAATTCAGGTTGGATTACTGACTATGTTTCCAAGCGTACGTCACAATCACCGATCTATTTCCAGATCACACTGCGCATATTATGCAGCGGCAGGGACGTCGTGCGCAGAAGAGAACCTTGTGTTGAACCATGTAGGCTACCTTTGAATTACAATCCCGTTAAGTTGAACAATAAATAGGGAAATCCCCAGCATATAATAATATTTTAAGCTAGGTTATTCGTGTACACAACTGGCGAATGATGCAGCTCGAAGTCCTTTAGATCTATTGCGTTGGTGATAACATTCATCGATATAATTTTATGTGACCTGTCGGGATCAAGGTAAGCAGTTAAAAGTCAAAGACGCTTAGTCATAATTTGGTGTACTATGTACTCTGGGCAAACTTATAGTATCGTTGGCTGAAGGATTATACAGTATCTCTGGGCATGCTGCGCGAACGCCGGACGATACCAGGTTTCTAATGACGAACTAACCTTAACCCTGATCCTAACCGACCCTCATGACGCCTAAACTGATCCTAACCGACCCTCATGACGCCTAAACTGATCCTAACCGACCCTCATGACGCCTAAACTGATCCTAACCGACCCTCATGACGCCTAAACTGACGCACCATATCCTTCAGGTCCCGATTCCATAAGCTTGCCGTAGTCTGTGCAATGTGTAAGAAACAAACGAAATAGACCATATTAAGTTATCAAGGGCGCCGCTAGTTTTAATAGGTAAACTAACAGTCTAACACCATCTAATTGTTGCATCGTATCTCATACCTTTCCTCACGCTCTTTCACTGCCAATGCCGCTGGTCTCTTATTTAATCCGCACACCACCTGCGGTGTTCCTCAAGGTTCTGTTCTCGGACCTTTGCTGTTCATTCTGTACACCTCCCACTCAGCAAACTCATTTCCTCATCCTCTACTGATCATCACCTCTATGCCGACGACACGCAACTCTTCATTTCTTTCTCACCTCACTCCCTTCCAGACGCACTAAATCATCTACGCAACACAATCACCCAGATTTCAGCCTGGATGAACGCTAATCTGCTACGCTTTAACCCTCCAAAAACAGAATTCTTCATTATTGGCCTCCGCGAGCAATTAAACAAACTAGCCTATCCTCCCGACCTTTGTCCAACTGATCTCACTTCTCCCGTACCTTACTCTTCTCCTTTCCGCAATCTTAGAATTATTTTCGACAAGAATCATACCTTTTCCGATCACATCACTCAGCTATCTCGCACCTGCTGTATGCACATCCGTGACTTTGTCGATTGCGCCCAATCTTGACTACAAGACCGCGTGTACAAAAGTCACTTTAATTGTTCATTCCAAACTCGACTACTGTAACTCCCTTTTTTGTACAACATCAACTCTTCTCAAATGAAACGCCTGCAAACAGTCACCAAAACTCTCACCACTAAACAAGTGATAAACTCTGTTCTCAAATCATTAATTTTAATTGGCTAAAGGTCCCTCAGTGCATCCATCACAAAAGTTTATCTCTTACCTACAACGCCCTTCAAACCTCTGAACCCGCTTACATTCGCCAGCTATTCACAATCCAGCCGCCCGCTTCTACTCGCTCATCATCGTACCTATCACTATCTTGGCCTTTGAAATTCTGCAACCGTTGCACCTGCTCCTTGGAACGGACTTCCAAAAGACCTCTGCCAGTTTGCTCTTCTTCCTGCCTCTCATCTTTATTTAACCTCTCCTCCGCTTGCCTCTCCTCTACTATTTTCCACTCACAACTGAACACTCACAACTGAAAACCGTACTCTTCAAGCTATCCCGACTCTACTACAGCGCCACCACATGACCACCATCAGCACCAATTACCACCGAAGCACCATGCTTTATCCTCGGCTTAGCCTCCCAGGATTTTTACCTGGCACTGGAACGAACAGAGGCTATTGCTGACATGATTTGATACATCGCCCGTGTCAGCTAGCCACCTTGTTGTGGCTTTTTGGGCGCTTAGAAAATTTTGAAGATTTACATTTACGTTTAGTGAATCGTAGTGGATCTGTTCACGTCCCGGTCGTGAGGGGTATCGAAGCAACTAAACTCACGCCCGTCATGCTATTGGCTGAAGTATGTCACGTGAAGTTGCTAACTTCCATGGGATTTTCAAATGGCGGACATCTTGAGGGTCGCTCAGGGTCTGGTTAGGCGCCATGAGGGTCGGTTAGGGTCAGGGTCAGGGTTTGTGTCGTCATTAGAAAACATGGTCAACAATCTTCCACCGCATTCGGGAGAGTTTATCGGTCGGCTCCTTTCACGTCCACACAATCATGTGACATGCATTGACCAATAGCGTAGCGGGCGTGATTCTAGTCATGTGTATAGACTCACGTCGGGCGTTACTGTAACCAAGACCTTCGTGAATTAGTAGTTAGTAGACTAAGAAACCTAACTATGTTCGATATTGTTGGACCTTGTTGGTTAGAAATCTATATCAGCATCAGCGGGTCACCCCTAAAACTATTTCGACGGACCCTATTAAATTTTCTAAATGATGCTGCTCGTAGTCGTATACCAGCATTAGTAAGTAAAAGTAAGCAAGTATATCCTTTATTGAAAGCCTCCAGTTTTACGGTACGGTACATCAGAGGATATTACCTCATGGTGATGGCACGGGTTGTTTAGAACCTCACTCAGGTAGTGTAAAACGCGATCAGATTTGGCAGAGCCGCCGATAAGGCTCGCGGCCGCCTGTTGAACACGCTCCAGCCGCTCATTCCGAACCCGTGGAAGATCGGCGTAGATGGAAAAGCAACAATCAAGACGGCTCAGCGCGAATGCATGAAAAGAGTAAGCTTAAGTGCTGCATTGAAAGTCAGCGAGTGTGAAATCACCCAAAGTTGTCGGAGCTGGTTAAATAGTAAACATAATGAACATAACCAGTTTGAGAGTGACAAGCGATATAATTGGAGCCTCGTATACCAACGGATCGATGGCGAACGTGATATATTCGTTTTTTCCTAACGTAGGACCGGGTTACAAGATTATCGAAGTACCTACTAATTTGGTGTATCTTCCAGTCACGCTGAGCACGATTTCATCGATGGAAACGAAGCTTACCGACCAAAATGGAAAGTTGGTTAACCTTAGAGGAGAGGAACTATCGATTAGATTTCACATAAGAGAAGTGTGAGTACTATTAAAAGTTTATCTTAGTTATATATAAAATGAGTCGGTACACGAATATAAAAGTTAATATTTCGGAAGGACAAAAAGAGAAAATTAAACGCGCGCTCGAAGCGGGGTGTGATGGTGTGAGTATTAGACTATCTCACGATGATCTGTCGGGAGAACACGTATTAGCTTTAACTCAAGCGCAAATTAACAAGATGACTAAAGCGTATGAGAATGGGAAGGGTGTAACGATCAAAATGAGTAAAACGCAGTTAGTTCATAACGCCAAAGTCGAAGGCGGATTCATCGGCGCTATTCTACCGTTTCTAGCAACGGCTGGTAAATTCCTTCTTTCCAGCGTACTACCAGGTCTCGCGACTGGAGCTCTAAGCGGTCTAGGTTCTGCGGCGACATCGAAAATCATCGACAAAATTAGCGGATCCGGAGTTACTGGAGGTGTGATATACATCAGAAGAGGAGATAGAAACGCCAAGATAGTTCAACAAGGAGAAGGTCTTTACCTAAAACCGTGGAAGGGATCTGGATTAGATGGTCAAGGAGATGGTCTCTATATGAAAACTGGTAAAGGGTTGTTTATGAAAACTGGTAAAGGTCTCATACTCGGTCCTAATTCTCCATTTTCAAACATTCCGATTCTCGGGTGGTTGTTATAATTTAAAAATTAAATTTCCTATTTATAAAAATGTCTCGAAACTGGATAAGACCGTTACACAAGTTTGGTACGAAACCCGTTCGTTCGAAAAACTTTCCAATAAACCCTGTAGAGTGGTTACCTAAGAATGAAGTGGCCCACAAACCCGTAAAGCACCCAGGCTGCCAAGTATATGAGATTTTTACTCAACGAACGATAACGATTGATCCGAAAGAAACTGAAACGCTTGAGCTCGGACTAGGTGTTCGAATGAGAAGAGGATGGTGTAAAGTGCAGCTCAAACAGGAAATACAAGCAAGCGCTTGCAGACTACAAGACGATGTTGTTTCTAAAAATGCCGAAGACATCGTCATTACAATTTTAAACGATTCCGATTCGGAAGTTGTCATAAACGAAGGAGATTCGTTATGCTTAGTCGCTCATACCTCTCGCAGTAGGAGTGTTGATTTTAAAATTATATTGCTGAATTAAAAAAAAGATGCCACCAGGAAATACAACAATCGTAATGAAAACGGATGCAGTTGAAGGAAAAGCTCACGCTTACCGACTCGCGAAGATCGTTGAAATTCAAAAAGAACTCGAAACAGAACGAGATAAAAGAGCGGTCCTAAACATGAAGTATCGTAAAGGCGTTAGGATTATTAACGTAGTAGATGGTATATCTGCTCTTATCGCGTTAGGTTCAACAGCTTCGGCGATCGCGGTTCTGTCTACGATAGTCGCGGCACCTATCGCGATGGCTCTACAAGCAGTGGCTGTTGGAGCGGGTGTGTTCAGCGCGGTCGGGCGTGTTGTCAACAGAAAGCTCACGCTAAAGGCGGAGAAGCATAGACGGATCAAAACGCTAGCCGAGGCAAAACTTAACACGATAAGCGACTACGTTTCGAAAGCCTTAGAAGACGATTATATTTCAGATGAGGAATATTCGCTAATTCTAAACGAACTCGGGAAATTCAATGAAATGAAAGAAGAGATCAGAAGCGAGACCAAAGTTAGTATAGACAAAGAACCTGGAATTCGAGAAACTATGACCGAGTCGTTTAAGAACGTGGGTGAGAAATCGGTGAAAACGTAAAACGTAAAACGTAAAACGTAAAACGTAAAACGTAAAACGTAAAAACGTAAAAACGTAAAACGTAAAACGTAAAAACGTAAAAACAATTACGTTTTAAAAACATTATACTATTATTTTAAAACGTAATGTCATTTCTAAAGATTACCGATCCAGCAAAAAGAGATTTATTCGTCGCAGATTTTCTCAAGACGAAGAAGAATATTCAACAGAACTTTCTAAATGAGAAATTAGGCGATATAGGGATGCAGCAAGAATTAGTAAAAGCTGTACAAGCCAATCGTTGACTCGCAATCAACTATATCGAAAGAACAAAACGCTTTGTTATCTACTATTAAGGAAAACTCAGCAGCCACGTCTAACGCTCTACAAGCGCTTCCCGCGTCGATATCGTCATCGTTAAAAGCTATTCAGTTTCCGCAGTATCCTTCGATAGAGGCGTACGAGGATCCAGTCGAATCCGTTAGTTAAAACTTTAGAATTAGGAGAGATAGCGACGGCGTACTTGCAACGATACGCTTCGAATAAAAAGTTGGTGGATACGACGTTCGGTATACATTCTAAAGGCGAAGTATTTTATATCGGAGACACGCCTATTACCATCCAAGGCGATGATATAACGGTTAAGGATAAGACTTACGTCGGAACTCCGGGTCTCTGGGAATTAATAACGATGGAGAAACCTAACGAAGTCGATATACGACGGTAACGATCTCAACGAATTACGCTGAGATTCTACACGCGACGAATGCTATGAGAACAACCGAACAATCCTAATAAACCGAGATCGAGTAGAGGCTATAAGTACAAAAATTTATTAAACCGATATGGGAAGCGAAACAAGCGCCGAAAGAAAGAAAGCGAAGAAGGTAAAGAACAGGTGGTGAAGGAGTCGTAGTTATTCCGCAAGACCCGAATGCGTTAGTAGAAATGTTGTCTTTACGAATGGCTAGTTTCCAGGCGGGTAATACGGGGGTTAGAAACGAGATAGTCGGTATATGCGATGAACTGTTAAGACAAGGAACGATGAATAGCGAGCAATATAAAAACTTAATGTTACAATTATAAAAATGCTTGTCGTCACTAAAAGAAGATATAAGAAACAACACGTTATAGGAGGAGCTGGAATATTCGATACTATTACCGGAGTTTTCAAGAGGCTCTTTACATCCGGCGTTGCTAACCGAGTCGCCTCAACCGCTCTAAGCGTAGGTAAAGATGCCGCGAAAGAGTTGGGTAAAAAGGCCCTAGAGGTTGGAAAGAATACCGCAGTAGAGGCTGGTAAGCGATTGGTAGATAAAGCCGCCGCTAAACTTTTAGCATCGTCGGTACTGTCACCGCGCGCTGTCGAAAATCAAAAGGTTGAAACGATACCACCACCGACGCTTACGCGAGAGAATGCTGCTATCTTAGCGAGGTTAATCGATAACGGCGTGGGGTCTAGTAGTAGTAACGCTGGAACTAATATTAATAATATACTAGCCGGTTACGGACTCGGAAAGCCTTCTTCGAATGCCGTGTCCATTCGAGATCTCGTGCGTCATCTCAACAACAACAAAGGAGCGGGATTGAAACTCGCGCGATAACTATATAAAAAAATATCCTCGGTAATTAAAAAAACAATGCAATCGGATATTCTAAACTTTACAGAAGCCTCGTCAGTCGACGAAGGAATTGAAAAATATGAATGGCACGAATACGAACCGGTAGCTAGAACGAATCTTAACTCAGCCGGTGAGATTCGCATAACTATCGAAACCCAAGATCTATTTTGTCATCCCGCCGAGTCTTACTTGCTGATCGAAGGTAGGTTTGTCAAAGCGGATGGTATGAATACCGCATACGCTAACGCCGACGCAGTAGCCATCGTCAACAACGGGCTTATGCATCTTTTCAGTCAAATCGGATATTCCCTATCGAATCAAGAAATGGAAACGGTATATCACCCGGGACAAGCAACGACGATGTTGGGTTTGTTGAAATACCCGAACGATTTCGCCCTAGCGCAAGGTCTTAACCAACTGTGGGCTAAAGATACAACTGCAACCGCGGTTATAGCGGATAACGCGGGGTTCGCGACTCAGACAGGCGTATCTTATTCAAAAACCAACGACTAAAGGAACGTTTAGTTTCATCGTGCCTCTTAGCCATATTTTCGGATTTTGCGAAGATTACGATAAAATAGTATACGGACTGAAGCACACGCTAACGCTGGTTCGCAAATCGGACGACGACGCTATTTTTAGACTCGCAGCTGCGGATGCTGGGAAAAGTCGACGTTGCGAAAATCTCGTGGTTTATGCCGCACGTTACTCCGTCGGATATGGAAAGGGCGCAGTTATATAAAACTATCGAATCGAAAGCGACGCTACCAGTTGCTTATAGAGCGCGTCAATGCGATACTATAACAGTTCCTCAATCGACGACTTTTAGCTGGCGTCTTAGCGTCAAGACGGCTCCGGAAAAACCTAGGTGGATAGTCGTCGGATTTCAAACCAATCGCGATGGCGACCAAGAACGTAACCCGTCGATCTTCGATCATTGTAACCTCAAAAACATGTACGTGATGTTGAATCAAGAGAGATATCCAGCCGTCGACTACGACCTATCGTTCCCCGACCAGAAATTTTCGAGAGCTTACAGAGCCGCGGCGACGTTTAGCGAAAAATTTTACGGAATGGATCAACTGATTACGCAAAGTAACATCACACCGGCTGATTATAAAGATCTATATCCGCTCATGGTATTCGACGTTAGTAAACAGTCGGAAAAACTGAAATCGTCGGTCGTAGATATCCAAATCAAAGCTTATTTTTAACGCGGCGGTCGCTGCTGGGACACAAGCTTATGCGGTTATAATTTCGGATAAGTTGTTAAAGTTCCAATCCGATGGACAGAAAATGAGCGTGGTGTACTAAGCGTCTAATTGAAAAAACATTTCTTAATTAAAGAAAAATCTTGTATTATATATAAAATAAAATGGAGCTGACTTTGCCAGAAGCGAAAGAATTAATGAAACAACACAAGATTAGTGGGAGATCTTTCTGAACAAATCGCAAATGATTTCGCGGTTAATCGAGAAAGGAGTGCTTTCGCGGGAGGACTTGAGCACGAGCAAAAATTACGATAGGTTGAAACGTATAAGAAAACATCCGAGACGCGTAGAAATTTTTGATAAGGAAACGGGTGTGACCGATGTGTATCGGTCGATATACTCCGCGGCTAAAGCGTTCAACCAAAACCCGGGTTTCATAGCGATGTTTAACGGGAAAGTATATAAAAATAGATACGAAATTAAAGTGTGCGAGGAGGAGAAAGATCTAATCGACTACGAGCAGTGACGAGAGTACTAGTACAAGCAGTGATGAAAGTTGTGATGAGAGTGCTTGTGTTACCACTAGTGAGGAGATTACCACTAGTGAGGAGAGAGTACGTATTGTGTTACCAGCAGTGAGGAGAGTACTTGTGTTACCAGCAGTGATGAGAGTTACAGTACCAGCAGTGAGGAGAGTAGTACCAGCAGTGATGAGAGTTACAGCTGCAGTGAGGAGATTACCACTAGTGATGAAAGTACCAGCAACGATGAGAGTGGTAAAGCAGTGACGAGAGTTACAGCAGCAGTGATGAAAGTACAAGCAGCAGTGCGGAGAGCAGCGGCGGCGATGAGGAGAAAGATCTAATTAATACCGGTTAATTATAAGAATTTAAATAGAACTGAATAATTTCTATTTAAATTCAACTATTTATGTATCGTAAACGTATAATTGCATGACCTCAATTCCCTTGTTAAGCCACTCATCCTCTGTTACCGTAAGTCTGTAATACTTATAAGCGGTCGTCGTTGAAATATTAACAAATGCCGGAAGCGCCGTGTACCGCAGCATTCGTTGATAATAATGCCGTAAACGTTGTTCCATCGTTACTCGCGGTGAGACTAAGACCAGAAAAGACAATCTAACTCTGAACGCGAGTCTCCAAATTATAACCGGCTCGGGACATTCTATCTGTAACCAAGAGGTTATACCATCACCTTCAAACCAAGAATCGCCCGATGTGAGATTGTTAAAAGCTCTGTACGCCTCATGCCCCTCGCTACTCGAACTGGCACTAGCGATGAAACCGGTCATACTATCGTTGGCTTCTAAAATAGGAATGTATCCGACGCGACACTTTTTCCAAGACTTATCGACGTAATTCTTCGTAGCCGCGTCTTGAGCTTCGGCGGGATCGTGTAAATTAACGATATATTTTTCATTCATCACGATATTTTCATACAGTTCGATTCTACGATCGGTAGACGATTTACAGAATCTTATAATATCGTTCTCCCCTAGCTTGCATAAAAATCCGTCAGTAGTTTGCAACGTTATAGGAGCGTTCGCCTGACATTGCATTTTATTCGTCATACTACCCAACAATAAAACGAATTGTTTATTTCCTCTCACATCCTTGCAACCCATTGTGCGCGTACGATCGGCGCCGAAGTTTAACAATAGATTACCCGTCATAGTATCTCCAGTCTTCGATACCTTCGTCGCGTCTCGTTCATCGACGTATTTTTTGTTAGCTAAATGGTTATCGGCGGTTGGCGCGGCGATATTAGTGATTTTATCAGCGACTAGAGCAGTAGCCTGGCTAAAGCTAATGGCTTCATCACCGTTGCCAGCTGAGGGATAATCAATCGGTAAACCTACGAGAAGATGGCCACCCATATCTATATCTCCGGTAATGTCGTTGCTTCCGTCTAGCCTTAGAAAAGTATTATTTATCTGAGTTAGCGTAACACCTCCGGCTACAACTCTCTGCATATTACCAGAGTCCGTATGACCAAATTTATCAACAGGCATTTGTGTTTTTAATAAATGCGATATTATTTCTTAGTATAAATCGTATAAGGAAAAAACTGTGTGCGATGAGTCTTCTCCGTAATTACATTATTTAGAAACATATCGTTTGTATACGCGCGATATGTTTCTATATTCCACGATATATTTAGTACAGAAACTCAACCTGCAATCCACATCCACCTAACCCACGGGATATTTTGTAGTAGAGCATGAGAGATTGGTTGTTATTCGTATACCGAGCCGAGAACCAGCGACTAAAGAAACGGTAGGGCAAGGTAATGTAGTAGTTATGAACTGTATAGTACCACCGGTGGTGATTCTCCACCCCATAAGCCATAAGTTCGTTTTGATTATCCCCATGTTAAGAGTGTACGTGGCACGTAGAAATGTACCCCGAGGTGTTGGGTTAACCGAATACAAAATATTCACGAACCCACCTAATCGATATACGCCCGTTCGAGGAATAGTTATTAAACCGTTCGCCGTCGTATACGCCGAATCCGTATTTATATCGATGGTAGTTAATTTATTGTGCATTGCACTAATGATCTCATTGTCTGCAATTATTTCCACCCCACCTCCGATGTTTCTCTTAACGCGCAAATAGCCGCTCCGGTTGTAGGTCTCCAGTTCGGCGATAACGCGGGCGCTGCTGTAATAGGCCCAGCTATTCCTTCGAATCTGTATATAATTCCGCTCGTAGTATTTCTAACTAGATTACCCGGAGATACCTTCATTCCAGAAACGTAATCTCTAATGGCGTTCGAAGCAACGCGTAGGTCGACGTATTTCTTATTAGTTAGATGATTATCTTCGGATGGAGTATACGTCGTCGATAGGCCCTCGATTGTCTTGCCGCCTAGGTCTAAATTTCCTACGAAGGCGTTAGTACCATCTCGCCTTACAAAAGTATTATTTACTTGCGTTAACGTAACGCCTCCGGCTACAACTCGTTGCATATTACCAGAGTCCGTATGACCAAATTTGTCAACAGGCATTGTTTTTTTAAAATATACGATATTAATTTATTAATATAGATCGTTTATGACTTCTTGAAATTTACAGCCATCGTTGCATGTTTTCTTCAGCACGTATAGACACAAATGACCACAGAATACTTCGTTGTCCGGCTGTATTCGTTCGCTGTTGTAAAGCACCGGATCGCCTAAATACTTTAACAGTTCGGTAGGTGGTGGTAAACCGTAGCTGTCGAAATAAAACTTGTCGTTACCGTTCTTAAAAAAGCTGCAGTAGTGGGTCCCCTTCCCATTAGAATCATCTAGGTTCAATATTCCGCACTCGTTCCGTCTTGGTTTTTTCGGTAGAGCGTCTCGCATAAAAAATCCTCTGAAATTCGGGATATTTAGCTTCTTCGCGGCATCTAATAATTCGAAATTCGTTAACGGTTTATTCGGAAGAACAACGCCTTCGACGTCTATGTTTTTTACAGTTGTAGCACTCATTTTATATTCGTCTTCGTAATAATTAACTCTGCGGAGCTAACGAATAGTGACCATATGATAAAGTATGAATGCCATCCTGCTGAATAACTCTTTTGTCATCGTCGGCCGATAGAGCAATCTTATTCACTTCTTCGGTGTAGATTTCGTGGAGATGGGATCGAATCACATTCATTCGTTCTCGATTGTTCTCGTTTGGTGAACAAGCAGTTTTTATAATCTTCGTGCGTTATCGCGTTCTTAACTACAGACTTCTTTACACCCTTGCACTTTTTATGATCTACTCCAGCCATTTTGTACGAATATAGTTTCGACCTTAATCCAACAAATTCTTCGATCTGTTTGCCAGCCGCTTCGTCTTTAAACATACCGATAACCTTTTTATTCATGCCAGTTTCTATCCCAGACGAATGGTCTTTTGGGTAATCGCTTGTATCGAACCTACTTCTAATGTCTCGAGCGATATCGGCGTAGAAATCGTCGGTCTTTATTTCATAAGCTAGAGAATCCGTATCCGTGAATAACAGTTTAGCTCTATCTCCGTATTTACTTTTGATGTAATTATAGTGAAAATCGTACATTAGCGTTTTACTCAAGTCTAAGATACTCATGCCTAAATATATAGGCTTGTTAAAGAGCAACTTTGTTCTTTTATTATGAATAGCTATTAGATTCTCATCAAATATCGTTAGCCTATCGAAACTTACTCTCGCGGCTAGTTTTATAGCTTCCTTCTCATCGCATACTAACCTTATATCTACGCGGTTCTCGATTCGTTCCATAGTCTTACCAAAGACACTATTATTCATAAGTTTGAAAAAGTCCTTCTCGAAATCGTTAGTAGCCTTCGTTCTTAAGTCGGTGTTGAGATCGATATACTCTTTCAACCAAGCGCTTTCTTCGAATCGTATCCCTCTATGAATTTTCGTTATCTTCAATCCTAGACTTTCGTAAAGCTTCAAATTGTTATAGTGTAATACATACTTCTCTTTATCATTTAGGTTTGGAATTAGTTTTAGTACATCCGATCCTGTAGGTTTCATACTCTCCGGAGCTAGGGGATAATCGTTATGTAGGTCATGCAATTCTTTAGGATATTCTAAATCGACTTCTAAGATACACGGCACTCCCCTCCAATTATTAAGCTCGGCGCCGCTCATCCATTCAAACCCACGGGTTGGTAACGGTTTACTCATCGACCACCCGTATAGATTATTAGCGTCTAAATATGTTATAAATGATGAAGGCTCGCTATCATCAAACGAGGGCATGTACTTGTTATTCGCTCTCGCGTAACGATTCGAAATCGTACTAACCCCTCCTCTGATTCCACGCTTAATCATGAGTAGCATATCGTAATCGCTCATCAGCTCCAACTGTACTTTAGTTATTTTCAACGCCGCGTCCCATGCTAGACCGGGAGAAGTGTAATACCACGCCGGATCTAGTCCGTAGTTGCTCGTGCAAACGTCTCTAAAGTTTTCGAATACATCGGCTAATAACAACACGTCTGAAATATTATACAATTCATGGTATTCTCTTAATGTCTTACAACGAAATTCTGTCCATACCGTTTTAGCATGGGTGTAATCTTCGTCGCTAATATCAGAGTCGTTTAGTTTAGAATAGAATGCGGATTTGGGAGGCAGTTCGGTTGCGTTCAATCTTTCAACGGACTCGGCGAATTCGTATGGGTAGACTCCTTTTTTGAGTAATAGATCGAGCTGCCTACCTTTATAAAATTCACCTACATTCTTACACTGCTCTTTGCTTAGGTTCTTCGATAGCGCGTCGAGACTCGAGGGCATGAATCTAAAACTATCTATAAAGCGTAGTTCGCGTTTGACCGTTATCTCTTTTCCCTCTTTTACAAACTTGTCGACAACGACCTCTCTGCTAAACGATATATATTTTTCTTCGTTACAAGGTATGCAATTAATTCTTTCACCATTCTCACCTCGCAGTCTTTTAATGAATAAATGACTATCGTAACAGGATAAGTTATGGAACACGACTGGGAAAAACTTGGGAATTTTATAGCTTAAATTACAACTGTTATGAGCCGCGCCTCTAAATTTTCCAGTAAGATGGCAGTGATCTCTAACACGATCTGTCCCTAACTCGTCTCCGCAGATATGGCAGCTAGTAGCTTCATCGAAACATTTCTTCTCAGTTACGCCGAATATCATTCGTTTGGGAAATTTAAACTGGTTATATATTTGTTTTATATTTGCCTCTAGAGTATCTACGAATATCTGAGCTACATCGTCGTCTTCGTTTTCAGCCGTGTACGTTACAGGAGGTTGGAAATATACGTCGTCGTCGAAACATTTTATATAATAACAAAACGAGCTAGGAATGTGCTTCTGATATTGTTTGGTGTATGATACTGCCGGATTCGGTTGACACGAGTCTATGGGTTTAATGAACGATTCGAAATCGGCGTAGACGATAAAGGGAACTCTCATGGATTTGAAATAATGTTTAAAATTTAGCATGGTTCCTGGTTCTGGAAGAACTATTCGTTGGGCGTTTTCCTGCGAACAGTACTCGGTATGCTTAGTAAGCGCTTCTACACGTGTGTAGCCATTTAAACATCTTTTACAATAATGCATTGAATGTTTTGAATGCTTTGATTTTTCACTTCGTGATACCATCAATCTGTTAAAATTCTTGATCAGGCAATAATGTTTCTTCTTATCTCCGTCAGAAATAATCAATAGATCAACAACTGACGCATTAACGTCTTGCTGTTTCGACACGTAAATTGGGAATATTACTGTTTCATACCCGAATACGTTAACGCTGACATTATTATTTCTCTCGAACTTACTTATTATGTTTTGGTCGGTTGCAACTGGGAATTCAATACCACTCCAATCGAGTTTCTTCGATTGATCAATTAATTCTCTTGTAATTCTATGCGGGTTGTCTTCCGTTGGATTCAGCGCTCTAGTGACGCACCATTTAAAACATTCTTCGTCGTTATTTTTCAGGTTTATAATTGCCTTTTTACTAGCAAGTTCTGCGGGTAATGGAATGAAAGAACTACCTTTCAGCGGTTTGTATATTACCGTATTGATATCTAATTTGACTACAGCCCTAAATCTCCAATTACTCCCACGCATTTGAAAACTAGCCATCGACTCCATGAGTTTATCTTTGGCTTTGTTATATATTTCATTCACGTCGGTAGATTCTAGAACGACCTCCGTCAACGAACGAAATGGTATATCATCGGAATCTTCTTCTCCGGTTTTAATATTTACACGCCTCATAGTACAAGTGAGAACTAAATTGGTCTTTATTTGCCTATTTTGAGAGAGTAGGTCAACTACCCGCGACTCCACAGCACTAAGAAAAGATTCCGCGTCAATTCCATCAATTCCATCGATCGTGTGTTGTTTAGTAAATCCCTTAATAGCCGACGCAGTCTCTCGAATCACAAACTTATTTTTATTGATTTTACTAAAAATACTCGAAATCTTTGACTTCAACGATTCCAATTTTTCATTCACGGGTTTCTTTTCTCGAGGAGCTACGTAATTAACCAACCAATCCGCAAAAGAATTAATTTTCGACCTTACCTTGTTCTTCGCTTCAGTCAAAACATTATTAAAACGAGATTTCCAAGGAGGTGTATACTTATCCGGAACAAGCGTTGGAACATTAATGTCTGGAACTGGAGCGTCTAGAGGGTTGCTTTCACATCCGGTCTTAACACAGGGCTCAAGCCTCGACGATACGTATGCTATGAGATCCGCTTTTCGCAGTCTTGAATAACCGACTATACCACTCTCTTTAGCAATATTTCGTAATTGTTTTACTGTTTTCGTTGTGCAATCCATTTTATATACAGAAGATTTTTCTTTAAGCTCTTTCGAGAATTCAATTTTCGTATTCATGTTTGCGTAGTCTGCGTTATATGCGGAATTTGTTTTTCACATGGGCTTATATAGGCTTATGATTGAGACCTGCGGAATTATCCGAACGATTACGCTAATGACTCACAGGCGTGTGATCGTAAATCGCCTTAAGGCAACGACGTACAATACTACAGGATATTACGCGATGACACAACGGCGTGTGATGTTATTCGAGGATTGCCTCACAACGCCTACGCTTTATTGACTCATACGATCGATACCGCGGGAATGTCCCTAACGATTACGCCTATGACTCAACGGTGGATACCGCGAGAATTGTCAGCGCGTGTCATTCTTTCGATCTTTTCGAAACCTTGGGTATTTCCAATAGTTTAAAGAAGCGGCTATTAGTACGCGTGGGTGTGTTTAGTCATAGCGAGAATGTGGGTATTATAGAAATGTGGTTTCTTATTGGTTCTATTTATAATAATAGCTAATAATTTGGGTGGTTATAACAAAGCGGCTAAGAAAGTGATGTCACTTACACGTTATATCCATGCTTACGCTTCATTCCCATGGCTGCTTCAGGGCTAACTAACTTAACTCTCTTCTTTTGTGGCTTACAAACATATTGTGCTGTGAACATTGCGTTTGTGATTTTGATCAGATTTTCCTACACGCATCAATATCGCAATTAGAGCATGTCATTAGTTTTATAAAGCCATTGCTCCTTAAAGTGGTCATTGTTTTCAATTACACAATTAATGCAATGTTGGAACTTTCCATTGAAAACTATTTAATTTGATCATGGTCTGTGTTCTCAAGCTTTAGAGAACCTCTTATAAGTCTCTTTTAAGAGACGCTACATGACCTGTGTTTAACAATTACATAATGTTGCTCCAATGATTTATTTTTTATTTGTTGAAGATCTGAAGATGAATGCTCCAAATTTTAATGAGTAAAACAGAGACGAACGTGAAACTTTCAAACAAACATTACCTATAAATTGTGATCTCAGACCCATGTTAGAGACCACACTTGAGAGAAGCCATACAATTGCTCTTTATGTAATAAAGCATTTGCAACGAAACAATCTGTAGCACATATCATTATAGGTTCCCACAATTTAGAAAAAAACTTACAAGAGCAAATTATGTCATGAAGCATTTACACAGAAGAGTCATCTGGACAATCATATAAGAACACATAGAGCAATTTATAGAAACCTCACAAGGACTGTTTATGTAACGAGGTGTTTAAACTAAAGAAGCAGACATAATCTGGAATACCTTACAAGAACCAACACTGAAAAAAATTATTCAAATGCAAATTGTGCCAGAAAGCATTGGCAAGTAAAACTGTCATGGAATGCCATAAAAGAACACATACAGGAGAAAGACCCTACAGGGGCGATTTCTGTGAAAAATCATATTCAAGGAAAGATAATCTGGACGTGCATGTGAGAACTCACACTGGATTAAAATTACACAAATGCAACATATGTCAAAAAGCATTTGCAGAGAAAAATAAACTGGAACGCCATAAAATTACACACACAGGAGAAAGACCGTACAAGTGCAATTTATGTGAGAAAGCATTTACACGGAACAGTAATCTGGAACTCCATAAAAGAATCCACACTGGAGAAAGACCATTCAAGTGCAATTTCTGTGAAAAAGCATTTTCAAGAAAACTTAGTCTGGATTACCATACAAGATCTCACACTGGAGAAAAACTAAATAAATGTGATCTCTGTCAAAAAACATTTGCAAGGAAAGGTGATCTGGAATGCCATAAAAGAACCCACACTGGAGAAAAACTAAGCAAATGTGATATCTGTCAAAAAACATTTGCCAGGAAAAGTAATCTGGAACTCCATAAAAGAATCCACACTGGAGAAAAACCTTTCACGTGCAATTTCTGTGAAAAAGCATTTTCAAGAAAACTTAATTTGGATTGTCGAATATTTAGATATGTTTATGGCATTTTGGAAAGTTATGTGCCGTAAATTTTATTCATTTCAGTAGCGCAAAAACACACACACAATCTGCGTATCCAATATGGCAATGACCCATTTGTTTCAAGAAATGATGCCAACAGTCTTGACGCTTGTAGTCAAAGCAAGCAGAATAAGCTTTACTGCTGCGACAGAACGCAATTCAAGCCGTTTAGACTATTGCTTACGAAATCTATATGTTATATGTAAGCTATAATAATAATCGAACTGAAGAACCACTGGAGAAGTCGCAATTTGAGGTAGCATACCAATTATTACCAAATGAAATGTAAAATTCAAAATAAATTCCAGATTCAAAGCCATTTTTATGGTCATCATAGGCGTAACATTCTATTGTAACTGTAGAGTCCGGTCATCATCACATTCAGAAGTCGCGGTGACAATCACCACCACTTTTGACTATCGCTATTTTGGATTGAAGTAGCCAACGTTTCGCCGCATGCCAATAATTCATGAGGGACTGTTTAGCTCTACTGTGGTGGTCTCAGTGTCGCCTACAGATTAAGGTAAAAGTGCATTTTAGCGTATTTTATTGATAGTGGATGTCGACGTGTATTTTAGCGTATTTAATTATTTCAATGACTTTCATGATAACTGAAATGTATCCAGCTTCTATTTAAGCAATATTCTTTACATCAATCCAACTTCTATTTAAGGTAACATTATTTTCATCAATCCCACTTCTATTTAGCAAGAATTCTTTCTGCAGTCCAACTTCTATTCGACCAACGCTGATTCGCCATGAAATCGCGTGTCATTTACGACGCCAAACTACACGTTTTTTCATCAATCCAGCTTCCACTTTAGCAGATAACTCCTTTCATCAATCCAACTTCCATTTGGGCAAAAAATTATTTTTATCAATCCAGCTTCCATTTACGCAAACACATAAGAGAAATAATAAAATACGCTAAAATACTCGGCCGTAAACATCATGGGTTAAATACGCTAAAATGCACTTTTACCCAGATTAACTGCAAAGTGGCGAATAAAGCATTAAACACAAAGGGACGAAAAGGAGAGGGAGATGGAAAAGGCAGAGAGAAGGGGAGGAAATTTGTCACCACTACAGTGTGCGGCAGAGTGACGGCCCAGGCCTACATAATTATTATTGACGAACGAAACGAAAGACGGATATGCAAACGCCTCTGAGACTTTACAATAATTTGTATCAGTGAACGTTCTACTGAAAAGAAAAAGGAGTTGAAAATTGCGGAATATTATTAATTATCGACGATAACTATAAATTAATTATTAAATAGTAGATTTCAAAACTTACCAAGTAGACTAGTCTAAGTCACTGAAAATAGTGACGTCATCATTCGTTGTGCTCATTATTTGACCATGGAGTTTATATCGTATTATAAGAGGTGTCCGATTCACTCTTGATGCAGTCTTAAAACCATGGTGTAATTATTAGTATCCTACACCATGCTTAACCCTCAATGGGTCCATGTCAGAAAGTTACGTTCCAGGTCCTTGGGGTGCAAACTGCACCCCCTATTTGTTTGAGAATATAAATCAAGGATACGCTCTGTCTACCGGTAATCGAATACCATGTATTCTATATAAACATACTGTTCAATGTTTTCTCCAAATGACATATCTAAATCAGTTACATACATTTGTCACACAGTACATTTGATATATTGATATAGTGTGCCGGACAAGCAGGCCTACAGCACTTATCGCAGAATTTGCGCGTCTTCCTGTCAAACTCGCTCGGGCACAGATGACAACGTCCCTGTGTCTTTTTCGCTTTAGCTGGTATCTCAGTTCCTGCTCCACGTGTACCTCTTGTAATTCCTCTTGCAGTACCAGCTCTTATACGACCTCTTCCTCTTGTATTCCGTGTAGTAGATGGTTCATATACCTGCTCTTCGTCAGACGCACTGACATCTTCTGATTCGTCGAATTCTTCGGACACATGATCTTCGTTATCAGAGGCAGTGCCAACTTCAGGCAAATAATCTCCATCTTCACTATCATCGGCATCACCTTCAGCTACACTGTCTTCATCAACTTCTGTATCCTCTTCCATAATCAGTCGAAGAGCTTCAGCTGTGGAATACCTAGCCATGGTGTTATTTATTTTCTAACACTTGAAATGTAAGCAAAACATAATGGCTGACTTCTAAAAATGTCAAACTAATATCAGTAAGTGTTCTAAAATATAATAACATAACAAATTATTGCAGTAATTAGCACCAATTACCTGAATTTGTTTATCATATCAACGTCATAATTTTGGGGTGCAATTTGCACCCCCGATGAACCTGTGCTGGCAAAAATTGACCTCAACTCTTTTTTAATCGTTTTATGCATGACTATAGGACAAAATGGTACACTTACAATGTCCTAGAAGATAACTGCTGAAATTTTAATAATAACACGTGAGTAGCCATAGAAACGGCCAGGGGTGCAGATTGCACCCCAAGGAACCATTGAGGGTTAAAACTGGAAATTAGAAGTTTGTAAATGCTGCACTAAACAACCCTAAGGATTTTATATTGAAATAATATTTGCGAGTATTTAAACTAAGCACGACTTCGACAGAATTTTCAGACATGTATTGCAATTTTTAAAAGATATGAAATATTAAGACCAGATCGTCGAACGAGAAAACAAGTGTCGAATGGCAAGTTATGGCAGTTTTAATGATGGTATTAATAAAAAGGCTACCAAAAATAACCACTGAAATAATTCTAATGTCAAATTTTCAAGCTTCCATAAAGTGTAGCCTATTTCTATGCCCCGTCTTCCCCATGCCTACATTTGCTGCGTCAGTTATATAATTATGGTCTTACCTGTTTCTTTTGATTGGAGAAACTGAACTTTTCTCGTTGTTTCACAGTCAGGAAACTGAAGTTTAGACAGACATGTAGGCTAGTCGTTTTGCAGGTTGTCTACTTATCAAGATCTTATCTTGTAGTGTAGCCGACTAAGTCTTCTAAATCATAATAGGCTCCTTGGTTCTTTGAAGCTATTTCGTAAACTGATTTCGTAAATCGTAATAAATAAAAGCTAATCTTTAAATTACTTTTGATTATCGGAACTTAGGAAAGAAGCAAAATGACAACTTGAAATTGTATAGACTGGTTTAATAGTTAGGCTACCTCAAATACGTAAGTAGGCCTACATAGGCCTAATAACGATCAGCAGAGGTAGGCCTAACCATTAAAATTATATAGGTCAAACGCTTGTAGAAGATGCCAGGCAAGGTAATGAAATACTCTAAGTGTTCTTTACACGGAATACACGGTATCTTAATTCTCATGTCGAAGTAAGACGAGGCATGCCTCGTCTTGAGAATTACGACGAGGCACTCGCCTCGTCTTGCCTCTTACTGGTAATTATCTTGTCATATTATAATGTATAATTTTCTTGTCATATTATAATGTATAATTATACATTATAATATGACAAGATATTATAAATGCAGATACAGGGACATCGTTACACTGACCTTATTGGTAGCGGTACGGTCTCAACTGCGACCTGCCGCTTAATTACATATGTTGGAACTTCACAAATCTACTTGTAATATAATAAAAAATCAATAGAAATTTTTGAACACTATTATATTAAATACAGATGTGTGGAATAAGGTACTGAGTTATAACTGGTTGTTCTATAAAAAGTACAATAGGTCTGCTTAGGTTCGTATAGACCTATAATAATTATTGTTCACGGTGTTTTAACTGTATCATCGGGCGCAAACGAATGTAGAAACTTTGCTATAGGAGGAATATCATTATTTGATTCGTGTGGTGTTGAGATAAACAATATCAATCAATCAACCAATCTTTCGCCCTAGGCGGTCCTTGGATTATATTTCTAACCCATTACTGTTTAATGTCGTACTACGGTTAAAAAAATATACACCAAAAGAAGCTGGAGTAGCCTATAAATTTCTGTTAACAGTAGCCTACTATGACAAATAAAGATCGAAAAATTTTACTTGCTAAAACGTTTGAATTTTAACAGAATCGCTACCATCAGCACTGACAATGCATGAAATTAGAAATTATCGTTGCAGACACTTTGCGATTGCATTTACGGAACAGTAACAGCGTCAGAGTACAACTTATTAAAACTTGAACCGAGGGAAAACACGAACAAAGTTACAGTAGATCAAGTGAAGAATACCAGTGTAATAATAAAAACAGATCGATAGAGTTAAATGCTTATAACTGGACATAAGAATTATAGCCGTACCTAAATTGAACTAAAAGTGTTACAATAACATTAAAATAAAAGCAGGATCCTTGAATATGTCCAGTACTATAGAAACACTCAATTGTATTCTAGTAAAGCTCTTACTTTGAATGTAAAGCTGATGTGCATGAATTCGTTCGTGCACAATTATCCCCATAGATTGAGTAGCTACACAATCCACACTTCCATTTTTATTCCTTGTCACCAATTGTTGTTGGTGAAAGTCAACAACGTCAAATATTTCAGGCTTTTTCTGATTGAGACTTGTTTCTTTGTAGACACAAAGATCGCAAAAATGTTTCTCTCCATTTATCTCAAACGAAGCGTATAAAAATGTTTCCTGAAATATCTAAAATAATCGCATGAGATGTTCTATGGTTTAAGTGGAATTTATTCTGAAGTATAGCTTCCAACTTAATTTTGCATACTGTGAACTTTGGAAAATGATTTAAAAACTTGAGCCGGACACTTTGTGGGTTTTTTCGTGACGTCTCAGATCTGAAGCGCATGAGAATGTTTTATGACATATCTGGCAAAGGTATGGTTTCTCTCCAGTATGTGTGTTTGTGTGCCTCTTTAGGTGACTTTTATCATTAGTTTTAAACTCACACAATTGGCAGTGGTATGGTTTCTCTCCAGTATGAATTCTTGCATGACGTGTGAGATGAGAAGATTGGATAAACCGTTTCTGACATGTCTGGCATTGGTATGGTTTTTCTCCATTATGGGTTCGAAAATGATTTCGCAGGTTAGAAGACCTGTAATAACTCTTTGTACATATCTGACATCCATAGGGTCTGTCCCCAGTATGAATTCTAACATGATTGTGTAGCGATGAAGACGTGGAAAATGTTATTTTACACAGAATACACAGATATCGTTTCTCTTCGGAGTGGGTTTTTTCATGGTTTTTTCTACCTGAAATGCTTGCGAATGTTTTCTGACACATCCGACAACTGTATGGTTTCTCTCCAGTATGCTTTCTAATATGAATCTTTAGACCACTTTCATACTTATATTTAAACTCACATAACTGACATTGGTATGGTTTCTCTCTGGTATGAATTCTTGCATGACGTGTTAGATTTGAACATGCGGAAAAGCGTTTTTTACATACTTGACATTGGTAAGGCATCTCTCCAGTGTGAATACTTGAATGTTGACTTAGATATGAAGGCTGAGAAAAACGTTTTTGACATACTTGGCATTGGTAAGATTTCTCTCCCATATGAATCCTTGAATGAATTGTTAGATTTGAAGATTGGGAAAAACGCGTTTGACATACCTGGCATTGATAAGGCCTCTCTCCAGTGTGGATTCTCACATGGTTCTGTAGACTGTAAGAACAAGAAAATAATTTTTTACACACTTCGCACTGAAACGGTTTCTCTCCAGTATGGGTTCTAGTGTGTGTTTTCAGAGACGAAGAGTATGCGAATGTTTTCTGACATACCAGACAAAGATGTTTGTTTTCTCCAGTATGGATTCTCATGGCCGCCTAGGGCGGCACGCTTCTGAAGGCGGCAGAAAAGCAAAATAAAAAATATTTTTGTAAACATTGCCGGCGTTTTGCCACCATTCATTAATAAATGAATACGAAAATAAGAAGCGGTTTCAAACAGACCACAGACATTTTGAAATCTTAACTATCGCAAGTTTGAAGTTGCCTATTATTGTGACATATTTGAAATGAAACTGAGACCGATCATCTGCCATGTTACCACTCCTTCGGTTTTCCCAAGATCTTGGTTTTTAATCCGAACTTCTAAAATGGGTTTTCTGGAGACCTTGTATTTTCATTTGGGTTTTTCTTGTTTTACTGAAACCCTGTTTTCATTAAAAGTTTAATCAATTTTTGTTAAAAACATAATTTATACCGGTATCACAGAAAAATCCAGTGCTAGTACAAAACCAGACACTAAAGATAACGGTCTGGATGATCGAGGTCAATAAATGGCGCAATATGTGCGCAACCATTGATATAGGCCTACTAGATTTAAAATATAGTTTTAAATAATGCTAACATTGCTGTACTAGGTTATAAAAATGTAACAAGACGCCTCATATTTATTCCATTTGACGTCTTCTTGACGCTTCCAGTTTCTGTGGCTAATAATTAGAGAAGCTTATCGAAGCTCAAAAGGAATGTCATATTTGCGTACGTCCATGCTGCAAGAAAGACTTGTTGAACTAGGCCTAGCTACCTCGTCAATTGAACATGATAGCCTTGATAGGCCTCTTGCTGGAGACATTGATGATAGAACTCTTCTACATTTGTTAAAGTGCTAAACAGCCTTCAATTTCATTTTATCCAGCCAAAACAGCCTTAAAGATCGAGTCTAAAATGCACATTCTAAGATATATAACCTAAACAGCCTTCAATTTCGATATCACGCTATAAATGATAGAATTTAAATAGAACTGAATAATTTCTATTTAAATTCTTGTTACGTAGTCAGCATACCCACCTAAATACCCTTCAATTTCATCATACCCACCGCGTCGTCGGTCTAATTATTACACGCCGTGCCACCCACGCATCCTGAAACTACCGTAAATTCCCATAGCATCGATCTAAGAGCACGCGCGCCTGTTATAACTCATCGTGAATCTATAATTACGTTCTCAAAGTTTTCGAGCATAGTCAGCATTTTCATCGATAGGCCTATCGCGTAATGTTTGAGGCAATTCCCGTGGTATCGCAGGCCTATTGCGTAATCGATGGGGATAATAACGTGGGTTTCTAAGTCGTAGGCCTATATAAGCTCGTGTGAAAAAGAAATTCCGCATATGAAACGGACTACTCCAACAATGAATACAAAATCTGATTTCACGAAAGGACTTAAAGAAAAATCTTCTGTATATAAAATGGAATACAAAACGAAGACAGTAAAACAATTACGAATTATCGCTAAAGTGACAGGCATGAAGGGTTATTCACGACTTCGGAAAGCGGATCTCGTGGCATTAGTATCGTCTGGACCTACACAAAGCGTTAAGACTGAACACGAAGGCAATCTGCTAGACGCTCCAGTTCCAGTCATTGATGTTCCAACGCTCGCTCCAGGTAAGTATACAGCCTCCATCTAATACTTGGAAATCTAATTTTAGTGGCGTTTTAGAAGAGGTGAAGAAAAAGGTTAGGTCGAAACTTAACACTTTTTCGGATTGGTTGATTAATTACGTAGCTCCTCGAGAAAAGAAACCTGTGAATGAAAAATTAGATTCGTTGAAGTCAAAGGTTTCGAGTATTTTTAGTAAAATCAATAAAAAGAAGTTCGAAATTCTAGAGACCGCGAAGGCTATTAAGGGATTTACTAAGCGATACACGATCGAAGGAACTGATGGAATCGACGTCACATCTTTCCTCGATGCTGTAAGGCCGCGGGTAGTCAGTCTGCTAACGAAAAATCGAGGGGTAAAAGTTCAATTCAATCTTATGTGTGTAATGGAGAAAGTAGATATGAAATCTGGGGAAGTAGTCGAGGCTGAACCTAATTTTAAATCGAAGAATGAGATTATTTTAGACGCAACCGACGTGGGTGAAATATATAGCGGCGCAGTGGATAAAATTAAGGAGAGCATGGCAAGTTATCAGATGCGAGGTAGTAATTGGAGGTTTAAATCCGTTGTGAAGTTGGATATCGATACGGTGGAATATAAACCGTTGAAAGGTAGTTCTTATATTCCGCTTCCTGAGTATTTAGCTAATAAAAAGGCTATTATTAATCCGAAAAACAACGACGATGAATGTTTTAAATGGTGTATTACTAGAGCGCTGAATCCAACGGATAGACACCCTCAAAGAATCACGAGAGATTTAATAGAACAATCTAAGAAGCTCGATTGGAGTGGCATCATTTCCCAGTTGCTGCTGATGCTAATATAATAGGTAAATTTGAGCGAAACAATAACGTTAGCGTTAACGTATTCGGCTACGAAAAAGATGTGTATCCATTGTATATATCGAAGCATGAAAGCGATGCCCGCGTAGACTTATTGCTTATTTCCGACGGAGAAAAGAAGCATTACTGTTGGATTAAGAACTTCAACAAATTGATGAGTTCGCGAACAGAAAAATCTCATAATTCGATGCATTATTGTAGAAGATGTTTAAACGGTTATAGAGAAGTGGAATCGTTGAATAGGCACAGCGAGTACTGTTCGCAGCAAGACGCCCAGCGAATAATTCTTCCAGAACCAGGTACTATGTTGAGTTTTAGAAATTATTATAGAAAGATGAGAGTCCCTTTTGTAGTATACGCCGATTTCGAAAGCTTCATTAAACCTATAGACACTTGTCAACCAGATCCTAACACATCCTATACTAACAAATACCAAAAACATGTTCCGAGTTCATTCTGTTATTATATAAAATGTTTCGACGATAACCTATATTCGCAAGCCCCCGTAATGTTTACAGCGGAGAACGAAGACGATGATGTAGCGCAAATATTTATAGACACTCTTATAGAGAATATAAAAGATATTTACAAGCGATTTAAATTTCCAAAACAAATGATATTCGGGAAGAAAGACAAGGAGCTATACGACTCGGCTACCGTTTGCCACATTTGCGAAGGCGAATTAGGCGTTGATCGAGTTCGAGATCACTGTCATCTAACAGGTAAATATAGAGGAGCCGCTCATAACAGTTGTAATTTAAGCTATAAAGTCCCCAAGTTTTTCCCAGTACTCTTCCATAATTTATCAAATTACGATGCACATTTATTCGTAAGGAAATTACGAGGTGATGATAATGAAAGGATTAATTGCATACCTTGCAATGAAGAAAAATATATATCGTTTAGCAGAGAAGTCGTGGTCGATAAGTTTGTAAACAAAGAAGGAAAAGAGATAACAGTAAAACGCGAATTACGCTTTCTAGATAGTTTTAGATTCATGCCATCGAGTCTCGACGCGTTATCGAAGAACCTTTGTAAAGAGCAGTGTAAGAATGTAGGCGAATTTTATAAAGGTAGGCAGCTCGATCTATTACTCAAAAAAGGAGTCTACCCTTACGATTATGTCTGTGACGTTGAAAGATTAAACGAAACCGAATTGCCTCCCAAATCCGCATTCTATTCTAAACTAATCGACTCGGATATCAGTGATGAAGATTACGAGCACGCTAAAACGGTATGGGCTGAATTTCATTGTAAGACGTTTAGAGAATATCACGACTTGTATAACGTTTCGGATGTTCTACTATTAGCCGACGTATTCGAAAATTTTAGAGACGTTTGCACGAGCAATTACGAACTAGATCCAGCTTGGTATTTCACTTCACCTGGTCTAGCATGGGACGCGGCGTTGAAGATGACTGATGTACAGTTGGAGCTGATGAGCGATTACGATATGCTACTCATGATTAAGCGTGGAATCAGAGGAGGGGTTAGTACGATTTCGAATCGTTACGCGAGAGCGAATAACAAGTACATGCCCTCGTTTGATGATAGCGAGCCTTCATCATTTATAGCATATTTAGACGCGAATAATCTATACGGATGGTCGATGAGTAAACCGTTACCGACCCACGGGTTTGAATGGATGAGCGGCGCCGAGCTTAATAATTGGAGGGGAGTGCCGTGTATCTTAGAAGTCGATTTAGAATATCCTAAAGAGTTGCATGACCTACATAACGATTATCCCCTAGCTCCGGAGAGTATGAAACCCCAGGATCGGATGTACTAAAACTAATTCCAAACCTAAATGATAAAGAGAAGTATGTATTACACTATAACAATTTGAAGCTTTACGAAAGTCTCGGATTGAAGATAACGAAAATTCATAGAGGGATACGATTCGAAGAAAGCGCTTGGTTGAAAGAGTATATCGATCTCAACACCGACTTAAGAACGAAGGCTACTAACGATTTCGAGAAGGACTTTTTCAAACTTATGAATAATAGTGTCTTTGGGAAAACAATTGAATGTATCGAGAATAGAGTTGACGTACGATTGGTGTGCGATGAGAAGGAGGCATTAAAACTCACAGCGAAACCTAATTATGACGGTCGAACAATTTTTGATGAGAATCTAATAGCCATTCACATGAAAAAGACCAAGCTGTTCTATAACAAGCCTATATATCTAGGAATGTGCATTTTAGAATCGAGCAAAACTTTAATCTACGATTTTCACTATAATTACATTAAGACTAAGTATGGAGATAGAGCTAAACTGTTATTTACGGATACGGATTCTCTAGCTTATGAAATTAAAACAGACGATTTTTACGCTGATATCGCTCCTGACATTAGAAGTAGGTTCGATACATCCAACTATCCCAAAGATCATCCCTCTGGTATAGAAACTGGGGTGAATAAGAAAGTTATCGGTATGTTTAAAGACGAAGCGGCGGGTAAACAGATCGAAGAATTTGTTGGATTAAGATCGAAACTCTATTCGTACAAGATGGCTGGAGTGGACCATAAAAAAGCCAAGGGAATAAAGAAGAATGTCGTTAAGAAATCGATAACTCACGATGACTATAAAACCTGCCTGTTCACCAAACAAGATCAATCGAGACGAATGAATGTTATAAGATCGCATCTTCACGAAATCTATAGCGAAGAAGTTAATAAGATCGCTCTGCTCTATCAGCTGACGATGACAAACGGTCATGTTCGTTGAATACTTATGAAGATGGTATTCATACGTCTTAAAAAAGTGCATATGGAAACTATTAATTAGCTCCGCAGAGTTAATTATTACGCAAGATGAATATAAAATGAGTTCAACGACTGTAAAAAACATTGACGTCTGCGGTATAGTCCTTCCGAATAAACCGTTAACGAATTTAGAATTATTAGATGCCGCGAAGAAGCTGAATATCCTGAATTTTAGAGGAGTTTTCGTACGAGACGAGTTGCCTAAAAAACCTAGACGAAACGAGTGTGGGATATTGAACCTAGATGATTCTAATGGCCCAGGTCGACACTGGGTCGTCTTTTTTAAGCGCGCTAAGGATAAAATATATTTCAGACGCTACGGTTTACCGCCACCTACTGAACTGTTGAAATATTTAGGCGGCCATGTGTACTATAACACCGAACGAATACAACCGGACAACGAAGTCTTTTGCGGTCATTTATGTCTATACGTGCTGAAGAAAACGTGCAACGATGGCTGTAAATTTCAAGAAGTCATAAACGATTTGTATTAATAAATTAATATCGTATATTTAAAAAACAATGCCTGTTGACAAATTTGGTCATACTGACTCTGGTTTTATGCAACGAGTTGTAGCCGGAGGCGTTACGTTAACGCAAGCAAACAATACTTTTGTAAGGCGAGATGGTACGAACGCCTTCGTAGGAAATTTAGACCTAGGCGGCAAGACAATCGAGGGCCTATCGACGACGTATACTCCATCCGAAGATAATCATCTGACTAATAAGAAATACGTCGACCTACGCGTTGCTTCGAACGCCATTAGAGATTACGTTTCAGGAATGAAGGTATCTCGGGGTAATCTAGTTAGAAATACTACGAGCGGAATTATATACAGATTCGAAGGAACAGCTGAACCTATATTATATACAAATACAGATGCAGATACAGATACAGATATGGATGGACATAGTATACCAGACTTGAGACCTGCACCCACCACGGCTATACCTATAACGGCTGCGCCTGCGTTATCACCTAACTGGAGACCTACAACTGGAGTGGCTATTTGTGCGTTAAGAGAATCACCTTCGCTGGTGCAAATACGAGTCGTAGGAGAGGGAAATACAACCAGTGTTGCAATGCATGATAGATTAACTATCATCGATATAAATACGGATTCGGCGTATACGACGGCGAACGGTTTAATAACTATTCCTCGTTCGGGTGTATATCGATTAGGTGGGTTTGTGAATATAGTATATCTCACACTCCCAACACCTTCAAGTTCGTTCCTACGTGTTTCATACACTATTAACAGGAGAGGGGAAACTGAAAATATGGCTTATGCGGTACAGATCGCCACCGGTGGTGCGAGAGAGGATACATCTACTACATTACCTTGCCCTGCCGTTTCTCTAGTCGCTGGTGATCGGATCGGTATACGAATAGCAAGCAATGCCTCATGCGCTACTGCTTCTTCTGATTCTAGCCCAAGTGGCGTGTAACCCTTTTCAAAGGTCTTCTTTTTCTTAGTGATTCTAACGCTGTCGCCTACTGAAAACTTTGGTTTGACACGCGTAGGGTGTAGGCCGCCGTATAAATTCAACCACACGATTCTTTCATTTGCCTTCATACTCGCCGTAGCAGGCGTCATTTGTATAGAACTGTGTCTAACGTTGTTGTAAATGCTAACCATTTCTTCCAACACGTCTACATATCTTCTCGTAGAATTAGCTGAAAAATATTTGTACATCTTTTCTTTCATCGTCCTGTTCCATCTCTCAACGACGCATGATTTCTCTTCATTTTCAGTCGAATACAGCTCGACTCCCAAAGACTTTACACGTTTATTATAGAATTCAGTCCCTTTGTCAACCCAGAGTTTCTGGGGTTTTCGTCCGCTGCTCGTAAATATCTTCGCGAAGCCTTTTCTGAAAACGATGTACCGCGGGTTTGTGCAATTCATTCGCTAGTTCATCAGTCCACTTCAACTTCTTTTCCTCTTGTAGTTTTTTGAAGACTCCAAACCTAGACCGAGACTCGCTTTGGCGGACAATACAGGCTTCACTACCGCTCTTTCGATGCGCTCTCTGATAGTAGGATTAGGAATATTATTCAACTCGTCTATCATCGTTCTGTCGGCGACATTCCTAGTGGCGGTATCCGAATACCTGTCGTAAGCTAAATCGTGATGATACGCAGCGTTATCTACTCTGTCAACGGGTTTACTCCAATCTTTGGGACTCCCATCAGGATTCAGTCTCAAATCCAATCTAGTGCCGGGACCGGTAAACGAATGACCTGGTAGATGCATCTCGCCTGGAAATTTAGCCCACGGTAGTTTAATATTTCTCGTAACTGAATTTAGTGAACCGACTAGATCTCCTCCGTGTGAAGGAGTTCCTTTCACGAATTGAGTTTTTGTCGTTCCGCACACGGCGCAAACGCCTCGAAGCATGTTCCTATTATTTTTACTAACGACGTTCTGAATATCTCTCGTTTCGGTTTTTGACTTACACTTTACGCAATACAGATTGTTACTCATTTTCGTATCGTTTTGAATACGAAAAGATTTTTATTGAAAAACGATGGAAGTCAAAGATTTATCGTGGGATGAAAATACATCGAAACGAAATAACAACCCTCTACTACCTAGAAGTATCAGAGGTCTGATTGTAGGAAAGTCTGGTTGTGGTAAGACGACGCTTCTTCATAATCTGTTGGTTAGGCCTGGATGGTTAGACTACGATAACCTGCAAGTATTCGGAAGATCTCTCTTTCAACCAGAGTACAAGATACTCGAGAAAGCATTCAAAGAGAAACTACCCAAAGAAGCGATCGGCGGATTATATGAAAATAAGGAAGAGATTATGAGGTGTAACGTATCGCCCGCGTTTGTCATCGAGGAAATGGCCAAAAAAATAGGTGAAAAATCTGATATGACCTGTCAGTTCTTTGAAAGTTCAGAAGACGTGCCAGACCCGAGAGATTTGAGCCGCAACAAGAAGAACCTCATGATATTCGATGACCTTCAGTTGGAAAAACAGAACAAATGCGAGACGTATTACATCAGAGGAAGGCATAGTAACGTAGATTGTTTTTACCTCGCGCAAAATTATTTCAAACTGCCTAGGCAAACAATAAGAGAGAACGCAAATTTTATTTGTTTATTTCCACAAGACTTGAAAAATATTACTCATATATATCACGATCATGTAGGTGAAGACATGCCTATGGAAGAATTTAGGAACCTATGCAAAATTGTGTGGAAACGTCCGCATGGATTCCTAGTAATCGATTCGACTAGTAGTGCAGACAATGGCAAGTATCGGTGTGGACTCGATACTTTCTACATGCCTGCGTCTATTTGAAATAAAATAATACAAAAATAAAATGGAATCTACTCTCGAAAAGATAGCGGCTACTATGGAAAAGGTGGAACGTAACACGGATCCAAAATCGTCATTTTATATTTTGTTGAGCGAAAAGAGCTCGAAAATTAGGACCCAGTATAATCCGCTGATCGAATTGAACGCGAGTAAAATGTACGAAATGGCTTTGGTTAATTTGGAGACGTACTTCTCTTTTCCGAATATTGACGCAAAGAACAACAACTTCAGATATTCACCCGATGAGGGAGATACGTGGGTCGATGTAAATATTCCAGAGGGGTGCTACGAAATCGAGGATATCAATGGGTACCTGCAGAGAATCATGAAAGAGAAAGGGCATTACGATGCGGCAAAGGAAGAATGCTGTATTACGCTACAACCGAACAGTAATACGCTGAAGTCTGTGCTAACCATTGCAACGAATTATAAAGTTGATTTTACACCGAACAACTCGATTAGATCGGTCTTAGGTTTCCGTCGCTGGGTATATGGTGAGGGATATAACGAATCCGAAGAAATAGTGAACATAATGAGTGTAAACAGTTTGAGGGTGACTAGCGATATAATCGGAGCTTCGTACGCTAACGGAACGACGGGAAACGTGATATATTCGTTTTTCCCTAACGTGGGGCCGGGTTACAAGATTATCGAAGTACCCCACAATTTGATCTATCTACCCGTTACGCTACGCACGATTTCATCGATGGAAACGAAGCTTACCGACCAAAATGGAAACTTGTTGAACCTCAGAGGAGAGGAATTGTCGATTAGATTTCACCTCAGAGAAGTGTGAGTAATATCAAAAGTTTATTCTTGGTTACATACAAAATGAGTCGGTACACGAATGTAAAAGTTAATATTTCGGAAGGGCAAAATGACAAAATCAAACGCGCGCTCGAAGCTCAATGTGATGGTGTGAGTATTAGACTGTCTCACGATGATCTGTCGGGAGAACACGTTTTGGCTCTTACACAAGCGCAAATTAACAAGATGACGAAAGCGTATCAGAATGGAAAGGGTGTAACTATCAAAATGAGTAAAACCCAGTTAGTTCATAACGCCAAAGTCGAAGGAGGATTCATCGGAGCTATTCTACCGTTTCTAGCAACGGCCGGCAAATTCCTTCTTTCTAGCATGCTACCTAGTTTAGCACAGGGAGCAATGGCTGGTATAGGATCTGCGGCCGCCTCGAAAGTTGTAGATAAAATTAGCGGGTCGGGAGTATTGTACATCAATAAGAACGGAATAACGGGTAAGGTGAAAGCGGCCGGAGATGGTTTGTATCTGTCTCCATGGCCAAAAGGTATTTCGATGGGATCGGGATTGTATATGAAAACCGGCAAAGGATTGTTCATGAAATCTGGTGACGGACTTATACTAGGACCTAATTCACCGTTTCAGAACATTCCGCTTCTCGGGTGGTTGCTGTAAAAATTTAATTTCCTATTTACAAAATGTCTCGAAACTACTTGAGACCGATACACAAGTTTGGTACGAAACCCGTTCGTTCGAAAAATTTCTTAGTTAATCCAGTTGAGTGGTTGCCAAAAAAGGAATTGACGCATATACCTTTGAGGCAATATGGTAGTCAAAGATGGGAGATTTTTGCACAACGAGAGATAACGATTGAACCCAAAGAAACGGAAACGATAGAGTCTGGGCTCGGTGTTCGAATGACTAGAGGCTGGTGTGGAATATCGCTCAGACAGGAAATCCTGGCAAGTGGATGTGCTCTACAAGGAGAAGGAATCGTTACCGGAGATATCGCGGACATCGTCGTTACAATTTCAAACGATTCCGATTCGGTAGTTACCATAATCGAAGGTGACCTAATATGCATCATCTATCACACCCAACGCCCTAGGCCCGCAGTAATTTGAAAAATAATATTGTATAATTAAAATATGACACGAGAGAATTCAGCAATCGTAATGAAAACGGATGCAGTCGACGGAAAGGCTGACGTTTACCGACTTTCGAAGATTACAGAAATTCAAACAGAATTCGAAAGAGAACGAGATACAAGGGCAACGCTAAGTACGAAATACAATAGAAGCGTAAAAATAATTAGCGGGGTAGACGACGTTCTAGGTGTGGCTACGATGGGGCTCGCTATTTCAGGAATCGGTGTTCTTTCTACTGTAGTCGCTGCCCCCGTCGTGATAGCGCTGGAAGCAATAGCGGTAGTCGCTATAGTTCTACGTTTTATCGGCGGTCGAGTCAATAAGAAACTCGCGCTGAAGGCGGAGAAGCATGAAAAGATCAAAACGCTAGCCGAAGCAAAACTCAACACGATCAGCGGCCACATTTCGAAAGCTTTGGAAGACGATTACATTTCAGGTGAGGAATATTCGCTAATTCTAAACGAACGCGTGAAATTTAACGAAATGAAAGAAGAAATCAGAAGCAAAATAAAAGTCAGCATAGACGAAGCAGCTGAAAATCGAGAAACTATGGCCGAGTCGTTCAAGAACGCGTTTGGCAAAACGATGACAACGCAAACGTAAAACGTAAAACGTAGAACGTAAAACGTAAATTGGTGAAAACGTAAAACGTAAAATCATATTGATAATTACGTTTTACGTTTTACGTTTCAAAACATTATACTATATATTTTAAAATAATGTCGTTTCTGAACATAACCGATCCAGCGAAAAGAGACTTCATCGTCGCAGATTTTCTCAAGACGAAGAAGAATATTCAACAGAACTTTCTATCGGAGAAATTAGGTGACATAGGGATGCAGCAAGAACTAACGAAGTTGTACAAACCGATCGTCGACTCGCAATCGGCAATATCGAAAGAACAAAACGCTTTGCTATCTACTATCAAGGAGAACTCGGCAGCCACGTCTAGTGCTCTACAAGCGCTTCCCGCGTCGATAAAATCCATACAGTTTTCGCAGTATCCTTCAATAGAGGCGTATGAGGATCCAGTCGAAGACGTTAGAACTTTAGAATTAGGAAACTTGGCAGCGAAATACTTGCACCAATACGCTTCGAATAAAAAGTCTACGGATACGACGTTCGGTCTCAGTTCCAAAGGCGGCGTGTTTTACATCGGAGACACGCCTGTAGCTATCCAAAAAGACGATATAACGGTTGGAGAGAAAACTTATGCAGGGACTCCCGGACTTTGGGAGCTACTAACGATGCAGAAGCCGAACGAGTCGATATACGACGGTAACGATCTGTCAGATTACGCCGAGATTCTACGCTCAACGAATGCTATGAGACAACCAAACAATCCGAGTAAACCAAAATCGTCTCGAAGTGAAAAGTACAGAAATATTATCAAACCGATATGGGACGCGAAGATAGGTAGAGGAGTCGTCGTTATCCCGCAAGATCCTAATGCGCTAGTGGAAATGTTGTCTTTACGAATAGCTAGCTTTCAGGCGGGTAATACGGGAGTGAGAAACGAGATCGTAGGTATATGCGACGAACTGATGAGACAAGGAGTGTTGAACAAAGACGAGTACAAAAACTTAATGTCGCAATTATAAAAAATGCTAGTCATCACAAAAAGAAGGTATATGAAAAAACACGCTATCGGAGGAGCAGGAATATTCGATACTATTACGGGTGTTTTCAAAAGGCTCTTCACATCGGGCGTTGCTAACCGAGCCGCATCGACAGCACTTAGCATGGGCAAAGATGCCGCGAAAGAGTTGGGAAAAAAGGCGCTAGATGTTGGAAAGAATACCGCAGTAGAAGCCGGTAAGCGATTGATGGACAAAGCCGCTGCAAAACTTTTGGCATCATCGGTACTGTCACCGCGCGCTGTCGAAAACCAAAAGATTGAAACGATACCACCAGCGCTTACGCGAGAGAATGCGGCTATCTTGACGCGGCTAATCGATAAGAGCGTAGGGTCTGAAACTAATATTAATAATATACTAGCCGGTAACGGACTCGGAAAGCCTTCTTCTTCGAATGCCGTGTCCATTCGTGATCTCGTGCGTCATATCAACAACGGAGCTGGATTGAAAATCGCGTGATAGATACTTGAAATTATAATCCTCGGTAAAATAAAATGCAGTCTGATATTCTAAACTTTACAGAAGTCTCGTCGGTCGACGAAGGAATCGAACAATACGAATGGCACGAATACGAACCGGCGGCGAGAGCGAATCTAAACTCAGCCGGTGAGATTCGTATCAATATCGAAACACAAGATCTATTTTGCCACCCCTCCGAGTCTTACTTGCTGATCGAAGGTAGGCTAGTCAAAGCAGCGGATGGAGCGGCGTACGTCAACGCCAACGCAGTAGCCATCGCCAACAACGGACTCATGCATCTTTTCAGCCAAATCGGGTATACCCTATCGAGCCAAGAAATCGAAACGGTATATCACCCGGGACAAGCAACGACGATGCTGGGTTTGCTGAAATATCCGGACGACTTCGCCAAAGCGCAAGGTCTTAATCAGTTATGGTGCAAAGACACCGGTGCAACCGCAGTGATAGCTGATAACGTAGGTTTCGCGACTCGTCAAGCGTATCTTATTCAAAAACCAACGACAAAGGGAACGTTTAGTTTCATCGTGCCTCTCAGTCATATTTTCGGATTCTGCGAAGATTACGATAAAATAGTGTACGGACTGAAGCACACGCTAACGCTGGTTCGCAAATCGGACGACGATGCTGTTTTCAGAGTCGCAGGCGCGGATGCTGCTGCGGATGCTGCGATTGCAGGAAAAATTGACATCGGTAAAATCTCATGGTTCATGCCGCACGTTACTCCGTCGGACATGGAAAGAGCGCAGTTGTACAAAACTATCGAATCGAAAGAGTCGCTACCCGTTGCGTATCGAGCGCGGCAATGTGATACTATAACGGTTCCACAATCGACTACTTTTGGCTGGCGTCTTAGCGTCAAGTCGGCTCCTGAAAAACCTAGGTGGATAGTCGTTGGATTCCAAACCAATCGCGGTGGTAACCAACAACATAACCCATCTATCTTCGATCATTGCAACCTCAAAAACGCGTACGTGATGTTGAATCAAACGAGATACCCAGCCGTCGACTACGACCTATCGTTTCCCGACCAGAAATTCTCGAGAGCTTACAGAGACGCGGCGACGTTCAGCGAAAAGTTCTACGGAATGGATCAACTGATTACGCAAAGTAACATCACCCCAGCCGATTACAAAGATCTGTATCCGCTCATGGTATTCGACGTTAGTAAACAGCCGGAAAAACTGAAATCGTCGGTCGTCGATATCCAGATCAAATTTATTTTCAACGCTGCGGTCCCAGCTGAAACGCAAGCTTACGCGGTTGTAATTTCGGATAAGTTGTTGAACTTCCAATCCGACGGTAAGAAAATGAGTGTGGTGTATTAGAAGTGATGATGAAAGTACTAGCGGTGAGGAGATTACCACCACCACCACTACTACTGAGGAGAGTACAAGCAGCAGTGAGGAGAGCGGCGGCGGTGTGTAAGAGAAAGATCTAATTGACTTCGAGGAGAGTACTTGCGTTGAATAGAACGGCGATATAAGAATTCAAATAGAAATGACTATTTGAATTCTACGACTTATGTATTGTAAACGTATAATTGCATGAGCTGAATTCCATTGTTAGACCAATCAGTGTTAGGATAATCATTGTCTATTGCCGTAAGTCTGTAATACTGGTAAGCAGTCGTCGTCGAAATATCAAAAAAATAAACGGTTCTTTCTGTAATGCACTCGTCGATGAGAATAATACTTCAAACGGTGTTCCATCGTTGCTCGCCGATAGATTCCAGCCTTCCAATTCCTTTCTAACTTTCAACGCGACTCTCCAAATTAGAACCGGTTCTGGACATTTTATCCCTAACCAAAAGGTTGTATCCTCATCGCTTGAAAACCAAGAATCACCTGATACGAGATTGTTGAAAGCCCTGTACGCCTCATGCCCGACGCCACTCGAACTGGCATTAGCGATGAAACCAGTCATGCTATTATTAGCTTCTAAATTAGGAATATATCCAACAAGGCACTTTTTTCTAAGAGACTGATCGACGTAGTTCTTCGTAACAGCGTTACCCCCGCTGGTGGGTTCGGCTAGACCGGTGATTCGCGCCCCATTCATATAGATATCTTTGAACACATTTATTCTTGCAAAGGGATCGTGGCTAGTTTTGACGATATCGATAGCGACTTCATCATGTATTCGAACACGTAATCCATCAGTCGTTTGTAGCGTGATAGGAACGTTCAACTGACATAGCATTTTATTCGTCGTACTACCCAACAATAATGTGAATTGTCTATTTCCTCTCAAATCCCTACACCCCATCGTGCGTATGCGATCTACGTCGACATTTAGAATTAGATTACCCGTCATGATATCACCAGTCTTCGATACCTTCGTAGCGTCTTGTTCATCGGCGTATTTCTTGGTAGTCAAATCGTTATCTTCGGCCGGAGTATACGTCATCGATAGATTTTCGATCGAGTTCCCTCCCATATTTAAATTTCCCACGAAGGCGTTCGTTCCATCTAGCCTGACAAAAGTATTATTTACTTGAGTCAGCGTGACACCTCCTGCGACTACTCTTTGCATAGAACCGGAACCTGAATCGGTATGTCCAAATTTATCAACTGGCATTGTGTTTTTGAATATACAATATTATTAATGCAAATCGTTTACAACTTCTTGAAATTTACGACCGTTAGCGATCGCTTTCAGTACGTACAAACACAAATGACCGCAAAATACTTCATTGTCCGGCTGTATTCGTTCGCTGTTGTAATATACAGAGCCGCCCAAATACTTCAACAGCTCGGTTGGTGGTGGAAGGCCGTAGCTGTCGAAGTAAAATTTGTCGTTACCGTTCTTGAAAAAACAGCACCAATGTGACCCTACCCCATTAGAATCGTCTAGGTTGAGAATACCACACTCCTTCCGTCTAGGTTTCTTCAGCAGCTCATCTCGTAGAAAAACTCCACTAAAATTTGGAATGTTCAGCTTCTTCGCGGCATCCAATAATTCAAAATTCGTTAATGGATGATTTGGAAGGACCACACCTTCAACATCGATATTTTTCACACTTGTTGAGCTCATTTTAGAAAGTAATATGCTTTTACTTCCTGCATAACATACAGCCAGCGATCTATTTTGTTAGATTTTTGGATATTTCTAAGAGGTAGCAAAGGGCGTATATTCTTCCAATTCATAGCTTTCTGAAGTTCCTCTTCGTCTAGCAAATTGAAGGAAGATATCGGTAGAACGTGGTCGAGTTGCCAAACCGACCCGTAATTTTGCATAGTCATTCCTTCTTCCAACTGATATTCAATCCACTTTGTAAACATTTCAAAGTCAAGACCGATAAGTTGCCTGGTAGTTTGTGTTTTCGACTTACCTCTCAATGCTCTGCCGAGTCTACATCTTAGGTTTGAATGTAGTTTGAACTCTGGGTCGTATTGTGCTCGGGTTTTCGAGTACGCGCAATTATATATTCTTTTACAATGTTTGCAAACATTGTCTAGCCCGTCTTTGTGGCATCTGTTTTTTGAATATTCTGAAACATTCTTTTCTTTCTTACATTGGCTGCAAACTTTTTTCTCTTTCGTTTCCCTATCCACAAGTAGCGAATATTTTTGAGTAAGTTCCTTCACTGTGTTATGTTTACACGTTCTGCAGCTGGGATAATACCCGCTCTTTTGCGATTTATCTTTGTAAAATTCGTTCAAGGTTTTTTCCATTTTACATTTGGAACACACTTTTGAGACTTCCATTTTGTATTATCATATTTATTTTTATGTATTTTTAGTTTTCAAAGAGTAGTGGCCGTATGCCAAAGTATGGATTCCATCTTCCAAGATGGCCCGTTTGTCGTCATCGCAGGAAAGCGCTATTTTGTTGATCTCCTCGGTGTATACATCATGAAGATGCGATCGTATAACATTCATTCTACGCGACTGTTCTCTTTTCGTAAACAAGCAATCTTTGTAATCTTGGTGGGTTATCGTTTTCTTCACGACGTTCTTCTTCACACCCTTGCATTTCTTGTAATCTTCTCCAGCCATTTTGTACGAGTACAGCTTCGATCGCAAACCTACGAACTCTTCAATCTGTTTTCCACCAGCTTCGTCTTTGAACATACCTATCACTTTCTTATTTACCCCGGTTTCTATACCTGATGGATGGTCTTTTGGGTAGTCGCTTGTGTCAAATCTACTTCGAACGTCCCCAGCGATATCGGCGTAAAAGTCTTCGGTCTTCATTTCATAGGCTAGCGAGTCGGTATCGGTGAATAGCAGTTTAGCTCTATCACCGTACTTGGCTTTGATATAATTATAATGAAAATCATACATTAGCGTTTTACTAGAGTCTAGGATACACATGCCTAGATATATCGGTTTGTTGTAGAACAGCTTGGTCTTCTTCATGTGAATGGCGATTAGATTCTCATCGAAGATAGTTCGCCTGTCATAATTGGTTTTGGCTGTGAGCTTGATAGCCTCTTTCTCATCACACACTAATCGCACGTCAACTCTATTCTCGATACATTCCATTGTTTTCCCGAAGACACTATTGTTCATGAGCTTGAAAAAGTCTTTCTCGAAATCGTTAGTTGCCTTCGTTCGTAAGTCAGTATTCAGATCGATATACTTTTTCAGCCAGGCGTCTTCTTCGAACATCAATCCTCGATGAATTTTTGTGATCTTCAAGCCGAGACTCTCGTACAATTGTAAATTACCGTAGTGTAGAACGTACTTCGTCTTATTGTTCAGGTTTGGAATCAGTTTTGCCACATCCGAACCTGCGGGTTTCATGCTCTCTGGAGCTAGTGGGTAATCGTTGTGAAGATTGTGCAGCTCTTCTGGATATTCTAAATCGACTTCTAGAATGCATCCAACCCCTTCTCGTTCCGTAATATGCCTCCAATCGTTCAGTTCGCTATCACTCATCCACGTAAATTCATGAGTTGGTAATAGGCCGCTCATCGCCCAACCATACAAGTTATTAGCGTCTAAGTAAGGAATGAACGATGAAGGCTCACGGCTATTGAAAGCTTCTCCCATGTACTTGTTGTTTGCTTTCGCGTATCGATTCGAGATCGTGCTGACTCCCCCTCTGATTCCCTGCTTGATCATGAGTAGCATATCGTAATCGCTCAACAATTCCAACTCTACGCCGGTTAACTTCAATGCGGCATCCCAAGCTAGGCCGGGTGAAGTGAAATACCAAGCGGGATCGAGCTTGTAATTCTTGGTACAAACGTCTCTGAAGTTTTCGAATACATCGGCTAATAGTAGAACATCCGAAACGTTGTACAAGTCGTGATATTCTCGTAACGTTTTGAATCCAAACTCGTTCCATACCGCTCTCGCGTGCTCGTAGTCTTCATCACTGATATCCGAGTCGTTCAGTTTTGAATAGAAGTTATGTTTTGGGGGCAATTCTGTTTCGCTGAGTCTTTCAACGCTGTCAACGTAGTCGTATGGGTAAACTCCTTTTCTGAGTAATAGATCGAGCCGCTTTCCCGAGAACTGTTTCCCCAGATTCTTACACTGTTCTTTGCTAAGATTCTTCGATAATGCATCGAGACTCGAGGGCATGAATCTGAAACTATCGATGAAGCGTAATTCACGCTTGACCGTTACCTCTGTTCCTTCCTTGTTTACAAACTTGTCAACCGCAACTTCTCTGCTGAACGATATATATTTTTCTTCGTTACACGGAATACATTTAATTTTCTCACCATTCTCACCTCGTAATTTCTTCACGAATAAATGCGCATCATATCCAGAAAGGTTATGTAGCACAACGGGGAAGAACTTGGGGACTCTGTATTCTAAATTACACTGGTTATGAGCTGCGCCTCTGAATTTACCACTCAAATGACAGTGATCCCTAACTCGATCATCGCCTAACTCTCCTCCACAGATGTGACAGCTCGCAGCTTCATCGAAACATTTCTTCTCAGTTTTACCGAATATCATCTTCAAAGGGAATTTGAACCGATTGTATATCTGTTTTACATTTTCTACGAGAGTATCTACGAATATCTGGGCGATATCGTCGTCCTCACTTTCAGCCGTGTACGACACCGGATCTTGCGAGTATAGGCTGTCGTCGAAGCATTTCATGTAATAACAAAACGAGCTAGGTACATGTTTTTGGTATTTATTGGTGTAAGAGGTATTGGGATTGGGTTGACAGGTATCGATCGGTTTGATGAAAGACTCGAAATCCGCATAGAATACGAAAGGAACTCTCATCGATTTGAAATAATGCTTGAAACTTAGCTTGGTTCCTGGGTCAGGAAGGACTATTCGTTGGGCGTCTTGTCGCGAACAGTACTCGCTATGCTTAGCAAGCGAATCTACTTCTCTGAAACCAATCAAACACCTTCTACAGTAGTGCATTGAATTATGGGATTTTTCTGTTCGTAATGCTAACAATTTGTTAAAATTCTTGATCCAACAGTAATGCTTCTTTTCGCCGTCGGAAATAAGCAATAAGTCAACGCAGATATCGCTTTCATGCTTCGATATATATAACGGGTATACTTCCCTTTCATAACCGAACACGTTAACGCTAATGTTATTGTTGCGCTCAAATTTACCTATTATATTTGCATCAGCAGCAACTGGGAATTGAATGCCCCTCCAATCGAGCTTCTCAGATTGTTCTATCAAATCTCTAGTGATTCTTTCTGGGTGGTTATCCGTTTGGTTCAACGCTCTAGTAATACACCATTTGAAACATTCATCGTCGGTGTTTTTCAGGTTGATAACTCGCATCTGATAACTCGCCATGCTCTCCTTAATTTTATCCACCGCGTTGCGATATATTTCACCTACGTCAGTTGAGTCCAAAATGATTTCAGTCTTTGATTTGAAATTAGGTTCAGCCTCAACTACTTTACGGGTCGGGTACGGGTCGGGTAGCGGTTCTGCATTACGGGTACGGGTCGGGTAGCAAAAATGCCTTACCCGCAGACCTCTAATCTCAAACCATTAGGTCCAACGACAAACATGGTTGGGTGAAATAGTGCTTCACTACTTCAGGCGCACGCGTTACTACTGCGAAGACCTCCTGGAGGAAGACAGAAGGAGGACAGTGAAGAGACACCTGTATTGCGTCACAAGTTCGCACTCACCGTGCCAACGAAAGGTCTGAATATCATATTTGCTATAGGCTAACTAGCAATGTGGACCAGCGTTGACTGTCCTGAGAAGTTTAATAATTCGCTTGTGTATGCTTCACACCTAATAGTAGAAGAGAGAATAAGAAAACGTCTCAGAGACCGAAGACTAATATGGGTAAACGTCCTGGTTTGTAGCAGTTTTAACAATAATTTTTACCCTCTGTGTTTCCTTAGACAGTAACTGTTGTTGGGAGGAGTTATTCGATGGCCTTATGACGTCGTATTATCACATTCATAACTGACCACCTCAAGTTTAGATCAATAATCAATATGCAAGTTCTAGGCAAACCGTTGCTTACGGTACATATCACTCATATAACTAAGCATTGATGTCCAGTTATTTCCAAACAAATATTGGTCCTGTAGTAGTGATTGTTGATATGGTGGTAGAATTAGTAGTAGCAGTAGAAATTAGTAGTAGTATTATTAGTCGAAGTAGAAGTGGCAGTAGTAGTATTTGTAGTAGTAGTAGTTGCTGTAGTAGTAGTAGTTGCTAACAGTAGCAGTAGAAGTAGTAGTAGTAGTAGTAGTAGTAGTAGTAGTAGTAGTAGTAGTAGTAGTAGTAGTAGTAGTAGTAGTAGTAGTAGTAGTAGTAGTAGTAGTAGTAGTAGTAGTAGTAGTAGTAGTAGTAGTAGTAGTAGTAGTAGTAGTAGTAGTAGTAGTAGTAGTAGTAGTAGTATCAGTAGTAGCAGCAAAAGTAGTAGTAGTAGTAGTTGTTGTAGTTGTAGTTGTAGTAGTATCATTAGTATCAATAATAATAGGTTGAGGTTGCATTGAGCAATGCACCCGATCACGAACGGATTTTGCTTCATTTACTAAGTAATGATCTTGACACCAATTATGACGTGCAGTTGTGTTGATCTGGTTAAATTTACCGTTTTTTAACAGGTTGATCCGCAAAGAACTGAGCTGATTGAGATTAGTTCAACAAAGATCGCAGAAGTACCTTCCTCTGATCTGGAATCTGGTTAATCTCGCTCATCGATACGACCATGTCTGAACTTTTCTTTACATCGACCGATTGTCACTTTATAAATTCATAATAATGGGCTGCAAATGGAATAACTATCTAACAAGCGGTTTTGTCAACTGTTACAGTAAAATAATTTTGGGACAATAAAAACAATTTACTTAGTGTTCAACATGAAAGCTCTCGATTTAAATGCAATTAAAAACGTAGCTAACTAAATTTAGTGATTTTCTAGTTTGATGACTAGCTTTGATTACTTTTGAAAAAGAATGTCTCATTTAACTAATTTTATCAGTCAAAATTGTGTAGCTACCACAGTTGTTAACAGTGGCGGATTTAGCCATAGGCCCGGGGGGCGAACCGCCCCCCCCGTGCCCCTCCTGGTTGTATTCCGGCGCCCCTCAAGACCAAACCCGTAGTAATGGTGGACAAAGGGGCGACAAAATTAAATTTTTACAGACATTTTATCATCTGCGCCCTTACTTTTAATGATGGCCTAAACACGACAAATGTCACTCGATGCACTGTGTCGGGCAAGCCGCCATCTTGGATCTAACACCTCGGTTCAACAGCCAAGGGTGACCAGCCTAATCGCCACCCTTTCGCCTGTGAATCATCCCCAGGCAGCGCCTACCGCTACCATCTGGCTCATCCGAACACAGACGACAAGGGAACCGGCCTTCACATGACCCCTGCAGCAGGGCCGCATACCAGCTCAGTCATATAGAGCTGGGTGGGCATCGTACGGCAGGCAGGGCCGCAGGCGGGGAGGGTCGTGTGTGAGGGGGCGATACGAAGGAGCAATGCGAGGAAGAAGGGGAGAATCAAGGAGGAGAGGAGCGGAGGAAGGTCGCGAAAAGGGAGAACGCAAGAGGGACGATAACGCAGAAGAAACTCCGAACTACATCTTTACATATCTCTATACTATAATACTACATGTAGTATATACTAGTCTATATTCAACGTATTAAAACCTATGGAGTTCAGGGCAGCTATTTTTTAGGAGCACTGATTCCTCAGCAATTTCAGATGAACAGGTCTTTGAATCTAGCAGGCCACGGCAGTTTGATTAGCCAGAATAAACTAGCTGCTTCATTAAATTTTGCTGAAGTTCGCAAAGACTTTTCAGCTATCAAGGATAGAACAGTTCGGAGTCTGGTAAGACCCACATATTCATATAATCAATTAATGCTCAAAACATAGGCTTAACTTTTCAATAACTCTGTGTTTCGTTAAAATTCGAAATTTCTATTAGCGGCTCTGCCGCTCTTGCCATTACTTGCCTCGGGCGTCAAAGTACCTAGCTACGCCACTGATCAAATCACTTGCATTGAAACAGTCACAGACTCACAGACACTTGATAATAACTCCCGAATCCAGTGCTACCAAGCCTGGCTGTGGCGGCACTCAATGGTGCCGTGAACCTGCTCAAGGGCTGCCGTGGCTGGGTGGCAGAATGGTAGAAACCGTAGAACCATAACATTTGTGCAGCCTTATATGTAAAAAATGTTCTTAAATTATCACTACTAACATAGGCCTAATAATCATTTTTTTAAAGTTAAAGTAGTGTAGATATAGTCGCATTGTCGCAACCCTTCAGTTGAGTACAAGGAAAGTTGCTTGTCAGTAAAATAAAGAACTAACTCGATGACAAATAGATGAATAGGTCAGGGGTGCAACTAATCTGCCATTTCATTAGTAAGGGTGCCGTGATCTGAAAGAGGCTGCGAACCAATGCCCTACTTAATCTATTAGTATTTTAATACATGTATTAAATGCATGTAGCCTATATCTCACTCTTTCTGTTACGTCGGCTACTGCAGAAAGAACTTGTAGCAGATTGAAAATAATCAAAAGTTACTTGCGATCCACCAAGACGATTAAATGAACATCTGTCTAGACAAGCATTAGGCCAAATATCAATCGAAAAAGAACTGACTGGAGCTATTGACTCTAAGCTAGTATTTATCGCTTTACACTGATGAAGCCTCGTAGAAAAAATTCATATTTATGCTTGACGAATTTGCGACATTATGTCCTCGAAAATTTTGCCATTTTGAAAGTTTTATTTAGAATAGTATAACCATACTAATGGTCTACTACATTACTAAACATAATGGCATTATTTCAAACATAGGCTACTATAATTGTTTAAAGTCAATTACAATATTTACGCTAGAACATGGCGCCCCTCAGAAATATCCCTTGCCCCCCCCTCCCCGTGCAAGCAACCCTGGATCCGCCACTGGTTGTTAATTACGGTTGTTGATTACTGCCCAAACACGTTATTAATCATCTTATTAGTTGTAAAGTTTTACTTGGTGAACTTTGACATTGTTTAAGCTAGCATGTAGTGGCCTCTGGTTTGCTTCTGTTCGAGATAATCTATGCAAAATAGAGATAACAATTTTAATTACAATTGTAACCATGCGTATCGTCACAGTGGGGCATGTGCCATGGCCTGGCTATAAAACGTGAGGTCAGAGGTGATTTTGATCCTAATTATATTTTGTGGAAAGGTTATAAGCCTGGTAGGTGTGGAGGGAAGAAATGTAGAAATTTATGGTATATTTTCATGGCGTGTACACTAAACTGCTTATTCTAATATGTAACATTGTACAGCCAGTGTAATTATAGTGTGTGTAACATTTACTGCTAATCACATATCAATCTGTTTCATGCGTTTTTCATTTAGAAACTGTGGGCATTTGTCCTGCATGAATTAAGTGTTCGCGTATGTAGGTATCATGGAAGTTTGTATGCATGTGTCTACGTATGTGTGTATTTGTGTTTTTATGCATATATATGTATGCATGCATGTATGTGTGCGTGTGTGTGTGTGCGAGTGTGCATGCTCGGGTGCGCGTGTGCGCATGTGTGTGCGTGTTTGCGTCTGTGCGCGTGGATGTGTGCGTGCGTGCGTTCATGTACGTCTGGTGTTTGTATGTGTGTGTCTCTGTGTGTATGTATGCATGTATATGCTAAGTAATTATGTATACATGTATCTATTTTTATACCAGTGTATATTTTAAATGTATTACTACTGGTACAAATGTCCCAGTAGTTTAGCATTTTGCCCTAGTAGTTTTAGGATTTGTCCCAGTAGTCTTGATGAGTTGTTCCAGGTAATATACTCTACTTTCAATGTTAGTTTACAATATTAAATTATTAACTTCTAATTCTAAATATTCAGCGAATGAGACATTATCTGAAAATCGAATCGCTGTTGGTCTAATTATTCTCCTATTCCCATTGGCTGACTACAGGATACACCATGCAAGTGATAGTATTGTGATCAGAGTTAGTATGTGTATGTGCTATGGGGTTTTCTTGTTTCCTTTGCGCAACTACATTTAAAAATGAAGTTGGCCGTGTTTGCTGAAGTTAAAGCTATCATTGTTTGCTGTAGCTGAAGCTCTTCCACTGGACCACCCACAGTCACTCAGCCTGTCATTGACTTATTAATATAAATTATTTTGGTGGTATGATTGAACTTATTGTATCATATTTTCAAACTTCTATGAATGACTTAAAAATAGGGCTAGGCCTATGTATAATAATTAAAAGCAAATTTGGTAAAATAAAGTGGCTAAGATGAGCTCCATTTGGCAGCAAATGCTCAAAAATGCGTTGTCGGCTGGAGCCCCAGACCCCGCTGGGTGAGCTATCAACGCTCCTCAGACCCACTAGTCGTGGCAGACTTTTTCCCAGTAGTCAAAATCCGTTAGAATATGCACTGCTTTATATGTATGTATGCATGCCTATATGTATGCGTGATACTAACTAAATCATTGGAGTCATTTGTCGTGAGTATCATTGCACAGCATTTTCATGAATATAGCCTACCTATTCAACGACCAACGACCCGAGATGTACATCGTATGAAGATTATCGGACATCATTATGGGATAATGACATGATAAGTCGTGAAAGGAACTCAATAGAGTAATAGACATTAATTTCATCAACCTCACACGACTTCTCATGTCAATAACTCAGGATGATGTCCGATAATCTTTATACAGTGTACATCTCGGGTCGTTGTTCTATATCTAGGATGATCTATGATTACTGTCATGCCGCTCATGTTAGCTATCTTTGTTATATCTGCAAACTTTGGACTCGTGTATGCTTACTGGACCTGTGTTAAACCTTTTGAGTTTTGCTGTGAGTACTGACAGGATTTTGCTTATTAGACATGATAGTGAGCATTGTTGCATGCTATTGTCATGAGTATGCTCACTGGACTTGAGTTAAACCTTTGGAGTTATTTTTAGTATTACAGCATATTCGATGCCACGAATATGCTATAGACATGAGCATACTTGACATGAGGATGTCTACTGGACTTGAGTTAAACCACACGAGACATTTGTTGGGTGTTTTGTTTGCATATCACTGGCATAGGTATATATAATATAGTATACTTACTAGATGCTGACCTTACGAATATGTCCATTACTAATTCTCTCCAACTTATATACCTCCTCACGAATTGAGCTTGTTGTCGTTGTAATGCTCCCATTCAAAAACTATGATTATGCTATAGAGAAACAAAATCATTAGTGCAAGTACTTTGCATGCCATGTGTATGCTGAACTTTGGACTGCTGGAGCTACTTGTAGTAGGTCAGCAACTCATACACCTCCTGAATTAGTATACCAAGGTCTCGAGCATGCCTACTGGATGATAAACCATTAGCGACATTAATCGTAGTCATTGTGACTTTCTGAATACTAAGGTCATTGGTCATGTGATGCTTCTTGGCTGCTGGGTTGGAGCTGAGCCATTAGAGTTCTTCGTAGTAATTTACTATTTGCTAACTATGGTCTCAGGTAGACTTGTTTTATTTAATAGCCTGCTTGATTTAGTATCCTGTTTGATTTAATAACATGAGTTTTGACCCGTTGCAGCAGGTGCTGCCAGCCTCAAAAGGATGCGCTCTACGATATATGTGTTGCACTGGCTGCCTATCTATCAGCGGATCTCACACCGCACTGCTGCTGTGGTTTCTCGCTGCGTTCTTGGCTGTGCTCCATCTTACTTGCTTGATCTTTGCCGCCCAGTGTCCGACGTTGCAGCGCGTCGGGTGCTTCGTTCTACGACGAGGGGTGAGCTCCTAGTTCCACGGGCACGCTTGGCTATTAAGCAGCGCCGTGCTTTTTAGGTTGTGAGACCTTCCATCTGGAATGACCTCCCGCTTAAGTTCCGCTCTTTACTTGTGAGCTATCCGGTACAGTTCTGCAAGTCCCTCAAGTCTGTTTTCTTTAGTCGTGGCTGGGCCTGGAGCGCTTCTGAGTAGCTTCTTGAAGAGGCGCTGTATAAATGCTCTGAATGAATGAATAAATGATTGAATATTCTCATGAGCTACCAATAATAATTGAGCTAATCGTCGCTGTTTATATTTGCATAGCGGTGTATTGTGAAGACTCGGGTCAGCTCCGAGCCTCACAACGGATCAGTGTTACAATGCACTCCTGACCCATTTTCCGTAACGGTGATTTACACCAATAGCGGTACGGCAAATTGGAGCGCCCCTTTGGTGATTGGCCCTTTCTATGTCAGCGTCATCTTTGGTGTGCAGCAGTTAGTGACGTCAGTCGTTCTTGTTCGTTTTTGGTTTTAAGAAGATGGCGTCTTAGAGGGAAATTTCGATCTAAAACTAATTGAAGAAGCTATCAACTCTGTTGTAGCCTATTAATACTTTCAGGGGTTTCTTATGGTTTGGCAATTAATGTTAAACAGTAATTTGAACACGTTACGTGCTGTTTGGTTTGCCAAAGGTCCCGTTAGTAGAGTTTGTGTAACGCTTCCCTCTAGAGCTTAGGGCTCCCGCCATTTTGTGGAAATTGAACAAGTAAGGATAAGAACAGGAAATTTAGGTGTTGGCCAGATTATTAAAAACCGACTCTTTGATTTGTATTTGTTCCAAAAGAAGCTGGAACCGATGATTAATGTTTCTGTGAGACAATAAATTAGTAATCTCGAAGCGGTAATTCACAGACCAGTGAGGTCGTTTTAGTTCAATGCAATTTTTAGTATTAGACATAATCACAGCATATATATGTACTTCTTTTGTTCAATTTGCGATAATAATAAATCATCAGTTACTGGCTCAGCCGAATAATGTCTGTTCGATCTTGAGTCAATGGGGAGGACGCTGATTGTCCGGGGATAAGTGATAGGGACTCCCACACGTCGTCCCCTCCATCCCAAGTTACCTATTCTGATATATGCTATCAGATTTCAGCCTTGGCCTTGCTTTCAGTTAGACATAGCGAAATATTGGATAGGGTAGTCGGACGCTTGGAGGATATGGGAACTCAGTTAGACCTGCTATGAACCCATAAGGACCCTGACTTGGGGAGAGCCCCAGTTGTTCTCACTTCGAGAACCGCGGAAATGTCCCGCCTTGAAACCGCCTCGGGCCTCGACCTGGTAACTACGTCCGTTCCTGGTTTACAGAATTCACAGGGGTCGGGTTCCGCTCCCACGGCGACCGATTTTGGTTCCCTCATCCATGGCCAGTCTAGCTTCCCACTCTTTGGTTCTACGTTGTTCCGGGGTCCGGAGGTCGCCACCCTACCTGGGGAATGGAGGCCCGATGAACTAGGGGCTGCAGCTGCACTGTTCTCCCTGGGGGCAAGTGATCAGGGGGGACAACGCGACAAAATGGTACTGATAAGTGGGGACTGGCGCAATTTGGGGCCAATCAGTGGGTTGAATTAGAAAAGGATAAAGGATTGGAAAGCCTAGAAATAAGTTCAGATGGAACAAGAAGTAAGATAGGTAGAGAATCTGAAAGATCCCAGAAATCAACTGAGCAAGCACCGAATATAAGTAGGACGAGTATGGATGCTAGGCTAGACGATCAATTATTAAGTAGATCCTACCTCTCTTTTGCTGATTTTAAGTGTTCAGTTTCAGATAAAGAAAGCTATGGGGATACAACATTTAATTCTCGGGTTGCCGTTACAACCGTTCAACTTGGTCTTGCCCCAGAGAATAGTCGATCTTCGACTACCACACAAAATAACTACCCTCCTAGTTCACAAAAATCAATAAATACTCACCACAAGTTTCCCCATTCAAATCGAACCGAGCCAACACACACACAGTCGCCGTACAATGACACTCGAACCGCCGCCTCCGTCCCTTTCGATCGAAACATGGGTGAACAATCGAGCACACATGACAGAAACTTTGAAATGTGGGAGAATCACCCATTTGTTGGCCTTAGAGACAATGTAACTACTCTGTCACAGTCGGTGTTCTCAAACAAGGTGAATCCAGTTGCTGGTCATGAAGTACATTCAAAAAACAAGCCATCACCCTGCTTTATAAACAACCCTAGACCGGACGATGCTGTAGTAACTGTGGTCACTCAATCTGCAATGAATGTGACGAGACAATTACCAGTTATCTATACTACTCTGGCGAACATGAGATGCTCATTAGATCCTTTAAAGAGGATGTCAAAAAGAACCATCAGAATAGATAATGTTCCACTAAGAACCAATCAAGATTCTGAAGTCGTAGGTCCATTCATTGTATTGTATTGTATTTGAACACTTGTTATAGCGCCCCTACCAGATTATACTATTATCATAATAGCCAAACTTTTATTGCCAGATAGAAAGCTAACGTCAGAGCTGGAACAAGCAAAGCATCAGGACCAGTTAGCATACCAACGACTACACAAACTAGAGTTAGAGATCTGTCAATCCACTGCTAGCAGAGATTTGGAGAATTCGATTCATGGTTCGCCTATGGATTCACAGCAATTGCAAACAATGAATCATGCTTCTAAGATGACATCACTTAGTCAGACCGGGGTACAGGGGCACGAGACTATCGATGAAGCGAGTAAACCATCCGGTGATGAGAAACAATCAGATAAGGTTCAAACTAAAGAGAGTCCTCCGATGTTTTCCGCTTCAGGGGCTGAGCCGTCGTTTGTAGTGTCCAGTGAGAGATCGACGATGAAGCCGAAACAATGGCTAAAGCTCGAAAAGTATGACGGGAAATCTCCAATTGAAGTTTTTCTAGCTAAGTACGAAATTTGTGCTAAACACAACTTGTGGGATAGTTCGGAACGTTTGAGCCAGCTCACGTGCTCATTGACAGGAACCGCTTCGCAGGTGTTGTAGGAATTCAATGCCTCTGGACCCTCTGGTGTTACCATATGGAATGACCTGGTAACCAAGCTCCGAGCTCGATCAGTGTGATTAAAGTTTTTGATTTATTTCAGTTTCAGTTTCAGTTCCAGTTAACTGGAATAGCCTCATTCCAGTTTCGATTACAGTTTTTCGGACTGATTTCAGTTTCTATTTCAGTTAAAGTTTTCACTGAATTTCTATTGTAGTTTCAGTTTTCAGCCAATTTCTATTTCAGTTTTTGACGTTGTTAAGCAAACTTACGAGCCAATGCGTGATATGAACATGTTCACTCATGTAACTTCTTAATGAAAAACTGCTATTATGTATTCATAATTTTATATGACAGCACATTTCATCATAAAGTTAGATAGTCTCAGCTACTGAATAGTCATGAATGAAATAGATTAACAAATATTACAAGCTACCAAGGTTGGGTTAGTGGCAATAACCGGTTATTGCCAGTTGTTGCGTTTTTTCCAAAGTAAAGACAAGGCAAATGAAAATCATCTTTCACTGCTCAGACTGCGTAGTACTAATAAATGTTTCTTGTGAGAAATTAAAACTACTTAGTAAATCTATATTACCCCATAGCATAAAAAATGCAGTTAGTCAACTATGTGAGATTAAGAAAAAAATCTGACCTTCGGTTCAACTACTCCAGAATAAACTGCCATTTGCACTGCACTAGTAATGTTCAGTTTTGCCTTTTCTATGTGGTATAGCCTATACTTACCTGGAAGTATGTAATTTATTAGTAGTGTATAGAAGCCAATGGTAGGGCTAAATTTCTAATTCATAATTACACCAATCGATATTGACTGCACTTATGTAAAACTTGTAAATGAGTTTTCATTAGAAAGAAAGTATATGGTTATTTAAATCAGGTGAGCTCTCTCATTTTCTATGACTCATAATGAATACTTAAATAGCGAAATATTTTGATATATTTAAACAGTCTAAACTATTACAGAAATTGTTCATTAGTCAAAAACAATTTCAAAAACAAATATTCGGTAACTTCCGTCCAATCGATAAAACCACTGATTTGTATTAGTAACTATTATTAGAGATCACTGGATAAAACAAACATAGACGTTATACAAATGAAAATACCATCGAGGATGACAAGAAAAGATAGTGATATATGAATATTTATAGATATACATATTGATAAGTAAGTACGCATTGATCTAAATAAAGTACATTTGAAATTGGCAAATTAATGCATCAAACTATCAATTTCAGTTATTGAATTTCAGTTTTTGAATTTCAGTTTCTATTAAAGTTTTGGCCATTCCAGTTTCTATTTAGTTTCAGTTTCTTGGCCATTTCCGTTTCAGTTTCAGTTCCAGTTAACTGAAATCAAATAAATCAGTTAACTGACATTTCAGTTTCAGTTTCAGTTAACTTGAATCACACTGAGCTCGATATGGTAGTTCCGACCAAACTGCTCTTTACAGAACTCAGTTGAGAACTAGGCGACAGAAAGAAGGAGAAGGCTTACCCTCATTAGCGCAAGATATACGTCGTCTAATGGTATTAGCATATCCTGGTGCCGCCACGGAGATGAGCGAAATGGTAGCCATCGATGCGTTTCTGGATGCACTGATAGATCCGGAGCTAGCACTTCGAGTTCGTGATCGTGAACCGACCACGCTAGATTTGGCTTGCCAATATGCCACTCGTTTAGAAGTGAATCAGAGAACCAGAACCAAAGAGGATCCTCATGAGAGACAGTTCGGAAGGACCAAAGCTATAAAAGAAAGTGAAGTGACGATTGATCAGTTAAGCAGACAAATTAAAGAACAAATGAAGTCCTTAGAACAAAGACAGAGTCAAGTAGAGAATTATTTTATGAGATTCAATCAAAACATAGCCGGGAGTATGAACCAAACAGAAGTGAGACCTCCGCGTAACCCCTCCACGTATCAGCATCCTTGGGACAGACGAAACAATGGAACCAGTTTAAGAAGTTCGATCGCTGGCCGACGCCCCAACAACCGTTGCTTCCATTGTAATTAGCCAAGTCATATTCAGAGAAACTGTCCCCAAAGATCGTTGCCGGCCGATACCGCAGAAATCGTCCATGATGCACAGGACACCCGCTAACGCACGTTACATCCAAGGTAGTTCGAATGCATACTTACCTATGAGGGTGAATGGTCAGAATATACTTTCGTTGGTTGATTCTGGCAGCAAAATGTCACTCGTCCCCGCTTCTCTAATTCGTTCGAATGATCTGTCTCAAACTCAGCAAATGTTGAAAGCAGCTACTGGGACTTCAATTAAAGTTCTTGGAAAAGCGACAGTGACCTGTGAATTGTCTGATGCTACTTTCGTCATTCCCTGCCTGGTGACTGAGCAACTTAGTGAAATGGTAATTGACTTTGAATGGTTAAAACAACAGGAAGCTGTCTGGAACTTTAACGAGCGCTGGATTCAGTTGCAGGACCTACGGTTTTCCTTGTATAGCCTGCCTCGAAGTTCGAAGTGTCGTAAAGTGGCCGAAGTACAACTGGATGTGAAAGAACTTACGAGAGACATAAAAACGTTCAATTATGCAGAACCTAGAACAGACTTGTGTAAGCCGGTGTTGGAAGGAGTCTCTTTGCCGGTTGTTCCGCAGAAAACAGTCGTTAATGATGGAGTGCAAATGAACATTCGAGGCTATCGCCAGTCCACACCATCGCTTATGCCTCCTGTGGTCTACACTTCTCGTGCATGCCGCATTGACAGTGAAAGTCATGTCTGGCTAGATCAGTTGCGGCCAGATGGTGAACATGCATTCGCTAAACGGTCGACAGTTGCTGAAGATACGAGTATGAATTCGTGTCTTCGTGATCCGATCTCAAACTGCGACTCTGGTCGTGAAGCCGAACTGTTTTGTTATGGAGCCATGCTGAATCCGACGAGAATAGCAAATGATGCAATAGCAGAAGACGAAAAACCATTTGTGACTGCCGTAGAAACTAAACTTTTGCAGCCGTCTAGAGTCAGTGCCTGTCAAAATAACATTGTTCTAACAAACACTATTGCAACGCAGATGATGGACGATACAGAGTTATCGAAGGACAGTAACGCCGCAGATACATCAAACGAAGCCAAAGAGACGTGGGAGACTGCGCTGAGACGTCTGGGCCAGTTGAAAAAGCACGAAAAGCAACTAGTACAGAATAAGGCTTCTACAGCCATGAGAACGTCATTCACACCTCGAGAAGATGATGAACGTGAGACTAGCTTCGCTTGGACTGAACTGGGCGAGAATGGACACTGGTGTAAAAAGCGAAACATGGTTTGGGATTCTGGAGGTCAATGCCTGCAGATACCAGAACGCCAGTGGTCTGTCCGTAAACATCGACTCAACTGCTGGGGTCGATCTTTTCATAAACCTTTCCAACCTGAGCAAGAAAGTGACCAAGACCAAGAAACGAAAGAGTCTACGATCTGGTTCAGTGGTGAATCATTGGATCATGGCTGCGCATCCGAAGATTATGATGTTAGAACCGACTAACCATGATTTGGGTCAACACAAGATATGATGTGTGTTTTTGATGTTGAACTGTATGTGTTTTCAACTGGTTAGTTTTCGCTGGGGTTACGGCCTGCACTGTTGAACTAGTAGACCGGTTAAATGAACTTAGTGATCTTTGGGTGTCACGTGAATTGCGTGGGTTCGCATCCTTAGTTACCTCGGGTCTGATAGTCGATTCACTCCGAGAGGTCTGCCTGAACTTAGCATTTGGCCTGGGTGTTATAAGCAAAGTCTCAATTGGGACAGTGATTAAGCTACCGCTTAATTGCGGAGATTTTGTGCCTTACAAGATAAAACTTTTTGTTTGATTTTGATGAACAGAATTATTTTACACGTCGGAAGTTCCGTCGTGGGTTTTGACAGGCTAGCAATCATGAGTGTAAGTTTGTACTCTAAGTCTATCAAAAGCAGTTGCCTGATAAATGTCCTAATAATTATTTTAACCAGAGCTTTGAATTTTATTGTCAACTTGAAATGGGTTGAGTTGTTTTGCTTTGCTGCTTGGTACTTTTGCACTGCAAATTGTTATGAAGTACAGAGTTGGCTGCAAGTAGAGCTTTTATAAAATTTGTTTTATGTTAATAATTCTTAGTGTTAAATGTTTAGCTATGGGTATGCTTAGAATAAGTATGTCTGAATAACTTTCAGAATGATTCAGATGTTATTGGTCTGAGAAATAAGTCTTGAGATTTTGAGCCTTGTATGCAGTGATGGGCACAATTCTATTTTGAAAATACTTTTCTATTTTTCAAAATAGAAAATACTATTTTATTTTCTATTTTCAAAATACTTTTGAAAAGTATTTTGTAAAAGTATTTTCAAAATAGTTTTAAAAGTATTTTGGAAAATTCAAAATACTTTTCCAAAATACTTTCCAAAAATACTTTTAAAGTACTTTTCAGAATAAATTTTACAAAACTTCTGCCAAAATTATTATTTTAATGTACAAATGCTTCATTAATAATCTTCTGGCCACATCAACTACTTTTGAGTTTGTTTTATACATCAGGATATAGGCCTATGGCCTATATCAGGTTTCTGTTTGGTCTTCTTTTCTTTGCATTAGGTCTATGCATACATATTTCAAGAACTGTTCTTGGTGAACGAGCGTATTCCATTGCTAGACCTACATTTTGGAACTCCCTTCCTGTGTATTTACGCTCTGATCAGTGGCTTGTGTTATTTTGTTCTCAACTTACAAATTGTCTCTTTGAAACCGCTTATCCACCATCATAGGCTGCCTATCTGTCTAAATGTTAAGGACTGATCTTCTGGATTTTGACCTGATTATGGCTTGATTTTGGTGTGCCATCGGTCTATTCCTTGTGCATTAGACACCAGCACAACAGAAGTCACTAATTTCAATTATAGTTATATCAATGCTTCAAGTCATTAGAAACTACAGATCACACTGGAAAAGCACACTAATGCGATCTAACGGTAGGGCCTACACACTATTGGGTAGCAATAAAAGTATAAAATGTTGATTTCGCAAAAGTATTTTGAAAAACTATTTTCAAAAGTATTTTCAAAATACTATTTTATTTTGTATTTTCAAAATACTTTTTGAAAAGTATTTTGTAAAAGTATTTTCAAAATACTTTTGAAAAGTATTTTATTTTGTATTTTAAAAATACAGTAAATACGTAACTGAACGAAGACAATTGA